>JADLZK010010462.1:0-272697 GCA_015847255.1 Hyparrhenia diplandra | reverse complement strand
GAATTGAATTTACTACTCAAGACAATTGCTAAAGATATCGATGTCGCTTCATGGAGGTCTTCGAAAAAGCCACCACGCCTTGAACAACGTGCACCAAAATAATCTTGAAAGAAACTCATTGGATGTAGGCCGCCCCCATTGCAACAAGCAAATCAGCCCACGCTTGAAATCGTGTACCCTCACCGTTGCCCCTCCACCTTGATGCAAGGGTGGCGTTCGTAATAGCCACCATCGATCTTTTGTGTGGGCGGAAGACTCCGAACTGTCTTCGATCCGCCCGTCTCTTTTAAGCCCAATGACCGCACGCATAACGGGCCCCACGCCAACCATCTCCGTGGGCGCTGTCCTCGAGAATGGAGGACGCCGACCGACCGCCTTCCGCAAAGCGGCTGGAAAGCCGGATTGGAGAGGGCGGGGTGGGCGTTGGCGGCGGCGTCTTGAGCTCGAGGCGAGGCCAAGTGAGGCGGCGATGTGGAATTACTCGCCAGCCGGATCGATGCTCAAGACGTCGGATCGCGATGGGAGAGGACGACGAAAGTTCGCCGGAAGGCCGCCGCGGCGGCGATCGCGCCAAGGTCGCCGGTGGAGGGCGGGTATCCAGCTCTAGGCCGGATCCGTGAGATGCGTAGCGGGGGCGCTGACCAAAGAGCGCACTGTGGCCGGGCGTTTGGATCGCCGCGCCGAGCACTCGGAGAGGAAGACCCGCCGAGGCGGGATGTGGCCCCGGGGCCGCTCGGGCGCCATCCACGGTCCCGACAAAGACGGAGACGGCCGGTGCCATGCCGGCAGCGCCGAGGCCTCCCACATGGCGGCCCCCGGGCGACCGCGGCGGCGTTCCCGGCGACCATCACGATGCCACGGCCCGAATGGAGCGGCCGCGGAGGCACCCTACCCGGATCGTGGGGGGACCCGGGCGGCGGGGACGGCGTCGATGGAGGCCCAACCGCGATCCGTGGAGAACACGGTGAGCGCAAGGTAGACGAGAAGATGGCACGGAGAGGACGCCGAAAGCATGAAGCGCCCGAGCGGGGTGTTTCGCCCGGCGTCATGTAGAAAGATCTCAATGATGGCCGCCAGAAAAGACGATGTCCGCAGCGGCGCACCAACTGCGCCACCTTACGACAGTTCTACTGGCCCCGTATTAACGTCACCTTTTGGTCCTCCCCGGTCGTGCTCCACGACGGCTCGTCGCCGGCGGCGCCCATGGAGGGTCCCAGCATCGCACTCGATGATGGCGGTGTCGCCACCGCTGCCGAGGCCCTCGACGAGGAGCGCCATCTCGCCCGGACACGTCCTCCCTCCCCGCCGCAGGCATCTCCCGGAGGATGGCCCCGGCCTCCATCATGCGCCCCTAGGCCGACGAGCCAGCGCAGGCGACACCGGGAGCTAGAGCGGGGCCAGGGAGGAGGGGACGGAGGAGGCCGCGCCCGGCGCTGGTATAGCTGCCGGCGTCGGCGTTAGGGGGTGTCCCGTCAGGCCGGACTCACCGAGTGCAAGTTATAGATGATGAATTGTCAATATGTTCTCAGTCCCTGGCATGCTAAAGTTTCACCAAAACATGGACGTATATATAGACCAAACTCAAGTAACCATATCATAAAAATGTAATTAATTTGTTATCATCCTCATGTTTTTGCTATATTAGTAATACATTTTGGGCCTTCTGAACCAGGAAGGAGGATGGTCAGATTATGTACCCTACTTTATTTTTAGTAAATCCCCTTTAGAGGCATAATTCATAAAAAAATGGTTGAGAGTTTATGGCACTAGCGTACATGGACATGAGGAAATTTACCAAATACTTTCCTGTAAACACCTTTATTAAATCATTGAGTAATTTTTTTACATAGCAACATCTCTGATGAGTATTGTAAATAGGTGGACCTTGATAATTTTGTATTTCTATGCTAGGAAACCATATGCTTAGGTGATTCTTCAGAGGCCATCTCTATCTGTTTATAGCCCTTGATAAACTTGCTATACCATTTAGCAGACAGTTTTGGTGTTCGCTTCAGTGACTTGAAATCCACATGACAAAGACCGTACTTTTGGGTGTAACCACCGAGCCATTCGTAGTCATCCATCAAAGACCACACAAAATAGCCTCTCACATCTGCTCCTTTCCTGCATAGAAGTAACAAAGTTTTGTTATTACGTGCTGCAGAGCAGTTTTGATGAAAAGATAATTGAGGAATGCAACAACCTTATTGCAAAGCTCAAGTAAGTAAGGTAGTCACGAATGTAACGTAACCTTTCAGTATCATCAATTAAATCTTCTGCTGTGGTGCTGCTGTTGGCTATTTGGGCGTAACCTGAAAAACCAAAATGGGTGATCAAGAGGCCCAGCCAAATATTGTTATGGTACCTACAAGTGTACAATATATAAAGATGCATAGAAGTGAAGTATTGTTCTGCACAAAGGCACACATTTTGTAGCTAATTTGTAGATTTTGCGAAAACTAGTAACCCACCGTTCTCTGTGATGTACAAAGGTATGTTTTTATATCTCTGCGTTAAATACATGACCAACTTCTCCATAGAGCTTGGAACCACATAGCAGTTTTCAAGTGGTGTCTGCAATATTAATTAAGTAGTGTTAGGTTGTGCAAATCAATTCAGAAGTAGGATTGGTGTTGCATAGAATAATGCAATGTTCAGTGCCAACTTTTACCGGTTTTCCAATGGGTATCCCATTTCGTTCCGCTGATTCAGAAACTAAAGCATCACCAATGTAGGTGTCCAAATCACATTGAGAATATATGCAATCCTTGATGTATAATGTTTCGTAGTGATTTACGGCAATGAAGTCAATTTGGTTTTTCAGTAGTTGCTTCTCTGCTTCGGTGAATTTCGGCAAGTTTGGACCTATGATTTGGCGCATTTGGTGAGGATAGTCAGCGAAGAACAAGGGATCCAGGAACCTGTTTTAGCATATATCATCAAGTGACCATTCAGTCGCAAAGTCGAAAAAGTCAAGTTCGAATAGTAAAATACTAGTATGATGGAAGGTTACTGAATCAACTAATACCATGGAGCTTGAAAGACTGAGCTCGGCTTACTGCCAAGTGGTCCTCTGTGATATTCCTCAGTGGTTCATACCATCTCATATACACTGTAATTCCAATAGAGCCACCTTGCTTAACCTGAGAAGGAGGGAGAACATGGAAAACATTTTTACAACTTCCATGAGGATTTAAGAGCAAGCACACGGTTACTCCCCCTACTCTGCTTTTTATCCAAACGAGTATTTTGTACCTTGTAATTCTTTCTGTAGATGCCGACCGTCTTGGCATGAGCTAATATCATGTTATGCGCTGCAATGTAGGGCTCAGTAGATGAATTCCCAGAGTCGCATTTCCCAAACGGCTCAGAACAGCGGCTGGGTGGAAATTTCCCCATGAAGTATGCGAGCTTTGGCAAAAATTTGCCTCATTGAATGTAACCCAGTGCTTTACTCGGTCACCAAATGTCTTGAAGCAAAGCTCAGCAAAGTACGTGTAGTCCTCCCTGAAACAACCACATATGAGCTTACTGTATATTCTTGCGGTGACGTTCATCTTAGAAATTGTTTTGAAACCTTCGTAGATAGAGCTATAATATGGTCTTACTGCATCTCTGGGCTCAACCAGGAGCCATATCTTTTTGGAGTTCCTCGGGTGTATCATAGTGGTTGATGGTCACAAATGGCTGTATCCCTGCTCCAAGCGTATCAAATGATAGCCCCAGATGTAAGTGACTGAACTGAAAGGCTCGCTCGTTCTGCTGGGAGGCATTTGTGGAGGGAGGTGCCTACATCACACAATAACAGAACAAAGAATGGATACCTTTCCTATCAGGCCGTTGATTAGGCTGTTGTAGAATTTAACGCCTGCCGGATTAACATCTCCGAAGCGACCCTCTGACCATGGGCATTTGAAAGGTAAGCATATAATTTAATTTATACCCTGATGTTAAGGAGGGATTCCATGCATGTTTGTTGAGCTGGGAACTGGATCAAAAGACATCGACAGTTGGTGTAACTCATGAGATTATGAGAAGAGCTCACTTGGAAGTATTCTCGACCAGGACAATGAGAATCTGTAGGAGTCGAGACCAATAGAATGCATCATTTCTATGTCCTCCTGCCAGTGTGACATTGAGTGAGATTCTATTTTTTGGAGGGAACTATCGAACCCTTCATTCTACTGATTTATGCAGGGTTAAAAAAACGCATGAGCTTTTTTTTTCCACTCGTGCAAACTCATTTCCATTGATAACGGAAACACAAAGAGTTAAATTACAGAGAGAATTTGACCAACTAAGGCATAACAGCCTCCGATATCGAGAAACTAACTGACCAACTTAGCTAGAAAGAGGAACGACACCTAGCCTAAAATCATCAGCTCCTCGCAAAAGACCGATATAAAAGTTCAAGCCAACTAAACGAGCTAGCATATCTCCAGATTCAAACAGCCAAAAAAAAAAAAACACATGATAAAAATGTCTTTATGTTTCTGATGATGCTTACCTTGTATCGATGATAATGGTCAGTGGCCACGTCGCCATTGCTCCCATCCTCAACGTTTCCTGATTTTTGATTAATATCCAAGACTAAGACAGGCAACAAAATCAAGCGACGTCTGTGATTTCCAAAGCGCACATGTTTCTAGCAGGGACAGTAGGGACAGCTACCTGCTGAATCGTGTCTACCAGCAGTGGATGGGTTTCATATTTTCAGCACATAATTGTGCTTGTTGGTTGAGCTCGCGCCCGGTTCACTATCACCACATACCGATCTTGTGTGAGTGAATTATCGGGCCTTTCCATCGTACAAAAGACAACGTTTTTGACTTCTACATATCATATTTGACCATTTTTCTTGCTCATTTTTTTTTTTTCAAATATTTCTAATGATAAAATAAGCTATGACAAAATAAATAAAATATATACATAAATTTTGAATAATATGATTATTCAAACAAGATGTCTAAAAAAAACGTTATCTTTTTAAGACCGAGCATGTTAGACTTTAGCCTCATCTAGAGAGCTTCTCATTACCTGCCCAAATCAACGTGGCCTAGTAGAGCCATGTTGTGTGGATCACCGGAGAGCCATGTCATTAACTATACTAATATGGATTATGGACTTGCACTCAGGCGGCCATGGTATGTTTGTACCTCTATTTTTTTGACTTGCTTAGATGGCTTAGATCATAGTATGCATAACTGAGACCTATGGAAGCACCTTGAATATGGGTGAAGATATCCCAATCGCTCAGGCCCTTGTTGTCTTCTAGGTAGGCGCCTTCAATCTAGAATGAGATGTAGAAGATAGCCATAAGAAGGACTTAAGTGGAATACAATAGAGGAGAAAGTATCCAACTAACATACTACTATATCATCAGACACTGCAGGTTTGTACCAAAACATTAGCAAAACAAAAATTAAAAGGTTTAGAGGGAGATTTCATTGAGTAGTCAAAAGGGAGGCGATAGAAGGAGAATGTGAATGTGACTCACATGCAGTACGGGCAAAAGCTGGCTTTCGAAAAAAGTGAATGTGACTCACGGCCAGAGCAGAGTAACTAGCCGGTCAAAGGAAACTGGCTTCCACCTCCACTTTGCAAATTAATTTTTAAAAAATGATGGCAGCATGCAGACTTCTTACAGCATCCGTGAGTTAGAGTTAGCTTGCTGAGCTCGGCATCGGTTGCCGAAAGACCCATACCTGGTAAGCCGACGTGCCGGCGCCGAATAGGAAGGACGGCGGGAAGTCGCTGCGCCTGAGCCCGGTGACCGAGGAGCAGAGGAGGGGAAAGAGGAGGAGGAGACGTAGTGCCATGACGGCGGGCACCTAGCTAGATCTCGCAGCAATGTCGGTCCCCCGTGCTTTGCGTCCAGAGATAAGGTAGCTTGGCGATCCCTTCGATGATATTATGCCAACGAGCCTATGTACATAGTACAGTATAAATAGCTGGCATATATAGACATGTCACGTGTGTGAAAAAGAGGTACGACTATGAAGTGTGAACCGGTAGCTACCAGATTAGGCAGCCTGTCTACTACGTCATAAAGAAATTAGGCACATCCTAATTAATATACAGGCGCGACGGACCTACAGTTGCTCCGCATAATCATAGGTGTGTTTCGTTTCAAAATGAAGTGGCATGGGATGGGTCTATTCTATTTCAGTTGGGTTGGGATGATCTCAGTTTGGTGTTTGTTTTTTTTTATGAAAAGTTTGGTGTTTGGTTGAAGAGGTTGGAGCCATCTCGGTTCCATGGATTGGATGATACATCTCCATTTATAATTTGTTAGACACCTGTTATATGTGATCCACAGGTTCCCTCTGATACATCTCTGTTGGTGATTTGAAAGACACCCGTTATGTGAGATCCGCAAGTCATTCTCTCTCACATTCTTCCTTTAGCCACCTTGTCTGCCGCCACCCTTACCCGAACCTCGGTCACTCCACTACGGATGGCTTCGTATCAGTTTTGGTTTTGCATCCGGGCAGAGGTATGTACTGGTCCTTCCTCTGCACCAACATCGTCCGTCTCCCTCCCTCTGACCCGATAATGCTCCCAAGAACCACTTGGATGAATCTTCCCCACTAAATTAACCTAGAAACATGGGCGCTGGCTTCTCAGGTCTGTGATCTCCAGTGGGAGCACGACGTCACATGAAGGAGCCGGTGTCGGCAGTGCCCTTATTCCCTGCTGTTTCCAGCGTGGCAGCGATTAGAGGTTTTTGAAGGCTTGATATTTTTTTATGAGCTTTCATTTTTGAGATCTATGGTTCAAATCGGCTGTGAACGAACGCCTTAGAGCCGTGTAGAATGCACCCGTGGGAACAGATTTTTCAGCTCAATTTCTTTTTGTTTGCCTTCTGTCCTTTTCTGTTATAATGTCTTGGAGTCCAACGTCCACCGACCCTGCACAAACGTCCTTTGCAGAGGAACAATTGGATGCAGGACTTAATAAGGCTATAACACATACAGTACAGCTTGCGGTATATAGCTGATGGAGACTAGTAGATTCAGCAGGACCTGTCATCACAACACATCAGAAATGCAGATTTAGTTTCACTTCACGATTCAGACTTTTTTTAGACCACGCCGTTGCGCGTTTTCATTAAAGCGAGAATAAAGTTCAAGCAAATGATTCGAGACGGTAACCACAATTACCGAAACGAGACCTAGCATCTATTGGAAACAACAATATGGATTACATTTGAACGGATATGCGACACATGCACGATCCCGAACGGACCAAGTCAAGCTACCGCCTCCTCTAGACCCTCGGTGTTGAGTTCCATGGCAGAGAGGTCAAGGGCGCCATCCAGCAGCGTCTCGAACGACAGCGCTTGGGCCGGGACATACCGCCCCTAAAGACGGCCCTCACTGTCTCCTCAACAGCCGCCGGGGCGTCGCCCTGATCGACATGAACGCTCAGCTTCCGGAGCAGCAACATCTAGGCTTAGAGGGTTGCGTTGGCCGCCCGTGGATGCTTCGCATTACGCCAGCTACGATGCACGGAGCATCTGGAGGCCGGGGTGCGTGATCGGCACAGCTGTGGTCGACCAGTGGCACATAGACCATAGCTTCGATTTCCACCTGCCGGGATCCGGGGCCGGCAGGTTGGCCTCAATCTCACCCGCAGAGGACACTAGGGGTGCATCTACAGCCCCGGCGGTCGGGTTCCCGCCAGCCCGGTGTCCGACCGACATCGAGGAAAGCGGCCGGGCCGTCTCCGTATGCAACGGGACCGCAACGGAGGCCGTTGGCATAGTATCATCTGTCCCAGCGACCTCATTAGCCACCACCAACACAACAGCATCCGTAGGGCTAAGATGATCCATGCGTGGCGGCGACGACGGGTCCACCAGCACTGCCAGGACCGCCAAAGAAGGTGGGCGCACGACGAGGGAGGCCGCGAGCTCGTCGAGCATCGGGTCCACCCTAACCGGGAGGGCCCCGCAGCCTCTTCACACTAGTGAGCGGGGAGGCCAACCGGCCACCCAGGGGGGCCCATCCCAGCGCATCTCCAGCCTGATGGAGCGTCTCCCGCTGAGGCCTCCCACGGCGGTGGTGGTGTAGGTGACGCCAATGGGGCCCGGATTGACTGTGGTTGGCCAATAGAGGCAGATGTTCTCAACACCGTGGGTCGCCGATCCAGCCGGGCGCGAGGGGCCTGGGAGCCGCAACCCCGACGAGAATGACGAGCACAACTCGGGCACGCGAGGCCGAGCAGCCACACACCCTCGCCCTGGCACCACGGCACCCCAGCGGGCAGCGACGCGGCCAATGACCCTCGTGGTGGCAGTAGTAGCTCACGGGAGGTTCAGAGCGCATGAAATGCTCATTGAGCGACGCGCCCAATGCCCCCTCGTGTTTGGAAGATTGAACTCTAGATACCATGTAAAAAAAATAAGGAATCATATAACCTCTTGTAGAAGGCGACGTTTGTTATATATTTATATGTCAAGGACAAGTACTTTTTCCTAACACAAAAGGTGGATTGCTTGAAATTGTTTCTTCATGATGAACAAAACACATTTCCTCCCTCGTATTCTATTGATGTCTTGATGCACGTACATACATACACATGGCATACATATACAAAATCCTTGAGACAACTTAAATGAGAACATGTAATCAACTTTATGCATAAAACGTGATAATAAACATTTATACAAATTACTAGTCTTATGAGGAGAAATGGTCCCTGGATTAGGCAGTGTACTGGTGGGAATTCCCATTGGGGGGCCTTGTTCTCAGGGGTGACCCCTTAAGGAACTCACTGTACCATTTTGCGGACAGTTTTGGGGTTCGTTTTTTGTGTCTTGTAGTCGACATGGTAGAGCCCGAATCTCTGTGTGTACCCAGAGTCCCACTCGAAGTTGTCGAGAAGAGACCACACGAAGTAGCCACGCACATCGGCCCCTTTCCTTTATAGAATGAGAAATGATATAGACAAGAGGAATGTGTGATTAATTCAGTCAGTGACCAAATAGAAAGGAAGAAGAAGATGCAGCTGCATCGAAGGTAATGCTCAAGGCCACAAAGTTTTGCTTCTGAGCTGGTTTAAGATTGATCAAGAGTTATGACAAGTACCTTATTGCTGAAGCCAAAAAGGTGAGGTAGCCTTGAAGATAATTGATTCTTCCCGTGTCATTAGTAAAATCCTTGACAGACATGCCGTTATTGCTTGCTTGAGAATAACCTGTAAAATTCTTATATCACATGAATTTGAGTTTGCATTATCTTTGATGGGTATCTTTGAACCACTTTTTTTGGGCAAACTTTGACCAGTATTATTTAGAATTTATTCTTAAACTTTTTTCAAACTTTTGTGTTATTACAGTTATTTTCTTAATACGAATCTACCTAACACGTTTTCAATCTGAATAATTAAATTCATGAGTAAATATCTAAGAAAAAAAAATACTTGTAACAGCCCTATCAATGTACGTACTAACACATAGTGAAGTGCATGATTATTGTATCTGTGTCAAATTACAACGATTATAACTCAATACAGTTTCAGTTAGAACTATGTTTATTCCATCTAAAACATAAAAAGATTGGTAAAATCCGTACCATTTTCAGTGATATACATTGGTGTGTTATTGTATCTTCTTTTGAAATACATGACCACTTTTTCCATCCCGTATGGAACAGTATTCAAGTATGGCGACCCTGTCTGCATGAATGAGATTGCAACAGTCAATAAACATTTCTGTTCTTCCCTTCAACTTAACTAAAAAATCACCAAGAGTTCTCTTATCTACCTTCTTTAGCATCACCTAAAACAGGATGTGGGCATAACCACCTAAGCTAGTCCTACTCAAACTAGATGAGCACCCAGGCTAGTCCTCCACGACCAGAGGTTGGCCTATTCCCAATTTTAAATAAACTAAATATTTTATTTTATTTTATTTAGTTTATAAAATAAACATTTAGTTTATAAAATTTAATAAACTAAATATTGCAACAAGCCAACGGCTCCACGGACAGTCAGGAGGTCCGGTTGACACCCTAGCGTGCAGGGGTTCGAGCATTAAAAATGCCATAGGTAAAAAATTCCCTTGCCTGCCCCACATTCCCAAAGCACAGGTAAATGGACCGATCCTTTCACCGGGTAATGGGCCTTGTATGAGAGTGGGGCATGGGGTTTGGGGATTTTCTCAGGCTGAGGTGAAAGTCCATTACTTAAGCGAATAGCTCAGGGGTGCCCCCCTCGTGCGCCCAAGACACACACACACAAACGCAGCCTATGTTTTTAAAAATATCGCAACAAAGCATGTTTACCCTTGGACCAATAAGTATTCCATCTCTTTCGTTTAGAGTACTAATTTGGGCATCCCCATCAAATGGATCCAATTCACATGGTGATGATGAGGAGATGCAATCCTTCAAATAGGATGTTGAATAATGATTTAAACCAATGAAATCCAACTTGGATGATTGCAGCATCTTCTTTTGTTTTGATGTGAATTCAGGTAGGTTTGGACCCATCATCTTGCGCATTGCAGGGGGTAATCACCAAGAATTATAGGGTCCAGAAACCTGGCATAGTCAAGCAAATTAGCCATACTGCTATAAAATCCTTGGCAATTAACTATTAACATTATATGTCTGGTTATTAGAAAATAAAATGTTATTTGTATTCTTGGTTATAAATATATCAGAAAGATTAGTACCATAGAGCACCAAAAGATAAAGCCCGCCCAACTGCTAAGATGTCTTCTGGGATATTTCAAATGGTTCGTACCATCTTGAGAGAACAGTAATTCCAATGTTACCACCTTGTTTTCCCTACAAAACAGCCATATTACGTACACATTTTATTCACTTGGTATTTTCAGTAACTCACTTATTTGGTGTTCTCATTTCAGTAACTCAACCAAATGTGATTATTGTTGCATGTTATGTACCTGATATTTTTCTTGTAAATGTTGACCACATTTGCATGCGACAATAACATGTTGTGACCCCCTATGTATGGTTCAGTTGAAGAATTCCCAAAAGTACAGTTACCAAATGGCCTAGAGCAGTGACCAGGAGGGTACCGTCCATAGATATAGCCAAGCTTTGCGAATATATTTGGCTCATTAAACGTGATCCAAAAATTTTACTCGGTCGCCAAACATCCTGAAGCATACATCTGCTAGGTAACCAAAGTCCTTCCTAGAAAGTATTTAGGAGTCAAACCAACCAACCAATCAAGAATTATATTAGAAGTCATCTTTATTGCAAATGATTAAATTGACATACTGAATTTCGGGGCTTAACCATCCACCATATCGCTTGTCCAGTTCATAAGGGATGTCATAATGAGATAGGGTCACAAATGGTTCTATGCCTGTTTAATATGTAGTTCAGAACTTCATATCAAAGTAGAGTTGATTGCGTACATCTCTTGAACTCATACCTCTTTGTATAAGAGCATCAATAAGAGCATTATAGAATGCTATACCATCTGGATTAACATGCCCGAAACGGCCCTCTGTAGCAGAAATTGAATTACATTGTTAACAACCTTTGTTTTTCTAAACAACAATGCGTAACCATACAATATATCCCATAAGAGAGCATAATATACTAATACATGGATTAAATGTTGTCAAACTCACTTGGTAGAATCCTTGTCCATGCAATGGAAAATCGATATGAGTTGACACCCAAGGAATGCATCAATTCAATGTCATCCTAGAGCATACAAAAATGCCTCTGTATCAAGTATTGAACATATACTAGGAACCATTGGAATATCAACTACTACTATGAACTATCTTTTTTATGTTAATTATTAAATTATCACCCAACATGAAATCCATGGAAAATGTGTAGTGTAAATACCATGTAACGATGATAGTGATCATCAGCGGTATCACCATTGGTCCCATCCTCAATTGTACCTAAAAGGATTGAATAAACAAAAAAAGGTGACATAGAGAAGAATAAAAATGAATTGACGACATCAAGAAGTTCGTCTAAATTAGTTCCTATACATCACCATGCTTTACCTTTCCTATGGGTGAAAACATCCCAATTGCTTAGGCCTTTATTACCCTCCAAATATCCACCTTCAATCTGGACAGTCAGAGAACGGTACCCATAAAAGTTATGGAATAGCTAGCTAGGCATCCCAATATGAAGAAAGTTAGAAAAATATAAGGATGTGGCATTGGTGTTATTTCCATTAGTTGAATAGATACATATCCATTTCATTAGAACATAATGCCTTCTCTGCTACTGTCTGTGAGGAGAACCTCCGACCAAGAATATAATGTTCTTCCTTTTCGGCGGAAATAGGTATGTAGGCGACTATGGGGCGTAAATACCTGATAAGCAGAGGTAGAGGTCCCAAACAGAAAGTTCGGGGAAGTGGGTGCGATCAATAGCTGATGACGTGCACGGTAAGAGCTCGTGAGCAAGGAAGAAGGCGAGCCAAACTATCACGTTCACGCCCGCCATTGTTTGCTCGCTCCCTGCTGGCTTAGCTCCATCAGCTGGTTGCTTTGCTACGCCACCAACAGTCTGTGCCCTCTTTATTTATAATCTCACGGGAACGCAGCGTTTAGAAGCTTGATATTTCTTTAGTTATCATTCAATTTTGAGATCTATGGTTCAAATCGGCCTGCACAATGTGTTTGGAAAGGGACTTTAATTAATTGGATGTATGCAGGGCAACCAACGAGCAACACATGTGTAGCACGTGTAGACTACTTGTGAGGCTATAACACATACACAGCGTGTGGTATAGCTGATGGACACAACTAGATTCAGTAGGACCTGTCATCACAACTCATCAGAAATTAAGATTTAGTTTCACTTCAAGATATTCAGACATACGGCAAAACTCTAGCCGTCTTTTTTTTTTTTTAAAAAAAAAGGATATTTAGACATATACATCAACTTCTGCCTAACAAGAAACACACACAGCCACAAGAGATGATGGATACTTGTTGATTCATGTGTGACACTGAACTCAAGGGCTGTACGTTATATGGTCACTGCAAGGATTGAAACGAGTGGTCAGGTTAGAGTTTGGGTGTTTGGTTGAGGGTTGGGTAGGTTGGGTCGGATCTAACCCAGTTTTTTGGGTTGGGTTGAACCCATCTGTGTTTGGTTGCACCTTTGATCGATTTTTGGGTTGGGTTGAACCCATCTCATGTTTGGTTGAAGAAATTAGGAATACAGGTGAGTTGGCAATTTAATAGCGTTGCTACAGAATTGGGTTGCGCTTTTCATTGGGAACCCTAAACTTTCTAGAACTCAATCAAGCCCCCAGATCAGTAAAAATTCTCTCTAGCACTTTTGCATCGGGAACCCTGAAAAAAAAAAGCAAATTCAATTTTTAGCATTCCTTCTTCTTCCTTCGTTCGTGCGGCAGCGACGGGGGAGGGACCGCGACACAATGTCGCCCCGCGGCCTCTACCTAAGGATCAAGACTGTCCTCCTCACAGACCAACACCGTCTTTTCTCTTCTGACTTTGTCCTCACTCATGCCCACCCGGGAAGGACTTTCCGGGTCGGTCACCCATCGCTCAGGCCAAGCACGCTTAACTTTGGAGTTTTTGGAGATGGGCTTCCGGAAAAAAGAAGTTGCAACTTGTTGGTATGAGTATTCTATGAACCTTATTAAGCCCCGGGCGCCGGTGTCACACCCGGCACCGCCTCCTCCTCTTTCGACCAGCGCCGCCGCCTCCTCTACCGGACCAGCGCGGCTGCTCCGCTTCGGACGGCGCCGCCTCCTCCGCCGAGATCTGCGCCCCGTGCTGGAAGAGTTCCGCGTGGGCGGGCCGCGCTGGTGGAGGCCGCCGCCGCCGTGTGCGCGGCAGCGCGTGGAGGCAGCAGCCGCGCACCCGAAAGCGGCGCCCGAAGATGGAGCGGTCACGAGGCGAAGCGAACCCGCGCAGGTTGCCGTCCCATCAGATTTTGAGGAACGAAATCAACCCGCATTCCTCAAGGAGCCAACCCAACCCACTCGTTTTTCAACCAAACACTACGAAGGATGGGTCGAACCCGCCCAGGTCGGCTCCATCCATCGAACCAAATAGAGTGTCAACTTTCAAGAGTATTCTTTTAGGGTTCAACCTAACCCACCTCCAACCCTCATCCAAACAACCAAAAATAGGTCCAACCTAGATGGGTTCGACCCATCACTCCAACCAAACACACGGTTTAGAGTGTCAACTTTCAAGAGTCTCCTGCAGCGTCGCTGTTGCTGTCTCCTCGCCCGGCTGGACGCTCCAAATCAGCCTATCCTTCGCTATCCTTCGCTGACATTCATTTTCATCCTGGTACGAGGCTGCTATGGGCCACACTCTGTGGTTGTAGTGTCAAGCCGGCTCAAATATAATATCAAAACTGTAGCATCACGCAGTTTAGTTGTGGTCTTGTGCAGCTCAAATACCAGTGAATAGTGACGAAAGATACGGATGGAATTGAAGTATGGTTCTGTCCAAGCTCGGATTGATTAATAATATGGTTTTTAAACAATTTGTTAGTATTATTAGTATCTTACTTTTCAGCAAAAAAATCTTTTTATTATGTGATGAAACATAACATATATATTTAGCGCTCATGCATGAGCATAACGTGTATGCTTACTTTAGTCAGACAATATATCAATATTGTATAGGTTGGGTAATGTAGAAGCATATATATGCTCTATGGTTATTTAAACCAGAGTTAAATACACACTGGCGATCCTTAACGTGTAGCATTGTCCTCCTTAGGTCCACAAACTCTCAAAACCGAAATTCACACCCCCTTCACCCCTCAAAACTTGTAGTGTTGTGCCACTTAGGTCCATAAACTCTCAAACCTGAAATCCACCCTGAACTTGTCGAAAGTGGTGCACCGTAGATCCATATTCTAGTCAGCACTTTTGAAGGAGTATGGATCTTTGGTGCGCGCAACACTTGACAAGTTCAGGGGAGGGGCGGATTTCAGTTTTTTAGGAGTTCGTGGATCTAAGTGACACAACACTACAAGTTTAGGGAGGAGAATTTCGGTTTTAAGAGTTCATGGACCTAAGTGGCACAACGCTAAAAGTTTAAGAACCGCCAACGTATTTAACTTACAATTATTTTTATAACATAAGATGCTCACAATTTAGATGTAGATTTAAGGGGACATATAATTTTTCTAATAATGAGATAAAAATTGGGTTCATGAGTTATCTATCATAATAGGAGGACAAGGGTTATTTGAAATTATATTTCATACTGGAAAAAAAAGTTGGGTAACTTAGATCCAATGTTATGGGTTTATTTTGAAATATGTTGTATAGTGACAAAAATGTGTAATTTATAAGCACAATTAGGGATTATTCTAATTATCTTTCGTAGCAACAGATGTGGTAGTTTATATACAATTAAGTTTAGGCTCCGTTTGGATGAAAAGTTTTTTTTTTTTAGATTTTTAGCTTGATACCATGGTTTTTAATCCGAAACAAAGAACTGAATGACGTGTACACTCAGAAAAATATTATATGGCCACAATATATCATACAGATCAATATAAAGGGAGCTAACCTAAATTTGCTACAACAAACATAATATTGACAACAATTTATTTCCAATAAAGAGGACCCATTTCCTCCCTGCCTTTTATTTTTATTGATGCACACATAATCAAAGTACTTGAAACAGCTAACGGTTACTGTACGTGAGAACATGCACAATGATTAGACCATGGTAAACAACTACAAATTACTAATCTTTTCAGCAGAATGGTGGGAGTTTTCAGTTCGTGGCCTTGTTCTGAGGGTTGACCCCTTGAGGAACCAATGGTACCATTTCGCCGACAGTTTGGGGGTCCGTTTCTTTGTCTCGTAGTTGACATGATAGAGCCCGAATCTCTGTGTGTACCCAGAATTCCACTCAAAGTTGTCGAGAAGAGACCACACGAAGTAGCCACGCACATCGGCCCCTTTTCTTTAGATAGAGAGTGAAACGATCGATTAGACAAGAGGGGGCATATGTGACTTAATCAGTGTCCAGAGAGAAAGGAGGAAGGGAATGCAGATGCAGCAATGCATCAAGGCATTGCTCAATGCAAAGCCCAAACCGTTGCTTCAACTGTTTTAGGATAGATCGAGAATTGTGACAGTTACCTTATCGCTGAGGCCAAAAAGGTGAGGTAGCTTTCAAGATAATCGACTCTTTCTGTGTCATTGGTAAAATCCTTGGCGATCATGCTGCCATTGCTTGCTTGAGCATAACCTAAAAAAAATGTTTCACAGCACATGAACATGCATGTCCCCTCGTACTTTCCTTTTTCCTGTGCTTATAGGGATGAATCCTAATTTTGAAAGTAGCAAGGTAGGGTTTCTAGCAATGATGTAGTTTCATATTCGCTGTATGATTTAAGCGTTTTAAAAGATTTGAATACTTGAAAGTAAATATAGAACATTGAGATGATGAATGTGTTTGAATAATCTTCCTTATGCAAAAGACTACAAAAGTCCTCTGAGTATATGTATAATATTTAAAATACAAATTTGCAATAGTGGAGAAATTGTATAAACCAATCTAGCCATTCAAACACATATTTTTTATTTATTTCTATCTCAGGTGATATTATATTTCCAACTTGGCCCAATGTGTAGGCCTGTTCGTGCTTGGGCAGTGTCCTACTCATTTTACACTGATCAAAAGCACATAAGCTATAAATTTAGCACAATTACTATATACTAGCCTTAAAAAATAAACAACAAAATAGGATCCATACCATTTTCTGTGACGTATATTGGAGTGTTATTGTATCTTTCTTTGTAATACATGACTGTTTTTTCCATCCCATATGGAACATTATAAAATATTGGCGACCCAGTCTGCATGAAAGAGTGCAACACCATTAATCATCATATTCATACAAATTAGTTTGTCTTCATCTGAAAAATTGGTCAAGTGCTCATAATTTCACCACAGAAATAGATGAGCACTTCAATTGATCCTAGGACTTGGACCTGAATAAGCAAAGAAACTGAACAACCCTTCTCACTACTAGGTCTTTGTCCTATCGCATTTTAAACGAATTATTTTTAGAGGATTTTCACACAAATAATATTATTTTAACAACACATAAAAATATTATTTTAACAACACATATTTACCCTTTTACCGATAAGTACTCCATCTCTTTCTGCTAAAGTAAGAACTCGGGCCTCTCCGTCAAGAGGATCCAATTAGCATTGTGAAAAAATGCAGTCCTTCAAATATGACGTCGTATAAATGATTTAGCCCAATGAAATCCAATTTTGTGGCCTGTAGTTTCTTCTTCTGTTTCGATGTGAATTCAGGTAGGCTTGAACCCAAGATCTTGTGCATCTCTAGGGGATAATCACCGTGAATAATAGGATCCAGAAACCTTAGTATAAGCAAAACAAGTTAACCAGTGCACAAAATGAATGGGAAAAAATGGAAATAAACCACAAATTGCACAAAATTTAAACATATGGTTGAGTTGAGTTGACTAATAACATTACATGCTTAGATTTATTGTTGGCAAACAAATTGTTTTTCACTTAGGCTTTATGATTAGGACATTGTATCCAAACTCCAAAGTTATCATTCTAAAAGAGAAAGTGGAGTACCATGGACCGTTGAAAGAGAGAACCCGTTCAACTGCTAAGATGTCTGCGGAAGTATTGTGGAATGGTTCATACCATCTTGAGACAACAGTAATTCCAATATGACCACCTTGTTTCCCCTATCAAATGCCAAAGATACTAGGCAAAGAATTTATTAAAAAGCTCATGTTGTTTTCGGAAGCTAATAAGCAAGTCATATGTAGGGTAGTGCATGGTTCATACCTGATACTTCTTTTTGTAAATGCGAGCTACATTTGCATGAGACAGTATGATATTGTGACCTACTATGTATGGCTCTGCTGAAGAATTGCCAAAAGCACAATTACCAAATGGCTTAGAACAGCGACCAGGAGCATATCGACCATACATATAGCTTAACTTTGTGAACAAATTTGGCTCATTAAAAGTTGTCCAGAACTTTACTCGGTCACCAAACATCTTGAAGCATACATCTGCAAAGTAACCAAAGTCCTTCCTGGAAGGTTTTAATAGTTAAATAAACTAATCAATCAAGAGAGGCATATTTTTGGGCAAGACAACAAACATACTGAATTTCTGGGCTCAACCATCCACCGTATCGCTTGTCCAATTCATGTGGAATGTCATAGTGATATATTGTTACAAATGGCTGCATACCTGTTTCTGGAAGAAGTAAGCAACTGCATATATTCAGAACTGTGCTAACTGCAAAAGTTCTTGTTGCATACCTTTCTGTAGAAGAGCATCAATAATGGCATTGTAGAATGCTACACCATCTGCATTAACTTCCCTAAATCGGCCTCCTGCAGCAAGAATTTGATTTATAACCGTGTGAGAAAGCCAATATTTAACTAACTCGACAAAACAACAAATATACCTTAGGAAATGAAGTGACTGCAGAGGTTCAAGTGTGTTAAACTAAACTCACTTGGTAGAATCCTTGCCCACGCTATTGAGAATCGGTATGTGTTGACACCCAGGGAATGCATTAGGTTTATGTCTTCCTGGAGCAGAGAACATACTTTCAGTTAAGGGGGTTGTACAGATGTGGCAAAAATGTATCAGAACATCTCTGATCTCTAGTATGGATTCCCCAGTGTATCATCTAACATACATAGCAATTCTTCGAAAATTATTTGTACTTTGCAAAACCAGAAGGCGTACCATGTATCTGATAGTGATCATCAGCTGTATCACCATTGCTCCCGTCCTGAATTGTACCTAACATTGTTGGAATGGGAAAAAAAAAAAAAAGGTAACACAAGATAGTTGACAACAGTTGTACAAAGGAGCTGTGCTGTGCCTAGACTGAAACTGGACAGTAATACAAACAGGCATGCTTCACCTCGCTTATGGGCGAAGACATCCCAATTGCTTAGGCTTTTGCCCCCTCCAAATATCCTCCTTCAATCTGAAGAATCAGATTACAGCGTCAGTGAAGATAAAGAACAGCAAGGCGACTCAGAGAACAGCGGCAGAGGCGAGTACCTGGTAAGCAGAGGTGGAGGTCCCGAACAAGAAGTTGTCAGGGAACTCGCTGCGATCAACGGCCGAAGCGCGCGGCAGGAGCTCAAGGGCAAGCAAGAGCGAGAGTCCGATCACCACGCCAGCCGCCATCTCCTTCCTGCTCCTGGCCGCAACTCCATCCATTGTCTCCGCTCTCTCCCTGCCTCCGGCCCGGCCTATGCTATCATGCAGAGGCAGAGCTGAGACGACAGGGTTGTCAGTGGAAACAACAGAAGAGCTCGACGGGGACAAGAGCTGACCCGAGCAGCTGCAGCATGGTCTCATCACAATCGTCTACGCCGAAAACTGAATCATTTGAATCGGCAAGTGGATTCGTTCACGCATGTGCAGCGGTCGAGCGGATGTGGATCGAATGCTTCGGTGGGCACCGGCAGTTTAAGTAGGATATCGACCTTGCCTGCAGTTGGCGGATGCAGGTTTTACTCGTGCCTAGGACCTCCAAGAAACCAAGCATTTTGTATGATCGACATGATAAGATGGAGATAAATATCTAGTGTCGAACTCTAAAAAAAATAAATATCTAGTGTCGAGTGAGGTGGTCCCTTTGCATTTTCCGTGTCCTCATCAAGCTCTCGATGTGAATAAGATGAAAATAGAGGATAATAAGTCCAAAGTAATGGTCCTCTTCATTGTGAAGAACCCAGTGTAGATGAGTACATCCACGTATCCATATTCCATCATACAATACAAGTGACTAGAAATTAATTAAAACAAGAAAAATGAAATCTGAACGCATAGATACCACTATCTCAGAACTAAAGAGGGCCAGAGGAAGGGAGCATAGTAGCAGGCCGAGAGAGCACAGAAGAGGGGCGGGCGCCGGCTGCCCTGGCTGCGTGGCCTGCTCTGTCCGCAGAAGGGGCAGGGGCGGACTTGGGCAGGCGGCAGGGTGTGCGGCGTTCGCGGCGGCGGTCGCCTGACGTCCTGAGGCCTTGACGGTGGTGGTGGTGGTGGGCTGGATAGCCAGCGTGGGCGCCAACGCATCAGGATTCAAGGGAGAGGGCGACGAGCCGCGGATGAGGCAGTGGCTGTCGCTCACGAGCCAGAGGAATGGGCCTCATTTATGGCTTTATTGGTCTAAAAACTATATGGGGTATAGAGTGCCAGTGGCCCAACGACTAGAGACCGGGCCCGAGGCCTGGGCCACTGCTTGCCTGGGAGCTGGAAATCCTCCTCATCCAAAAAAGGCATGGACAGAGACTTGAATCACGTGCCCTATTTGTTTTTTAGGTTTTTATTTTTAGTGTTTTTTTATTTAACTTCAGTAGAGTGCTAAGGTCTAAAATGATGCCTTGAGTATAGTCCACCTCACAAAACTTTATATCACAAAAGTGAGCTAAAGTGGTCTAAACTTTTTAGTCCTTAACTCTAGCCACTAAACTTTAAATTTAAACTAGGGAATCCATACAAACCCTAAATTAAGGTCATTTTGTTTTCTTTCTTTTCTCCACTTTTTAATGTATATTCTACCAATTTGATATGTCATAAATTCAAACAATATGATTATGAGTTTATACAAAGGATTAATATTTAAATTCAAGGATTCAAACATATTAATTAGTTAGCAAGCACGTGAATTGAAGGCGGTGGCGCCGCGGTGGTGGCGCCACGTTCTTCCTTGGAGGCGTCGTTTAGGAGGTTGTTCTTCTCCAGTCTGCGGCCGTGCTGGCCAACGCCGTGGCGAGAAAGGTGGAGGCCTTGTTGAAGATTTGAGTTTGTGGTGTCAACGATGAAGGCAACCAAGAAGAGGGCGTTGGCACGGTGATTGACGGGTTTCGCCTCTGCTTGGCAACGGAGGGCGGTGGTTTGGTAGGATTGTACACTAGTTGCGACCACAAAATTGGTGGAGGCTGGTGTGGAAGATAGTGGACAACATATTTGAGTTGTCATGTTGACCTGTGTGGTATGGCGTTGTCATTGGACAGTGCCGCACAGTGGCGGCTGTTTCCAATGCGAGGTGTTCTAACTGGCACTTGTTTCCCATGTTCAAGTCCTTCCACCTGGATCTATATATCTCCATGGAGGTTGCCTTGAGTAACTCCCAAAAAATAAGCTCCTTGTTGTGTGTCATAGTCTAATCGGTTGATCTTTTCTCTTGTAGAGACCATACCCCTCACAAACCGTCCCACAACACTTTACAAACTTTGGTGCTCACCAACAACACCTAGTCGTCTAGGAGCAAAGCTCCAAGATTAACAAATACTTTATTGAATTGCTTGACATTTGGCATAAATTGCTTAAGGCTTTGAACATCTTACAAGTGCTCTATTTTTTTTGGGTACTCTTGTTGATGCTCTCACGCAACTCAAAAACTCTTACCCAAACCAAAGGATCTCACTTATCACGCAAATCACATGAGAAAAGGGACAACTAGAGAGCTCTATAGGCTTTCTAAATATTAGTTGGACGTGGAAGGCATCAGTAGCCCCCCAAAGTGGGAGATGGTAAGTACTTGTGTTCCATGAAAGTCATTGAGGAACTTATCACACAAAACCACCCTACCTGGTTTTAGAAACCTGCCACATTTTACGTTAACATAGTGGTATCGATATAGCAGGCGAGGGCGCCACGAGATGAATTGAGAGGGCACTACCGGGAACTAAGGATGGGGTAGGCGATCGATGGGAGCGCCTAGGGCAGTGGACATGGTGGATTCTGGCCCAAGATAGTATCGAGGGGTGGTGAGCAAGGTAGCATAGGAGAAAAATGGTGGACACAATTGGCAGCGGGGCCAAGTCACCGGCAACTGAGGACGACTTCGACTTGTGTGTGTATCAATACGGCAGTAAATATTATTTAATATTTTACAAATCATGCACATACATTGCACCAGTGAGGAAATCCACTGATGACATTTATGCCCAGTGTTTTGCCCAAACTCAGTACACAGTATCCTTCATCAAAATGAAACAACCCTCAAAACACAATGTGTGTCGTACACTCGGATGGAGGATCTGATTGGATTTTGTAGAGCGACAGTTCAGGAGCGACTTCGCTCCATTTTATTCAACGAAATCAAACATGCATAGTTAGTAGCTTGTTCATTCACATGACAATCTGATGATCGAGGAGAACGATAATGGATCATTATTATGCAGTGCACTGATGCAGCTGGGAACTTTTGTGTCGGAGCCTTGTCCCAACAAGTGATCCCTTGAGAAACTTCCTGAACCACTTGGCTGAAAATTTTGGAGTCCGCTTGAGCGTGTTGAAGTTGACATGATAGAGGCCCAACCTTAGCGTGTACCCGGACGTCCACTCAAAGCAATCCAGCAAAGACCATATGAAGTAACCGCGCACGTCGGCACCGTTTCTTCGGAGTTAGAGAGACACAAGCATTCATCAAGGAGAAAAGGCTAAAATATATAGATTTGAGCTAAAACTTACGTCCAACCGGTAAGAGTTGAGAAAAAGTACATACCTTATGGCCGAGGCTAAAAAGGTCAGGTAGTCACGAATATAGTTAACTCTTGGAGTATCGTTGGTAAAATCCTTGGCACTCATGTTGCTATTGCTTGCTTGAGCATATCCTGGAAAAACATGAATACATGCTAGATATCGCATACATTGTATCGTGTTGTACTGTTGTGACAGCAATATTACATAAGCAATAGCTAGCTTAACTTAGTGAGAAGGCATGTCAACTTGAAACTTTGCAATTTATTCCATAAAGCAGCTTTACCAGTGAAGCTAAAAAATGTTTTTCCAAAAAAAAAAGTTTGGTAAAACAAACGAAAGATAGCAGAGAGAAAGTTGGGAGAAGTTAGCACAATATAGTATTTTTCTCAGATTTACCCAGCTTCACCTGGGGAACTGTGTCAATGAGAGAAACTAAAATAGCATAAGGGAGAAGTTGTTTATCAGAACCCGTTTCGTAGAAGCTAAAAATAGCTTTGCTTACCAAACACGCCGAACTATGATGGACGGCATAAAATTTCATTAGGTATAAAAAATAACACCCAAATTTGAGTTGAGCTAGGCTAACTTTCTTAGTTTTCAAAATAGGAAGGTAGGCTTTGATACACTGGTGGAGGTGTAGTATTTCATCGTAACATAGTATCAATTCAAGCTATCAAAAAGATTGGTCCAGATTAATCTTCATTACAGTTGATCAACTAAAAATGGGATAAAAATTAGGGATGACAATCACACCCGCGAGTACAGGTGTAACCTTGGGGTGTCTTTTGTGTCAGGGCCCGCAAAGATGTAGGTCGGGTGGGTGTCATATTTTACCCACGGGTGACCTGAGGGCCTGAAACTATGGTTTTCTATTTTTCACACTCCATTTAGGTGTCTAAAACTAATCCTTGGCACAAGTATATGCACGTACAACGAAGAATGATTTGTATGGACTATGTTGTCTACAAAATATCTACTAGACTAAATTTAAGTTGTTGTGAACTTTTGATTTGTTGGTAATGTGATAAAATGATAATTATGTGTTATTTTTCTCTCAAATTTTATAATCTTTCGGTTATATGTTAGCTTCTTATTAACACACAATATGTGTGACCGAGAGACCCACACTAAGTAACAGAAATGATTTTGCGAGCACTTTGCAAAATCTTTTCCGTGGCGACTTTTTTTTCCCGTCGCGGGGAAAATACTCCGCCACATCATTTTTTTTTTACGTGGCGGGCATCTTTGGGCTGTCACGAAAAATAAATGTGTTGCGTGGCGGGCGTTTATAACCAGCCCGTCACTGAAAATGGATACATTTTGCGTGGCGGGCGAGTAAAGAAGCCCGTCACTCAAAAAAGGCCGAGGCCCACAGCCAAGCCCAAACCGGGCTCCCTATCGGGCCCCATATATAAGGCAGTCCTAGGGTCCCCAGGACCGGTAATGCTCTGTGTAGGCCGTCCTGCTTCCATCGGACGCTCGCGTCGTGGGCTGCGAGAACCGAAGGCCCAACTAGCGCTGGCTGCCTATCCGCTCGCTCCGGATCTATCCGCACCTTTATTAAAAATAAAAAAAGGAAATAGCTCCATGAACCTTATCTCCACGCTCGCTGCATCCCCAACTGCCTGCTCCACCGCATCTGCCTCCGTCATCCGCTCAGGTTCGCCGCCACTCGCTCAGCTACGCACCCACGAGGCAGGAGCTGCGTCCCCATCGGCGCCGACAGCACCAGCTGCGTCTGCCCGCCAGGGTACCGCAACGCCACCCTGACGGACGCATGCACGCCGAAGAAAAACTACAGCGGCCGGGGCGACGACAAGTTCGTGTGCATGGACTTCGTCTCCTTCTCCAGGGGCGCCGACTCCTCGGCGTCGGACCCCGGGGCGCGGAAGGACAAGCTGACGCCACAGAACCTGGCCGACCGTGAGGCACTGCTAGAACAACTCCGACTGCGTGGCGTTCGGGTACAAGTTCGGCGGCGACCGGACATGCCTCCGGTACAGCGGGCTGGTGGACGGGTACAAGTCTCCTGGCGACGGAGATGATGATGTACCTGCGCGTGGCGGCGTCGGACAACATCTGGATCTGGATCTCATGGATGTTTCGACGACTCCTTTTTGCAGTAGGCTTTTTTTTGTTTGTTGCAACAAGCAGTTTTAGCTGTTGCATTAGTTCCCCTCCTGATGTTGCATCTCAGATTGACCCTTTTTTTTCTTTTTTTTTTTCCCCTGTTGTTGCAGCATCTTAGTTTTGTTATTGCAATACAAAGTTTTTTTGTTGCATTTACTGCATCTGGATCTGGATCCCGTGGATGTATCGACGGCCACTGTTTTTTGCAGTAGGCTTTTTGTTGATTGTTTCAACAAGCAGTTTTAGCTGTTGCATTAGTTCCCCTCCTGATGTTGCATCTCAGATTGACCCTTTTTTTTTTTTTTCCCCTGTTGTTGCAGCATCATAGTTTTTGTTGTTGCAATACGGAGTTTTTTTTTTTGCATTTAGTATTTATGTTTTGTTTCATATAATTTGTAGAAATGTTTCATATGCTTTTAATATCATGTTGCAACCTGTTTTTCAATGTTGCAACAGTTGTTCTTTTGTGTTGTGTTTTCATGGATGTTGCAGTGGCAGAGGTGGGGCGGAGGAGCTTTTTGTGCGGGCGAGCGTGTGTAACCGGCAGAGGGCGGAGTGGCAGATGCGGAGGCGAGCACGGGGGAGTGGCAGAGGCGAGCGCGGGGAGCGAGGCGGAGGCGGGAGCTGGGGTGGGCGAGCAACAGCAGCAGCGAAGATGTCGGCTCGGGGACGGCGAGGTGCCGCTGGTCAGCTGGGCCGCGTCAGCACCGCCCGCGCCCAAGCACCCAGCGTCGAGGATGATCGGTACTGGCGCAGGTCAACATGGATGGCCGCCTCGTTCCGCGCGGGCGACATCGGCTCCCGGGAAGCCGAGCGTCGCGGGGCCGTTCGCACGCGAGGCAGGTGGGCCGGGCCTGAGGCACGGGCGTCCGATGGATTTTTTCCATCGGACGTCCTAGCGCCAGCTCTCCCCTTCCAGGACTCCACCCTCTCATTTCATCACTCAGCACACCGGTCTCTCTCTCTCCCCCACGGTCTCTGTCTCCATGGCGATAGGCGGCGGCGGCGCCGGTGGCAAACACGGCGAGGAGGCGGCGGACCGGCGCGCCTCCGACCGGATCGGGTGCGGCCATCTCGCGTAGCGCGGCTCCTCCTCGCCTCCCTTTCCTCTCCCTCCTTCCCACCGCGCCTCCTCCCCTCACCCGAGGCGGATCGGGTGGGCTTCATGGCGGCGGCGGCTTCAGCGGCCGCGCGCCGGTGGCGGATCCGGGTGAAGCGCGGCGGATCGGCGGCGGGCGGCGCTGGCGGATCGGCGGAAATCACGTCTTCCTGGCGGATCCGGCGGAGGGCGGCGTCCTCCCCGCGGATCCGGCGAGGCGACGGCCGGCGGTAGGTCGCGGATCCGGCGGCGAGTGGCGGAAATACATCTTCCCTCGGCGGATCCGGCGGAGGACGGCTTCCTCGGCGGATCCGGCGGGCCGGCGGCGGCGACGGGCGGATTCGGCGGCGGGTGGCGGATCCGGCGGCGTGGGTGGCGATCCAACGACGGCGGCAACCGCGGCGGCGCTTAGGGTTTCGGATGACGGCCCGCGGATCCGGGCTCGATGTCGGGCCCGTATGGGCGGCATTGGGCTTGGGTCTTTTTTTATTTTTATTTCGATTTAGCGTGGCGGGCACAACCCCCGCCGCACGGTTACTCCCTCATTATCCGTGACCTTGACTTGGTGACGGGCGCGGCCGTGCCCGCCACCAAAAATCATTTACGCCCGTCCACGAAAAAAGTATTCGGTACTAGTGCCACGAGAACACCTACGGTTATGGATGCGAGTATGACATTGCACTTGCAAGGCTCCTTGAGGACAGACGTAGCCAAATATCGTGATCGTCATCGAGGGCAGGTTTTTACTCTACCCGCGCCTTACATGACCATTGTCATCCCTAATAACAAAAATAAAGGTGTAATAACAAAAATGATAGGCCTTTATTAGGGGAAATATGCAAGGAGAGCAGAAATATTACACAAAACTATCTATCGATCCAAATCGATCTTCCTTTTTCTTTTGTTTCTCTTTTCTTTTTTGTGGAAAGTGACATTTTATATCTATAATATCTAACTGAAGTGTCATTGTCTTGGCAATGAATAGGACACTGCCCAAGCACACAATCCACACTCTGTGTGATGTTGTTGCATATTAGTGAGATAAAAAGCATATAACATTATTTCTACAAAAATATTAAATGACAACAAGTTCAGCAGATACAAAATAAACTAACAGAAAGAAGCCATACCGTTTTCTGTAATATAGGTTGGTGTGTTATTGTATCTTTCTTTGTAATACATGACCACTTGTTCCATCCCATCTGGAACAGAATAATAGAAATGTGCTCCTGTCTGCATGAATGAGATTGCAACGACAACAATTACCACTTGATTATTCCCTTCAAGCAGGGTTTCAAACAAATTAGTTTTCCATTTTGTCAGTTCCAAAAATCAATTGAAATTTTGCACTCACTAAAAAAAAAAAAAAGGAGATGGTCAGTTTAGTTGTTCCTCACTTTCCTATGACTCGAACACAAATGGGGAAGGAATTTAGGAACCTCCTCACAACCACTAGGATGATGACATATTTCGAGCTCAAATAAATTGATATTAAGTAGTTATGTATTTAATTACCGCTTCACCAATAAGTACTCCATCATCGTTTACTGCTGAACTGGAAACTCGAGCATCCCCAACAAGAAGATCTACTTCACATGGTGAGAAGATGCAATCCTTCAGATATGATGTCGTATAATGATTTAGTCCAATGAAATCCAATCTTGTGGCCTTTAATTTCTTCTTTTGCTTGAATGTGAATTCAGGTAAGTTTGAACCTAATATCTTGCGCATCTCTACGGGATAATCACCAAGAATTATAGGATCCAAAAACCTAGCATATATAATTAAACAATGAGGAAATCAAATAATAATATTACAATCTAGCATTTATAGTTAGGATTATTAAGTGTCTATTACCATCCTAAGGGAAAGAAATAGTACCATGGACCACCAAAAGATAAAGCACGTTCAACTGCTAAGATGTCTATTGTGATGTTCCGGAATGGTTTGTACCATATTGCGCAAATAGAAATTCCGATATGACCACCTTGCTTCTCCTACAAAATGGCAAATATATATCAAGGGCTTATTTTCTTTAACAATTATTTAGAAAGCTTCAGTGACGTTGTTTTTTAGGATTAGCACATAGACAAGGATAGGAATATCAACTTTTTTTAGGAAACAGAGGGGCCGAAGCCCCTAGTGAAAAATTTTGTTGATAAACAAGAAAAAAACAGAGCACAAAAACAGAACAAAGGAGTGACTACTGTTTGTACCTGATATCTTTTTCTATAAATATTGACTGCATTTGCATGTGACAATATCATATTGTGTCCTGCTATGTATGGCTCTATTGTGGAATTCCCAAAGGCACAATTACCAAATGGCTGAGTGCAACGACCGGGTGGGTACAATCCATCCATATAACTGAACTTCAAGAACAGATTTGGCTGATTAAATGTCATCCAAAATTTTACTCGATCACCAAACATCATGAAGCATACTGCTGCAAAGTATACAAAGTCCTTCCTAGAAGGTATTTCGAAGTCAGATAAATCAAACCATCAATCTAGAAATATAATGCACCTTTATGACATAGCAACAATCCCAATAGACATACTGAATTTCTGAGCTCAACCATCCACCATATCGCATTTCCAGTTCTTGTGGAATGTCGTAATGTGATATTGTTACAAACGGTTGTATGCCTATTTATAAACGAAATCAACAACTTATATCTTCAAAATTGTGTTTCCATTGCACAAATTTTACAGACTTACCCTTTTGCAGAAGAGCATCAATAAGCTTATTGTAAAATGCTACACCATCTTGATTAACATGTCCAAATTGGCCTCCTACAACAAGTTAATTATGAAGACATCAGTTTGCTCAATTGACTCTCAAGTGAACAATAAATTCCTTACAGAAGCAAGTGTGTTAGTTAAGTATTCTAAACTCACTTGGTAGAATTCTTGTCCACGATATGGAGAACCGGTATGAGTTGACACCCAAGGAATGCATCAATTCAATGTCTTCCTGGAGCAGAGAAACATGCTTAGGTAGTTGAGGTAGGATTCACGTGATGAACAATATACAATATAATTGGAATAGAAATTCATTTCGTACACTAATTATTCAATAAAGGATAATATTTGCATTTTGGAGAGAGAAAAAATGAACTTGCATGTAACCAAAAAAGAGGGAAAAAAAGAGTTTACCATGTAATGATGATAGTGATCAGAAGTAGTATCACCGTTGCTTCCATCCTCGATTGTACCTGCAACCAGTATTAAAGATTGAAGGAACATAAAGGTTAACACAGATAAATAAAGGGAAAAGAACTATTGACACGAAAAGGAGTTGTCCCCTGAATGAAAGTGGACAGGTGATGCAAATTATCATTCCTCACCTAGCTTATGGGAGAATACATCCCAATTGCTGAGGCCTCTCTTACCCTCTAAATATGCACCTTCAATCTGATTTAATCAATATATTAAATTAAATGTTATGTATATATATCACAAAGACCAATCCAAGATACGAGTAGGACGATGGAATAGATCAATTATGTGTTGCACCGTGTATATGCTCAGCATGTACTATACGCACCGTCCAAAACTATTTTGAGATTTGTGCTATGCACATTACGCAATGCAAAATACACTCTATACTATACCCAATGTGTAACACTACGGTTTTGGATGACACATATCTCGATACACTATGTGGATGGCCCAGATAACACATGATGAGCGTGTATGCATAGCAGAAATGCTTTTGGAATAAAAAAGACAGATTTGCCACCTCCACTAATTTAGCAAGCACCGCCAATACAACACAAAACGACGTCTATCTATTGGCATGCGAGGTGCTTCTCCGCCGGTCCGCCCAGGTATAGAAATCCATACAGCCCGAGGCACGGTGGTTAGGCCCGAAGCACGACAATTAGATTAGGCTCCACACGAAGCACGGCCTGACCCGATAACATGCGGGCCCGGGCTAGCCCGCCCGATGTTGCAGGTCGTGCTTGGGCCAACCTCTAAGCCCGCGGACTAGCACAACACAACCCGTATTTTAGTGGCAAGCCCGATGGTGGCCCGGTAACCACCATGCAAGGTCGGCCCTACAACGAATAACAAAAGGAGAAGCAAAGGGGATGCTTCCTCGTGGTCACACACACCTGCATGCTCCCGTGACTCCTCCCCTCAGCGGGAATATCTGCGCGTCCTTCTCTCCCCACCGCGACTCGCGGAGTCGCGAAGATTTCCTTCCGCCGCTCTAGTGCCACCTCATCGCGTTCGGCTTACCCGAATTGTTCAGATTGGGTAATTCGGGTAACACAAATTTTGTAATCTAAAATGCTACCCGATTTTTGTGCCGAAAAATCACTACCCGCCATTTTGGGTACCTGCAATTTCAGGTTTGGGTAATACACGAGGTTCTGCGATGGCGATGGATGAGGGTGGCGGCCGGGACCTTGAGGTCAACACGAGGTGTTGGAGTTAGGGCAGCGTGTGCAGTAGCCTGACCACCTGGCGCAGAGGAGGCCGAGCGAGCAAGCAGCGACGGAGACGCGAGTGCTGCCGGCGACACGAGCTCCTTCTCGTCCCTGTCCCACGCGCTCCTCACTCCTGGCCCCTCGATCTGCTGGTGTTGTGGTGTCGGTGCCGGGGTCCAGCTCGAGGGTTCGACGCTCCGCCGCTGAAACCCGAATACTCAAGGCAGAGACACCACCGCCCTATAAAATGTTGTGCGACTTCACGTTTTGTGGAGAGCTCAAGGTGAGTCACCGTGGAGGGATGGGCCTGTGGGATCCTTTGTGTTCGGATGAGCGTTGGGCTGTTCTTTATTGGGTCAAATGAAGTGAACTAAATTGACAGGGTTGTTGTATGTTCTGTAGATATCGGGTATATTGGGTAATTCGGGTATTGTGACTTGTTACCCGAAGTAATTTTGGGTACCTCAAGTTAATATCCGAACTACCCAAAACATTTTCGGGTTCGGGTAATGGGTGTTTTGCCCAGAGTGAGTGCCACCCTCTCTTCTTCCTTTGTTCGCCCGCGGCGCAAGGCTCGTCTCATGCTCCTCTCCTCTCCGCTTGGGTGCGCCCGTTGGCCTGACCAGCCTCTCGGATCTTTCTTCCCTACTCATGACCTCCACGGCGTAGATATCTAGAGCACCCGTCGAGGGCTTCGCCACATCCGCGTCAAGTCATGCTGCCGCCACCTTCCCCAACTCATGTCTTTCACACGGCCGGCGGCGGTCTTCGCTCCGACGCGGGCCTCGGGCTCGCCCGTCCTTCTCCTGAGCGTGCTTCCCGGGCCAGTCCGGCCCGAAAATTGGCCTAGCGGACCGTGCACGGGCCGCGGGTCGAACACGAGGCTTGGGAGGCACAACGGGCTATGCCGGCCCGCCCCATCGGGCTGTACATGGCATGGGCCCGTGCGGGCTGGCCCGTTGGACATCTATAGACCTAGTACAACACAAAAGACTTGTATATTCGCATGGGGTTTGGAGCGAGCACACCATTAGCCGCTGTAATTCGATCATGCCCACTTTTTTAAGAACTCCAGGGGTAAAGAAACACCTAAAAATGCATTAAAAAGGTGCATTTTTTTCAAAAACCTGAAGTACAAAAATAAGTTAGCGGTCATTACAGCCAGACAGAAGAGCTCAAGAAACAAAGGAGACAAAAAAAAAAACACTTTAACAATTACCAAAATCGCTTCAATAGAAGTTTCAAAAAAGAACACTTCAAGAATACCCATTGATCAAAATTTGCTAAAAGCGCGAACTTGACTCTATGCATCAAAGGCATAAGTTCTTTGCAGAATAAACCATCTCTTTGCACAAGTCTGTTTTATGAACCAGTCGTTTGATCTCAGAAACTTTAGTGCTTCGATGGCATGGGCGCTGGCGCATGGCTGCCTGGGTGTCGACCTGCCTAGGAGGCCAGAGTAGTACCTGGTATGCGGAGGTGGAGGTCCCGAACATGAAGCTGTCAGGGAACTGGCCGCGGTCGAGGGCCGAGGCGCACGGGCACGGCAGGATCTCGTGAGCAAGCAAGAGCAGGAGCCACACCACCTCGGCCGCCATTTCCGATCTCGCAGTCGCTGTTATTCTTCAGTTCTCCTGTCTGAAGCTCTCCCAGCTTCTCTCAAATTTAAAGTAAATTGGTTGTGGAGAAAACCGGCCTCACGCTATCCGCGTCGTCCAAAATGCTGCGGCCCGTCGGATCCGGCCATCGGACGGCTCGAGAGCTGTTTTCTTGCGTTTTTCGAGAAAAGTCCTTCCCTTTACGAAATCACGCCATACTCCACCCAGTCCCTCGGTAAACAGTAACTCAGGCCAAGTTTTTTACCGTTCAGGTCCACTGAATTATGAAAATCGCCGGCCGAAGAGGACGTCGTGGCGGTTTTACGATTTACCCGCCGCCTCACGAGATTTTAAAAAACCCCCGCCTTAGCCTACCAATATATCTGGCGCTTCTCTCTTCTCGAGAAAAAAAACCTCCTCGCTCCCACGCCCGGCGCGCCCTCTCTCTCTCGCGCTCTCCCTCCAGCCCGGCGGGAGCGCGGCGGCCGGCCGCCGATCGTGGCGGCGCCCCCCCCCCGGTCCTCTTCCTCCTCCTCCTCCTCCTCGGCCCTCCCTCTCACCGCCTCTCACCTCGTCGGCCTCCATGCACGGATTTCACCGCCGCGGTTTCAAGCCTAACCTGGCTCTCTCGTCATAGGCGGGCGGCTCTCTCCCTCCCAGCGGACGGGCGGCCGCGGCAGCGACCTCGGCGGTGGCCGGCCTGCTGCGGCGGCGGCCACCCTCCTCCTTCTCCTCCTCGCCCCTTCCGTCTCGCGCTGGGCGGGGCGGCGTCGGCGGCCTAAGCACGGCCATGGCCTAAATTCTCGGATCGGGCGTTCCCCCCAGGGATGTTCGGCACAGTGCGCCCGCTTCTACATCTTTGGTGCGTCGACCCGGCTTCCCACGGCGCGCGCCCGGCTGCGTGCGTCTGACCAGGCGGCGGCGGCCAGCGGGCATGCCGACTCCTCCGCGGCGGCACGGGAGGCGCAACCCCTCGACCTTATCTCTCCTCCCCACGCCGTTCCTCTCTCCCAAGCCCGTTGCTCCTCCTTCTAGCTGCCTTTCGTGTCAACATCTCCATCAGCGTGAACACATTTATGGCTGTAATGTTTCTTGATTGCGTTCCTGCGGCCTTAATTTATTAACCGGTTTTTTCTGCTGCTGTATTTTCCTTCGTTTGATTTCTATGTTGATCTCTTTTTATTTGTTTTTGGCGGGACCTCTTACTGGGTGACAATATGTGCCTTGATTTGGCTTATACTCTAGCACACCATGTGTTTGTGATATTGCCTAGGCAAAGGTTAGACAGCTCCTAATTCATTTTGGCATCTTGTCCATCCAGTTTAATCCCTTTAATATTATGTTGCACTTTTTACATTTGCAGATCCTCGCTTGGGTATGCAACATTCAATTTAAATTTTTAGGTTCTTCCTGCTGCTGCGGTCGTCACTAAGGTCAAACCAGAGAAAAAGGTTGACTTAGTACTTTCTAAATGATCGTCATTCCATGATTTATGGAGTAATCAGCTTGATTTTGCCTTTTATTTTTGTAAAGGTCTGTTTGCTAAGTCACGTAAAAGAAATTACTAAGCGTAAGCTTATGCCTTGGAATGCGGATGCTATATATCGTATATGCACTCCGTTAGCTGGCTGCTGCTGGTTCTCTCGTGGCTTGCACTACCATGTTGCAAAATCAATCTGTCGGTATATATCGATGTCCTTCATCTCAACTACTTCATCCATGATCGAGAAGGCTCTCTTTAGGCTACCATAAAGTTCTCGAGTAATTGATTTGTTAAAAAGGATGGAAAAAGCATTAGCTTTGATAGCGATCCAATGAATCCCTCATATATTGTCATGCTCCATATTTTTTTAAAGTTGTCCCACACAAAGTTTTAGGCTCTTGGTTTGCCATTTTCAGTTTTTGTGTAGGGATTTGAAGCCGAGATTTAGTATGAGAGGCACTCGAAATAGACAGATAGCATTGCTCAAGGTACACCGCCTTGACCTTCGCTACCGTCTTGACTACTACACGAAGAATTGTGCATCTAAAGAAAGTAGCTGATCCAATCGGGTATATTAGTGACCATGTGTTTGTGACGTTGCTTAGGCAAAAGATAGACAAATATCTATTCACTTTAGCACCCTATCTGTTAAATTTGATTTCTTTAATCATCACGTCGGTTGATTTGCGAGAAGGTCATGATTGCATACCACAACAAAAGAAAGATCTTTTTGGGTTGAAAGAATGCAATCAGAAGCACATGGTTGTAAATTATCTTTGGCGAGGTTCTGTTATCACCGATTTAATGTATCGCCTCATAGTTACGTAAATTTGATATAATGCTCATGTTGAAAGAAGGATTGGGGTAGCATAGAGGTTGATAGAAATTTCATTTTTCATGTAGGCTTCTCGATGTCTTTTGACATTTATTAGTAGCTTCCGTGGGTCCCCCTCCTAAATTTGTTCCTTTTAATCGAATCGATCTTTTTATTGGTTAGCGAGAAAAAAATGATCCTTTTATTCATGTTTGTCTTCTTTGACCAAATTTGGTTGTCAAGATTCATCTTAGCTTCTTTGTGAGATATAGTGGATCCATTGATATTGCCTATGGTGAACCCTTGATAGTGGATCCATTGTAAATCTGGTCAAATTTATTCATTTTACTTGATCCGGTCCTTTTTGGTCTAAGAGCAATGGCGGGGCCCGTGGCTGTTATTCTAGGTGTGACAACATTAAGTCCATTGTCCGATAAAAAGTTTTTTTGTTTCAAGTAGGGAACTTCCATTGTTAATCATGGTGTATGCAATCGGCTTTAATTATTTGTAAACACATTGCGGGTTTGAGTTCTGGGATCTTTGAAGAAATGAGAGGGGTTGGACTAACTTTAGACATTGGGTTTTGGTCTACCTTTTTGTGACTGATTGTTCGGTATTTTTACATTCCTATGCCCTCAGATTGGAGATTTTATGGAAACATAAGAACAGAATCCTATGGAGCTTGTCATTTGAACATGATTGGTCCAATATTTCACAAATGCAATGCCCCTCCCGGAGGTAACGGTCCTTCCATTTATTTGTGATGTTTCATAAAGCGGTTCTCCCTATTGCAATAAATATTTCTCCACTTTAAAATGATGATAGGCTTCGGATCATGTATTTGTTTGCTTTATGGAAACGAAGAAGAAGAGAAGCCTATGGAACTTTTCGTTTGAACATGCTCATGGCACTTTCGGTTGGTCCAAAGTATTTCACAAATGTAGTGCCCCTATGTGTAATTTATTTGGTGTCCATGTTAAAACAAATTTCACTTACCATGTGTACCTTGGACCTCCGAATACAATATTAGAACACACACCCTTATGTATCATTTGTAAATCTTTTTTTGCAGATTTCAGATAACGGTACCAAATTTTTCGACTTACCATTCTTTTCGGTTTTCCCAGCCTCTGGTTAGGTGCTATCATGAGCCGCTATTATGTTGTCCGTCTTACACGGTTGACTATTTGTTGATGGATATGGTTTCTAGATTGGTTAGAGCTTTGTCGTCCGAGATGATTTAAAGCAGACGGCTCCCCAAGCCCAAGCTTTGAGTCCGGCTGTGAAAGTCTCATCTGTTGTATGCTACGCCCGAATGACCTTTCAAATTTAGCACTCTTCTATGTAATATATATAACATCTCGCGTAACTCTGTGCCCGGCTTAGGAATCGGCCTAACTAAGCTATGTCGAACAACCATCGATTTAAGTAAACTCTGTTATTTCCTATGTCTTGCGTATGATTTTTTAAACTCATTGTATTGTTTCCTATTTCAGTGCTCTTGTGTCGCTACTATCTGTAACATTATTGCATTTCTTGGATAGAGCTGCGGTAGTGACTTCATAGCGCATGGGCGCGGCACAAATCACTAGTGAAATTAGATTCGAACACGAGCTTTTTTCTTTGGTGCGCGCGCGCACTTACCTATCCTGTGTGCTGTAGCCTGGGCTGCGTGGCTGTTTTTGGTACGTGAACGTGACGGCCGGCACTGTGAGAATGCGATTTTGCAAGGGACCTGACGCTGACGCAAGAACCGCTACCCCCCGCGGCCCGTGGGTTTCAGGCTTCAGCTCCCCAATCCCTGTCGGACATGTGTCACGTCCACGTCATCATCTTTTCGTCGTACGCTCGCACGGTTTGGTTGTGGTCTTGTGAAATTGTGCCTCTATATTGTGGCCTCAAGGTAGCACAAGCCTGGCCCCTGGAGAGATGCTTATACTTTTCCATGTGGCCCGCGACCCGGCACAAAGCCCGTCGTTTTGGCCCGGCCCAAGCACGGCCTGACCGGTGGCAACGGACCGGGCTGGCACGGCCCGAGACGCCCGAAAGGCCGGTGACGACGGGCCACGGGGAAAAGGAGGAGGCCGGTGCCAAAGTAGCCCAACGGCTATTTCCGGCGACCCAAAATTCATCGGCGAGAAAACCCTACCCCCGCATATATAATGAACGGCGTCGTGGCGTTCCCGTCCCCCTTCTCACTCGCCTCGCTGCCTCTCCCCACCCTAACCCTAAATCTGTCGCGCACTCCAGGTGAGCTCGATCGCGCCTCCAACGACCAGCGTTCCTCGCCCCCGGCTATGAGCCAGGTACCAAAGTGCTTGTATATATGATCGATGCGCTGCGACAAGTTGATGATATCCCGAGATGTCATGTTTGATGAGAAGAAGGCTTGGAATTGGGTGGAGAATGGCAGCAGTCAAGGCGGCGAGACACAGACAGCAACTCCTTACACGTTCGATGTTCAGTACTCGGACACTATTCCTGGTCCGACAACAGACCTGGACCCGGTGTCGGGTGCCGATTCAGTTCAAGGCGCTGATCCAGTCTCACCGGTTGCGTCAATTCCAACTACAGGTGATCAAAGTACACCTCCACACATGCCTATCTCAAGAAGCTCGGGGTCGGGATCAACAAGTTCGTTGCATCCGATTCAGTAGGCTACTCCTCCAAGTGTCGACTCAGATGATTCAGACGGTGGACCAAGGCGGTACAGAACTATTCCTAATGTCCTTGAGACTACTGAAGAAGTAAATGGGTTCGAGTATAGTGGAGTTTGTTTGGTGGTCGCGGAAGAGCCACGCTTCGGTGGAGGAAGCCATGGCGAACGGTCTTTGGAGAGAGGCCATGCAAGCAGAGATGCAGGCAATAGAAGATAATAGGACCTGGGAAATCAGTGACAAGCCAGGCAATCAGAAGGAAATCGGTCTTAAATGGGTTTTCAAAGTCAAGAAGAATCCTAAAGGACAGATTGTGAAACACAAAGCACGTTTAGAGGCCAAGGGTTATGCTCAACAGCAAGGGGTGGATTTTGATGAAGTTTTCGCACCAGTGGCCAGAATTGAGACGGTGAGAGTGATGTTGGCATTGGCAGCTCATTAGGGATGGCAACTACACCATATGGATGTCAAATCGGCGTTTCTGAATGGAGATTTGTCAGAAACAGTCTTTGTGCAACAACCACCGGGATTCATAGTTGGCAAAGGAGACAAGGTGCTGAAATTAAGAAAGGCCCTCTATGGGTTGATGCAGGCACCTCGGGCCTGGAATGCAAAACTTCGATAGAGAGCTAGTTGCATTAGGTTTTGTGAAAAGCAAGCTTGATCATGCTTGTACAGGAGGCACAACAAAAAGTCTTTTCTACTTGTGGGGGTGTATGTTGATGACTTGATCATCTCGGGGCCTGATGTCAGTGACATTGATTACTTTAAGCAGGAGATGGTAAAGAAGTTCAGCATGAGTGATTTAGGTCTTTTAAGCTATTATCTTGGGATCGAGGTAAAGCAAGAGAAAGATGGGATCACACTGAGTCAATATGCCTATGCAAAGAAGATATTGGAGTCGGCAGGGATGAGCAAATGCAACTCAACCGTGACACCAATGGAGGTGAGACTCAAGTTCAGCGTGGGAGAAAAAGGTGGTTGAGCCCACAGCATACGAAGCATAATTAAGAGCCTTAGATACATTATCAACACCGGACCCGATCTAGCTTTCTCGGCCGGTGTTGTCGTGTATATGCAAGCTCCAAGCGAGAGAACACCGGGCTGCTATAAAGCATATTCTTAGATATCCGAAAGGAACTATGGAGTATGGTCGCAAATATGGGCGAGGCACCGATCACAAACCACTCTTATTGGGATATAGTGATAGCGACTTTCTTTGGAGACGTTGTCGACGGAAAAGCACCACCGGAGTTGTTTATTTCCTTGGCGACGCTTTGGTTACTTGGGCATCACGTAAACAAAGAATTGTGGCGCTTTCGTCATGTGAAGCCGGTATGTGGCGATGAGCTGCGGCGACTGTCGAGTGTGTTTGGTTGAGCCGTTGCTTGGTGATTTGCTAGGAACAAAGGAGGCGACCGTCAAGCTCGATGGACAATATGTCGGCCGATCGCTGAAAGCAAGAATCCGGTGCATCACGATCGAAGCAAGCATATTGATACGAAATATCACTTCATTCGCGAATGCATAGAGGAAGGCAAGGTGGAGGTGGAACACATTGGCACTGGCGGGATCGGTTGGCGGAACATCTTCACGAAGGCCCTCGGGCGTGTCGGGTTCTTGGAGCTCAGGAAGGCTTTAGGCGTCATTAAGGTGCATCAAGTTTAGGGGGTGATTTGTTAGCTAAATTGTTGCACGCATGTAATCTTTGTTGCTTAGAATTGAGTCATAAGCTAGGCTAGGGGATTAGCCCGACCGGTGGCGTGCTAGGTCGGGACTTATCCCGTGTGAGTTGGTCGAATGCGCCGCTGGCGGCATTGGCATTGCGCGCCAGCCGGCGTCAGCGTCGCGAAACGGTGTCGCGCCGCGATGGGCGGCACGGCGGTGGGACTCGGTGTAATCGCGAGTTTGTCATGGATACGATCGCGTATCTCTGTACTCCCCTCCGTCCCAAAATAAACGACGTTTTTCCCTTCAAAAACATCATCCGCGGCAATTATATATTAAAATAGGATTAATATTTATATTACATAATTAGTATCATTGGAAAGATCTTTTGATCTAGTTTTTTAACAAATTTATTTAGAGATTTAAATCTTCTACGTATTTTCTACAAATCGAGTCAAACTTATGGCACGAAAAACCCAAAAAAACGTTTTATTTTGGAACGGAGGGAGTAAGTCTCTACTCTCTACAACATCTCTACAACATAAAAAAAACAAAACTAAGACTTCGTTTTGGTGCGACATTAGATTTGGTACTTCCATCCGCCTCCTCCTGGTGCGAAACCGGTCCCACTGTGCCCTCAAATCCCTCCACATGCGTTCCGTAACAAAAGGAAAGAAAAAAAATCTCTGCTGCATGCGTTCCGTAACAAAAAAGAAAGAAGAAATCTTGGTATACCCTTCGCATGTGTTCTGTAATAAAGGCAAGAAAAATCTTGGGATAAAAAAAAAAAAAAACATGCCATAGTTTCACCCACTCCCCACGTTGGTTCCCTTCCCTCCATGATCTCCTCACCCTCGTCCGCTAGCTTCTCTGCCTCGCCGTTGTCCCGCACCCTGTCCACCCTTGCCTACGCAACCGCGGCAGTACCGTGCTTTTTGAGTCTCATGCTTCTCTGAATATTTTTTGAGCAATCAAATGTGAAAAATTCAACGCCGCCATCAGCTCGCTGCGGCGCAGCGAGGACAGAAGGGCACCCCAGCTCCCCACGCGACGGTGCGGCGAGGCCACCAGCAGCTACCTGCTCTTCACTGAGCCGGCGCGGCGAGGTCCACCGGCCGGCACGCGAGGCGGTGCTCTCCTGCTCCAAAGCCACCAACCCCCGCCACGCGACGGCACGGCAAGGCCACGGGCCTGTGCTGCCTCTTGTTCTCCCGCCATCTAATGTGCTCCCCGCCCATCGGAATATCGGATCCCAGTCCGTCGCAGCCGCCATCGCCGCACCGCGTTCGTTCCGCTGGTGCTAGGTACTGGATCGCTCTCCACACACGCCACCACGAGCGCCTGGATCCCTGACCCTGCGCCGCCGCCTCGACAACGCCGGGAGGTCTCGTCGACCTGCGTCGTGCTGCCTCCACGCCACCGGACTTGCCGCAACATCGCTGCAGTTACCCACGACACCCTCTACTTAGTCATCAACCCTAACGTCAAGGCCGACCTTGCGCGCCTTGGCCGACGGGTATGATGCCGCCCATGTACAGGTGGAGAAGGACGTTCACTTCTTCTGGACCAGGCGGCCGCCTACTGTGTAGCTGTACTACTGCTGTTGCCTCGATCACCACCCACTCCGTGCATCTAATTCTTTGATTGTACAAGCTTGTATGATAGGCGTGTTGGATTGTACATGTACATGTATTTGTTGGACTTGAGCTGAAAAATGATGGATTGTATCTGCTGCACTAGCCTACTCAACGCACGGGATGCAGGTAAGCCATTTGATGAAATGCCCCTTAAAGTCAACTAAGCAGTTCTGTATTTGTTGTTGCTTTGCTGCTCACCAGTTCAAAGTTGTTTGCAGGATGATGTTCAAAAGAGGGCTCTTGAGCTGATTTTGTTAGTCCCTATAGATCTCAAAACAGCAAATAGAAGCACGAGGAAGGCCAGTAGCAGCCCAGCACCCATTGCCTACGGGCTACGGTTACGTCGTACTACATAGGTTCAGGTACCACTAAAAAAAAATAAGAAGATAGATTCAGGTATACCTGCTGCTGCAGCACTGCGTAGGCATCACCGAGTTAAATATATGCATGTATTATGGCCTGAAAGGAGACTTTGTTCATCCGTTAATATTTAAAAAATATTATTTTTTCTGATGACATAGATGATGCAAATAGGTTGGGAATAGTCAGTCTAATAGTTTGAGTAAACTATCTCATTCTCTGCCCTGAAATCTCGGCAGCAGAAAGGAGCACATCAGCACCCTGAATCATGGTCCGAAGGCAACATATAGGAGCAGGAGGAAGGCCTGAACTCCAACACCCATCACCTGCAGGTAAGACGTACTGGTCCTTATATATGTTGATCAAATGCGTATTCTGTTACAGGCAGTGATCATGTTCCTGTTTTTTTCATGTTTCTTGCCAAAGCTTATTACCGCAAAAGAGGGTTGTAGTCCAGTCCAAAATTTAGTATATTAGTTGCAGACTATAAAAAATAATTCCATGGACAAGCTGAGAGTTGTTTGGCCAATTCAATTAATATGTGAATTAGTGATCTTCATAATTATCTGCTTTATGAAAATTTCTATTTGTGTTAGCAAGCTGACACCTCCCACATGTATTTCATCATCGATGAGTACCTCAGTTTACCTGCTTTATGAAATCTTCCATTTTGTTTTAAATTTTTAACCACAGTTTAATACACCTCTGATAGGCGCATCAAGCTCATGCTGCATCTCATGTACAACATTTGATGCATGGTGTATGAGTTTGTATATACGACTGCATGTGCATGGTGTATATCTTGAACGCTTCATGTCAAATAATCAACCTCCATGTTGCTCCAGTGTATTGAACTTATTCGTGGATTTATTGGCGCACAAAAATAAATGGATATCAAAGATTTCTTCTCGCCGATTTAAAACCTTATCTTAGACGCAATTCACGGAAAAACCCATACAATAGAGTTTACAAGCTTGCGATATCTGTGCTTGTGTTACTTTCATAAAAAACTTACTTGTTTGGATTAAATATTATTGTAATATCTTTTGTTTAATTTCATATTATTGTTATCTTATCATGCGATCCATGTGTTTTTATATAAATTTTAGTTATCCTAAAAGAACGCAGCGGGGTGCGATACTAGTAATGAATAAAGACCAAAGGACCGCATCTTGGCGATGAATAATCTCTATTTACTTGTGCAAGTTGTTTTCTTAGTTTCCATCTAATTTACTCTCGCCGGGAGCACTGTCGTGCGTCGCCGGTGACCACGCTCCGGCCACCCGCCGTTGTTCGTGTTCCAACAGCCGCTGCCCGCTGGCAGGCGAGGGGCTGTGGAGGGGGCATGGCGGTGGAACTCGGGTCGCCCCGAGTCACCGGGAGGGCGACGCGAGGGGGAGGGATGGGTTCCTTCAGTTTTTAGTTTAGGTTGCTGATTGTTTCTTCCATTTTCAGTCTAGAGTGAAAACTATGGAGTAGTGCTAGCATACAGTGACATTAGTATTTTGCAACTGGTCCAGAGATCCGTGAAAGCATTGAATACTTAAAGCCTGTTGCTTTTTATCAAATTGCAAACTCGCATGCAAGCTCTGCTTCTGAGCAGAGGGAGTGAGTTGACAGCCAATAATTTTTTATTTCATGGGCACCGGGACGCCCAGTTGAGCAGCAGCTGCTTTGAAGATTTTCGTGGCACCCTCACCTCCAGCGTATAGTAAACAGGCAATGTTTAGAAGATTCCCAGCCCCAAAATTTAAAAGCTGCGGCTGCTCTAACTACCGCAAAGAGAACAGCTCAAATGTCAACCATAATACGTGTGCGAATCCATGGAAAAGTCCACCGGACTTCCAAGCTTTGGCATCATTGTACTTTTTTATTGAGAGGATTGCATTTATGTACGTTTTGTACTTCTGTTGCTGAAGCTGGGAGGCACTACTCATGAAGAACCAATAAGTTCTTCACTAAGAAAGACATCTCATGGGTGAATATGATTTGGGAGAAGCATTATAGTAATGGAAGGCTTCCAGGTAACACTAAAAAGGCTCTTTCTGGTGGCGGGACATTCTAAAACTCCTTCCCAAATTCAAAAAAATATCCATTGTAAATGTCCAGAGTGGGCTCACCTGCATGTTCTGGAATGATCAATGGACTGACACTCTTCTTCAGTAATAATTCCCGAAGTGTCATTCCTTTGCAAAAAAAAAAAAACATTTTAGTGTTCAAAGCATTTGATGCCAATAATATTTCAGAAGTCTTTCACCTACCTCTCTCCCAGGAAGCATACCTCTGGGTGCAACTATTAATGCAAAAATTATGCAGGAAACTCATCTGAACAATGATAAAGACATTTGGACCTACTTTGGCGATCCCCAAGTTCTCTGTCTCAAGAGTCTATAGGACCATGATGGGGCACAGCCCTACACCTATTGCTTTCAAATGGATTTGGAAATGCTATTGCCAACCCAAACACAAAGTGTTTGCTTGGCTCCTTCTCAAGGACAGACTAAACACGAGGAATATCCTCAGGAGGAAGAACATGGATCTTCAAAGCTTTGACTGCGTTTTATGTAGTCAAAACATAGAAGAGACTGTTGAGCACCTTTTCTTCCACTGTCCTTTTGCCTAGCAGTGTTGGGGGTTCGTCAATTTAGTGACTACAAATGCAGGTGTGCTGAGTAACCTTGATGCTCTCCGGACCCAACTTCAGTCTCAGTTCTTCATGGAGACTCTCATCATTATGTGCTGGACCATTTGGACCGCCCGAAATGCACTTATTTTTGAAGCTAATCAGAGCTCCATTCAGGATTGCAAAAGGAGATTTTTGCTGGAGTTAAATCTCATTTGCTCAAGAGTCAAACCCAGCTCCTCTGCTATTTTTACTCAATGGATCCAAGCTCTAGAACAGCGCTGATTCAACCTTGTAGTCTATTTTTTTTTTCGTTTCCTTTTAATTATGTTTCTTGAGCATTCTTTCTAAGTCCTTTTCTCCTTTGTAAGTTTGGACTCTTTGCTTTGCTTTAATATATTCCTGTAGGGGCTTCGGCCCCTCCAGTTTCATTAAAAAAAAAGATTCACACTTTCACTAAAACCATCTAAAAGTCCTTTTTTTCAATAACCATCTAAAGTCTTGTTCGGTTGCTTAGGATTTTTTAGAATAATTTCAACATAGATCAAGTCTTATTCTCTAAAGGTTGAATTTTCTTTGCCCAAAAAATATTTTTTTTTCGAGGCCGGGGATATAGCCCGTTTTTCTTGCACAAAAATATTTGTTTGGTACGGCATGATCATTCAATCTGCGAGTTGAAATAACTGTAACAAAATAGAATCATGGTAAGTATCAACAAGAGACCGAGATTGATCCACACCCCTCAACTCATGGATTGATTCCGGGTGGAAAGGTCGGGATGGATCGGGTTTCAAACTATGGTGGGTTTAACCGAACGATCGTTCCTCATGAAATAGTATATAATTGACTTGGAACGGTTTGGATTTTGGAATAGTTGTAGATTCATGACGGGAGTCGTTCCCAACCCGAATGAATCCTATGCAAAACGAACAGATGCTGCTGCCAGCATTTTTTTTGTTGTTGTTGGTTTAGCCGTTGACATCGTTTGCCCACTTGCCCATAATTAAGGACAGCACTACCTTCGTTCAAGTAACCTCCAGTTTCATTGCGGATCCATGACCAATAAATAGACCATAAGACCAACAAGATACTAGCATGATGACACTAGCATGATGATGGCTTGGTCAGCTATCATCAGCTACGCCACTGTCCTTGTCCTCTTGCTGCTGCTGCCGCCACCGTGTGCAACCGGAGACCGGCTCGTCCCCGGCAAGCTGCTCTCCCCTGGCGCCACCATCGTATCTGAAGCCGGAAACTTCGCCTTGGGCTTCTTCTCGCCGACCAACTCCACCCCGGCCAAGCTGTACCTCGGCATCTGGTACAACGACATTCCCCGGCTCACCGTCGTGTGGGTCGCCAACAGACAAACCCCGGCCATAAATCGCAGCAGCAACACCTTGTCGTCGCCAGCACTGTCCCTGAACAACGCCTCCAACCTCGTCCTGTCCGACGCCGACGGCCATGTCCTGTGGACGACCGACGTCACCGGCGGTGCAGCTCCGGCGGCCGTCGACGCCGCCGCGGTTCTTCTCAACAACGGCAACCTCGTCATCCAGTCTCCCGACGGCACCGCCTTATGGCAGAGCTTCGACCACCCCGCCGACACGTTCCTCCCGGGCATGAAGATGCGGATCAAGTACGCGACGCGCGTCAGCGACCGCCTCGTCTCGTGGAAGGGCCCCGACGACCCGTCGCCCGGATCCTTCTCCTTCGGCGGGGACCCAAACACGTTCCTCCAGACCTTCGTCTGGAACGCCACGCGCCCGGTCTGGCGTGGCGTGCCATGGACGGGCTACTTCGTTGATGTCAAGTATCAGGTGGCCACCGGCGTCATCGTCTACCTCAACGTCGTCAACACCCAGGAGGAGATCTACATGACCTACAGCCTCTCGGCCGGCTCCGCGCAAACCAGGTACGTGCTCACGGTCTCCGGAGCGTACCAGCTCCAAACCTGGAACAGCACCTCGTCGGCATGGGTTGTCCTCACCTCATGGACCGGCGGTGACTGCGGCCACTACGGCTACTGTGGCCCGAACGGCTACTGCGACCACACAGGGGATGAGCACCCGTTGACGTGCAAGTGCCTCGACGGTTTTGAGCCGGCGAGCTTGCCGGACTGGAGCAGCCGTAGGTTCTCCCAGGGATGCCGGAGGAAGGAGGCACTGCGGTGCGGCAACGGTTTCTTGGCGTTGCAGGGGATGAAATCGCCGGACAAGTTCGTTCGCGTCGGGAACCGAACCTTGGAGGAGTGCGAGGCGGAGTGCACCAGAAACTGTTCGTGCGTGGCGTACGCTTATGCCAATCTGAGCAGCACTATAACCAGTGGGGATGCGACGAGGTGCCTAGTGTGGACAGGCGAGCTGATCGACACGGAGAAAATAGGTGTCAGTGCTGGCAGCGACACGCTGTACCTCCGGATTGCAGGTGTGCAACAGATCGGCATTTTCTTTACTTCCCACGTACTTGGACTTTTTAATTCATGAAATGTGGTGGGGAAAAATAGTGGGTGACTTTTCACTATTCACCCACTATTTAGCTGAAAAGGTATTTAATTAGAAAAAAAATCAATTACACAGTTTAGCTAAAAAGGCGTTTAATTAGAGAAAAAAAAGGGGGATCCTTTTCTCGTTTAAAACAGAAATTCAAATGTTCCATGTCGATTTATGGGGCTTGATCTTATTTTATTTTTCTTGTTTTCTTTTTTTTTTTTTTTACTATCACAGGTACGATGAGGATGACGAAGAGCAAAGCACTAAAGACTGTGCTCCCTGCTTCTATGATAAGTGGTCTTCTAATCCTCGCAGCCTTTTCCCTTGCATGGTTCAAGTGCAAAGGTAGAGTTCAACATAGTTACATTCTTAGTTTCTTACTGTACAAGTCTATATTTTAAACATTTGGTTATAGAATCATATATTATTGGAAACAGGTAGAACAAGATACGGGGCAAAGCCTAAGAAGCAAATTTTTGATGAAATGAGTGCATCTGATGAACTTGGGGAAGGAAACCATGCCCAAGACTTTGAATTCTTCTATGTCAGATTTCAGGATATTGTGACTGCAACACGCAATTTCTCAGAGGCATGTAAGATTGGGCAGGGGGTTTCGGCAAAGTTTATAAGGTAATCACTTAATTCGACAGCGATTTCCTCTTATTAGTTCTGGTCATGTAATTACATTGATTTTTGTTAATTACAACTCTCATCTTAGGTCATTGTGGTGGCGGTGAGGTGGTTTTCTCTTTTCCATTGTGTTATTCGTGTTGTTTTTCTCTGGTCATAGCTCTTGTATCTCTACACTTTGGGGGTTCTCCTGAAGTTGCATTGTGTAGTTCGCTTCTACTTAATGAAAAAGTTTGGTAGTAGTAGTAGCAGCAGCAGCAGTAGCAGTAGCTATAGTTACTGTGTGATAAACTCAAATCTAACTTTTCTCTTTACTTTTCATGAAGGCGATACTTGGTGGTAAAGAAGTTGCAATCAAAAGATTAAGCAAGGATTCTGAACAAGGAACAAAGGAATTCAGGAATGAAGTAATTCTAATTGCTAAATTGCAACATAGAAATTTGGTTCGACTTGTTGGTTGCAGTGTTGAGGCTGATGAGAAAATCCTTATTTATGAATACTTGGCTAATGGAAGCTTAAATACTACCCTCTTTGGTATGCGACACGTCATAAGTTCTTATAGATAGCACATGAAAGTTACAAATATTGTGTTACCTTGAATCTTTTCATGCAGATAATGCGAGGAAGATGTCATTGGATTGGCATACACGGTTCAATATAATCAAAGGGGTTGCAAGAGGACTTCTCTATCTCCACCAGGATTCAAGACTGACCATAATTCATAGAGATCTCAAAGCTGCTAATGTTTTGCTAGATGTAAACATGAGACCAAAAATAGCAGACTTTGGCATGGCAAGGATATTCAATGATAGCCAGAAAGATGCAAACACGAAACGTGTTGTTGGGACATAGTAAGTAATTGTTTATATTTTTTTTTTTACGAAGCATAACTAAATCCAGCATTCCTTCAATAATATTTTCACGTGAAATGGTGAAACAGTGGATATATGGCTCCAGAGTATGCCATGGAAGGCAACTTCTCCATCAAGTCCGATGTCTATAGCTTTGGTGTTCTACTCTTAGAGATTGTTACTGGTATAAGGAGAAATTCCGTCAGTAGCATTATGGGTTCTCGAACCTAATGGTCTATGTGAGTATATGCTTTTGGAAAAAGTTCATTTTTGACCATTCAACTCTTGTCAAAGTTCGATTTTGGCCATCAAACTCCAAAATCGGGTCTCTTTTCAACCATCCAACTATCAAAAGCTGTTCAAATTTGGCCACCGGGCTATTTTGATGGGTGGTTTTAATTCTTTTTATTTACAATTTAGTCCTTAGATCTTAAAATGATTATTACTTTTTTTTCGGTACCTACGATTTATGTGATTCTTGTGGTCACATGTTCATGACTGTGAGTTTTACCTTTTAAATGTTTATTTATATTATTTTATCACTATTTGTTATATTATTCTTATGTTATTGTGTAAAAATAAAAATATATGAAAAGTAAAATAAACAGTTACAAAATAATACGAACAAAATTTTAAAAATATACAATTCATGGTGCGAACACATGATCATAAAAATCACTTAAATCGAAGATACAAGAAAAAATAATAATCATTTTAAGATCAAAGGACTATTTTATTTATAGTTTCGTCCTTGAATCTTAAAATGATTACTATTTTTTTCTCGTATCTCGATTTAAATGATTCTTGTGGTTGTGAATTTGTGCCCATGAACTTTATCTTTTAAAATGTTGTTTCTATTATTTTGTAACTGTTGTTTTACTTTTCTTATATTCCTGTTTTTACACGACAACATAAGAAGAATATAAAAAAAGATATAAAATAGTATAAAGAATATTTTAAAAGATAAGCTCACCGTTATGAAGACATGACCGCAAGAATCGCCTAAATCGGGTACAGGTAAAAGTAATAATTATTTTAAATTTTAAAATCTAAGGACTAAATTGTAAATGAAAAAATTAAAACCACTAATCAAAACAGCCCGATGGCCAAATTTGAACGGTTTTCATAGTTGGATGACCGAAGATACCCGGTTTTGGAGTTCAATAGCAAAACTAAAGTTTGACAAGAGTTGAATGGTCAAAATGGACTTTTTTTCTATGCTTTTATGAAGCTGTAGTAACTCATTAAAATTAGAGTCTTCAGGTTCTCTCTTACCATAAATCCAAACAATTGTTTTGGTTGTTTCAGGCTTGGAGCATGTGGAAGGAGGGGAAGATGGGAGATTTAGCAGACCCATCCGTTGTAGATACTTGTTTGCTAGATGAAGTTTAAACTTTGCAGTCATGTGGGACTCTTGTGCGTTCAAGAAAACCCAAATGATAGGCCACTCATGTCATCTGTTGTGTTCACTCTAGAGAATGGAAGCACCACACTGCCAGCACCCAACAATCCTGGGTACTATGGACAACAGAGGAGCAGTGATCTAGAGCAAATTAAGGACACAACTGAAAATTCCCTTACTCTCACAGATATAGAGGGACGATAACCTTTTTGTGACGTATGGAAACACTGCCCAAGATAGATATTGCTTAATAGACCTCCATCACCGAGGCCATTCTCTTAATTTTTAATGAAGTAGACTGATGGTGTTTCATTTTCACTCTTTGTGATGAAAATTGGAAGGACAATCCTCTCTCTCTCTCTCTCTCTTTTTAACATGTAACATCCCAGGTGAACTTGAGGTAGGCCTTTCATCATCTTCACTTGACCATAAGGAGGAGCAATCTTGCTCAACATCCTCATGCACCACCTCCTTCGGCGCCTCGACCTCAAATTCGCCATCATCCCATGTTGAGGCATCACCAAAGGTATTTTTTGATAGATTCCCAGCGTATGTGCGAACCCTTGAGGTTAACCTTGCCAAGCATATCACGACTCGAAGCTTCGGTTAGATAACAATATGCATCACAATCAAGATCAATTAATTCCCTTTGAAATTTAGCAAGATTTTTGGGATTCATGACAAGACTGAGACGCTTTGTGATAACCCACAAGCTCGCTGCAGCGGGTGAGGCGGCGGAGTCGTGAGACGGCGGAGCGTCCCCTCGTGGCACACTTTGCATGAGCAACAGGCGTGCCCGCTGCTGGGGACGGCGGCGGCGAGAGGCCAGCCCCTCCGGCTAGGGCGATGACGGCGTGAGGAGGGGGCTGTAGAGGAGGTGCCGGGCGCCGGAGAATGGTACCCGGCGGCGGGCCGCGCGCCCGCCTCCCGGGCGGACGGGCGGGCTCTTTTTTCAAGAGCACGCCTAGGCACGTTTTCATTAAGCAAAAAGAGTGTTACAAACAATGGTCGATCCGGTAACACGAGCATTACCGCATCACCACCCCTACTTCTCTTTGGATCTTACGATGGCGATTACATTGGACCAAATTTGCGACTAGAAAAATAAAGAGATCAAGGCCTATCTAACCGGCGAGGGGGTGAAAGGTCCTAATGGCTAGAGGGGGGTGAATAGCCTATTAAAAATTCTACAAACAACACTAAGCAAGGCGGTTAGTAAATAAGACGGCGTAGCGAATAAGCAAATGCTTCAAACTAATTACGCAAGCCTCCTAGCAATTCTAGCAATTCTAATGTCTCTAATCACAAGCAAAGGCTAGGTTGCTAAGTTACTCCTAGGTGGACAAGATATACTAACTAATTCTACCACTAGGAGCTAACAAGGCTAACCTAACTAAACAAGCTACACAACACTAAGCACCCTAACAAGATGTACTACGAAAGTAATGCAAGAGGTGCTAGGATACAATACCACCGGTGTAGTGTCGAGGTTGTAGCCAATCACCGTGATCACCAAGAAATCTCCAACGAGCAAGGACAAGTGACACGATGATTTTTACCGAGGTTCACGTGCTTGCCGGCACGCTAAGTCCTCGTTGTGGCGACACACTCACTTGACGTGTGCTAAGCTTAATGGCCGGTGCCAAAACCCCTATGGGCGCTCAAACAAACGATCACAAGAGAGGGTCCAACAAGCCACGAGCAATCCACTAGTGCTCCTTTCGCGAATCTCCCGCGGGGTAAGGAACGACCCCTCACAATCACCACCGGTGTGGCCTCAAACAAGCTCCACTTGAGCTCAACACCGCCTCTTGCTCCAAGCCGCTAGGGAACCGGGCAAATTCCCAAGAAAACAAGAATCCCGCGGCTTCTCCAAGGATGAAGTGCCTCTAGATGCAACCGATGATGCAATGCACTTCTATCACTCTCAATCTCACCAAGAATCCGAGTTAGTGGTGAAGAGATGAGTGGAGAGGAGTCTCACAAGCTCAAAAGCAAGTTGGAAGCTTTAAATGTGCAAGAGAGAGGCTATGAAACCAGGCAAACCCATATATATAGCCTCCTCCACGAGATAGAGCCGTTGGCTTCAAATTGTGCTCTTTTCGGGGTGACCAGACGCACCGACCGGAAGCACCAGCGGGTCCGGTCAAGCATTCGGTCACCGCTTCCGGTCGCTACCGACAAGGCACAGGCCCACACCGGCGCCCTCCCTCCGTCGCGTCCGGTCGCTGGTTCGGTCCAGGTTCCGGTCGCGCGTCCGTCGAGAATCCAAATACGAAGTCCAAAACATGCTCTCTGGAATTTCGATCGGACTCACCGACCGAGCCACCGGTGCATGCGTCCGGGTCGGGCTCGGCGCGTCCGGGTCAGCCTGTGACAGCAAATCTTCATCTTTTTCTTTGCTCTTTGCTTCAAACTTGCTTCGCCTCTTGTCATAAGTTGCCAACACGTCGAATATGACCACGTTAACACCAATGTTAGCACGTCGATAAGTTAGGCAAGATCGAAGTTAGTGCTCTCATGTCCTAAATGCAATATGCAAGTCAATTGGACCTAGAAGCACTTCACCAACGGATTGTCGCGGCATCCCCTCTTGATAGTCGGCTATCTATCCTATAATGTGATCACACGCTCTATCGTGTCTTGATCACCAAAAGAAAAACCCTATCAAGATACCTTTGCCTTGATCTCCCGGGTTCCTCTCAAGCCGATCACCGAGCTTGACGATCCATCATGTCCACCATCATCGTCCATGTTCATGATCATCATGCTCCTTGTCATCCTTCTAATCCTATCTCAAGTCATACACTTAGAGCAAGAATTAGTCCACAAGTGTGTCATCAATTTCCAAAACCAAACATGAGATTTCAAAGGCAGGCTCGACGCCCGGCTTCAAGGGCGATAGGGGTGGGCTCGATGGATCCAACCGCGGCCCGCCCGGATCCGTCACCTGCGACGCGGCGGGGAGGGATGGCAGCCAGCGGTGGCGGGCCATGGGCGCCGACCACGCACGCGGGCGGGTCTCACCGCTGATGGGGATGAGGAGGAGGGGGGGCTGAACAGGAAGAGGGGTGGAGGAGGGTGGGGGAGGCGGAGGCGGGGCAGGCGCCGAGGCCGGGGTGGCTGCTAGCGCCGGCGACTGAGGCGCTGGCTTTTCCGCCGCGGCAACAGTCAGCCTCCGTATTGTGTAAAGTGATGCCGGTCGTTGATTTGTGTTCAGCGTATATATATCTGGTTATGGTCGCTTGCCATTGTCCTCTTACGACGGAGTATGTAAAACTTCCCCTTCCACATAATGAAACACGTGCTAATTGCTAATGCACGCTTTTGAAAAAAAAAGTGATCAATGCTAACATCCAACGCTAATGGATCGTACTGACGACAGTGAGGTCGATAGAGATGGAACATGCGTTTCTCAGCAGCAGAAATGGGCTGTGGGCGTCCGTCTATGAACTACTACACCCGTAATGATCAGAAAGAGACATTCAGATCGTCTGAGTGCATCTACCTGCCAGCATCGATCTCTGCATCAGGTACAAATCCTTAAGCCATCGAGCAGCAGTACATTATGATCCACTATGCAGCAGTACCTTTTGTAATGATGATCCCATATATCTATATATACACACTAGGACACAGCACACGCATTCTAATATCGCGAGGAAGGAGACGAGCACGAGTATGCCTCACTCCTGAGTCCTGATCAGGCCTGCAAGGCTAGCTAGCTGTAGTTTAGCAAATAACATTGCATTCGATCGCTGGAACTGGAAGCAAGCATCAGGAGTCTGCTCTCCGCCGTGCCTGCGCTTCGTCGTCGGTGATCATCAGGCTGGTGTCGCCTGCGAGGAAGCCCTGGTACCACCTCGCAGACATCCGGGGCGTCCTCTCCTGGGTGTCGAAGTCGACGTGGTACAGGCCAAATCTCAGGCTGTAACCGAAGATCCACTCGAAGTTGTCCAGGAGCGTCCACACGAAGTAGCCCCGCACGTTTGCTCCATTCCTGTATTATGAATTCAGCGTCGATCGACAGGTTGAAATTTCGTCAGAGAAAAACAATCTGTGGATAAAAAGGATATAATTTCGACAGGCTGATCGATGATTCTCTGCTTCTAGGTGAACACAACCCATGGATAAAAAGGATATAAATTCTTCTAGATTATTTGTTGTTGGTAAGCTTCATGTCATCACCTGACTGCTTTGGATAGCCATGTGACGTAGCCCTGCAGGTAGTTCTTTCTTGCCACGTCGTTGATCAACTCTTCACGGTTGGCATCACTCTGTTGTGAGAAACCTGAAATCAACAACTATATATCTCAGAAAATATGTATGACCAGTGATCATGCATGCATGGAAATACAGAAATAAGTCACTCGATCTTCGATCAGGGGTCCAAGCAAAGCTGTAGCGGCTCACCGTTCTCAGTGATATACACCGGCGTGTCCTTGTACCTCCCGTTGACATACATGATAGCCGGCTCTATGGCTTCTGGGACATCGTAGAAACCTGCCAGCGCAGTCTGCGAGATCGAGGTTTACAATACAAATCACCGTATATCAACAGTAAGTACCGTACTATTATACTATAACATATATATGAAAAACGAAGGATATAATATATATATATATATATGCAAGTGTTGGTTGGTTCTTACATCTTTCCCGATCTTCATTCCATCTCTCTCCCCGGTGGCCAAGACAAGCGCGTTCCCTTCGTATGTCTGAAGGTCGCACGGGGAATAGATACAATCCTTTGCGTAAATCGCTGTGTAATGATTCAGGCCGATGAAATCCACCTTGTATTGCAGCAGCAGCTTCTTCTCCTCGGCGGTGAAGGTTGGCAGGTTGGACTGCAAGATCTCTCGCATCGCGCTGGGGTAATCGCCGAAGAATAACGGGTCCAAAAACCTGAAAACCAAAACCGAAAACAATATATCATATAATGTGTGCAGTCGACAGAATTCTTCTTGCATATATATGACATTTTCGTGAAGACTGACGACGATCGACATACCATTCAGTCTCGAAAGACTGCGCGCGTCGCGCCGCCTGAATGTCCTCCGTGGCGTTGGTGAGCGGCTCGTACCATTTCATGGCGGTCACGATCCCGATGGAGCCGCCCTGCTTCGCCTTGAGAACAGACACATAGCACTTACACGTCAGCATTGCCGATGATGATCAGTATCACTAGGTCACTGCTGAGACTGCAGCAGATCCATCGATGAGCAGATGAGATGGTGAACGCCCAGACCGACCTGGTAGTTGTCCTTGTAGTTGCGGACGGCGGCGGCGTGGGACAAGATGATGTTGTGCGCGGCGGCGTAGGGCTCCCTATTGCGCGTTGCCGCTGTTGCAGGTGCCGAACGGCGGCGAGCAGTGGCCGGGAGGGTACACGCCCAGCATGTACTCGAACTTGGTGAACAGGTTGGGCTCGTTGAACGTCGTCCAGAACCTCACCCGGTCGCCGAACGCGCCGAAGCAGACGTCCGCGTAGTACGCGAACTCCTCCCTGATCCCAGTGCCCAGCCAGCCGACGTATCGGACCTCCAGCTCGTGCGGCATGTCGAAGTGGTTCAGAGTGACGAATGGCTGGATCCCTGATTAATTAGTAGATGAGTGTATAAAATCCAAAACGTGTGAATTTGGCTCTGATTAGATGCTAATCTAAGTCCATAGTGTGCATGAGATGGACAAGGACAGCCTACCTTTCTGAAGGAGCTCATCAATCAGGCGGTTGTAGAAGGCTATCCCACCTGCGTTGACGCCACCAAGCCGGCCTCCTACAAATAGTACATTGTCCACATCAAAGTAAGGAACGGATCGATCACGTACAAGGCAAAGCTTTGCAAAAATATTATGATCAATCAGATGATCTTGTTGGCATACATACTTGGCAGAATCCTGGCCCATGAGATGGAGAATCTGTATGCGTCGACGCCCAGAGATTGCAGGATCTCCACATCTTCCTGTACACATGCATCAGCCTCAACACATGATCCAGACGTTAGCGATGATAGAATGTTGCTGTTTCTGTGATCTTTACCGTGTAGCGATGGTAGTGGTCGTCAGCTACGTCCCCGGTGCGTCCATCCAGTATACTTCCAGCTGAAGAACCAAGAGCAAAATCATCAGGGACTTAATTGTTAATCGCTAACGATACATCACTTCGTACGTATGGACCGATCGAGATCGAGACGCTCCAAAATCTTTTTAGGTGGGCTGCAGCAATCAGAGATCGTCGTAACTGTATCTGGTTGGATGATGAACACGACAGCTCCACAGAGCTTTACCCAAACCAAAAAAAGGGAACAAATAAGGATAAGAATCGATCGAGCAGTTGCGTGGCGCTGGAGACATGCATGACCGCATCATCAGCAATCCACGGAGGAAGCAACAAAGCGGTAGTGGCAAGCAAGTTAGGTAGTGCCACCCAGTGAGACATCACTGCGAGAATAACACGGAGTTCTAGATGTCCGAAAAGATCTGATGCTTCTTTTGTCTGCAGGCTAAGCTGTGGGAAAGCCGATGCTCTTTTTTTTGGTTCGTCTCTGAATATTGGTGGATCGGATATGCCTACGCCGGCGAAAGGTCATTTTCCAACGTGCGTCGCTGTCATCTACTTTCTACGTCCCGATTTCCCGTAATAGAATAGAAGTTCCTGATTTTTTCTCCCTATGTCAGAGACATGAGCTGTGATAAATCTGAAAAAAATAGCTAACTGATCTTATACCTCTCTAATTTGTCTCTCATGTTCATACCGAAGCTGTTGGTAAAGCTATTTTGTCAAACATTTTTTTTTCAAAACACCTCAACTTCATCTAGAGAGTTAGCTCGTAAAGTTGTTTCTTTTTCAAAAGAACAGCTTACTGGTGAAACCGAGCTGTGCTAAACGGAGACTTTATTTGGCCAGTCTCGGTGCAAGATTTATCATATTTTTTTATGAAGAAGAGAGAAGAAATCAGTTTTATGGGAAGTCTGTTGAGTCATGAAATTAAATGTCTATCAAACCATAGAATTGAACTTTCTATTAAGAGTGAGTGTTTTATCCATGTTTCATTTTATCATACAAGACATGGTGGTTTTGAAAATAAAGTTATTAAACTTTTCACCGAGACTAGTCTCAGTCCGGACACGTAAGTTAGGAGAAGAGAAAACGTGCCATACATAGAAAATTAGAAGGTGGGAGAGAGATATGTTATTGGTAAAGAAGAAAGTTGTACTGGGAAAAAGAGAAAAGTATATTCAGAAGTGAGAAGGACAAGTATTTAAGCAAAATTTGAATATTATATAATGGTTTCTATTATGGAACAGAGATAATTCAGCAGGTACTTTGTCAAAAAAAATTCAGCAGGTAGTACGGATCATCCAGATGATTACAACACAAGGACGAATATAGTATCTTCCTTACCACTAACATTTGTGGTGGGTGAAAGTTTGTTCTGCGTTTTGTTTTTGCTTTGGTTTTCGATGAGAATTAAGGAGACAAGAAAACAAGGATTTTTCTGAAGGAAGCTTTCAGTAACAGGTGCGATGAAACGGACAGACGCACTGATGTTAATGGTATAGTCATTTGCCATCAGACAACGAGAATGGACGAAAACTCTCATTTTCAGTTCTTTTCGAAGCGCCGCTAATGGCGATGCCACACTACTCCGTACTATGAATGAGCAAATAGAGGATAACCGAGCAGGCGTAGGAAGAAAGAAATGACTCACCGTGCGTGTGGGTGAAGACATCCCAGTTGCAGAGACCCTTGCCGTCCTCCAGGTACGCGCCTTCAACCTGACCGCAGCGGCGGGACAGAGCCAAACACTTGTCAACAAGAGAGCGGCGACGGCCGGCGTGCTGGATGCAAAAGAGATGCTGCCGGAGGCCGCAGCAAGCCAGGCAATAGTAGCAACCCGGCCGGCCGGGGCCCTCATCAGCATGATGGACTCACCTGGTACGCCGACGTCGCGGCGCCGAAGAGGAACCCCGGCGGGAACTCGGCGCGATCGACCGCGCGCGCGGCCGGCACGAGGAGCGCCACCAGCACCAGCACGGCCGTCGCCGCCGCGGCAATGGCTCTCGCCGCCGTGGCCATCGTTGCTTCCTCCGCCTCCCGGCTGCCGCTGCCCCTCTCTCGCTCGCTCGCTCGCTCTCCGCCCGGTACCGGTACCAGTCACCCTCACCAAAGGCAGTGACTCTGATGAACGGCTCGGCTCCGGCCTCCTCTTGTTGCTGTCGCAGCGTCGCGTCGCCTACTTAAAGCTGCTGCTGGCCTCGTGCTGCTGGGACAAGAATCAGTAATAAGATGGTGCGAGCGTGGGTGTGACGACCATGTGACGGTCGGACGGACGGGTCCCGCCGGCCAGGCCGGCCGGTGGTGCGTATAGGCGACAGCGAAAGCCCGGCGGCCCCGCTGCGGTCGCGTGGCGCACGTGAAAGCGATGCCATATCTCGAAGCAGAAGGGGGCGCAAAGACAGCACGCACGGAGATCGCGCGCATATGGGCATATTTCGACGGGAAGTCTAGCTCGGATTTCATATCCTGACCCGGACGCCATACACGACGTACGCACGCCTTGACGAGCCCCAGCTCGCGTTGCCGTCTCCGGCCTCAACTGAACATCACGAGCCTCTCCTGCTCCGCCGGTCGGTGCGCTAGTCGTGGCCTGTGACTTATGTAGGACTGAGGAGTGCACCGTTCGCGCAAGGAAGTGTGGAAAGCAACCAACACCAACCACGACCACGGGCAGCAGGGACTTGACTGCTGGCCACTGGTTTGACGAGCTGTGCGATGACGACGCCGTACACGGTGCACGCCTTGACGAGCTTCTGCAGCTTACGTTGCCTAGCTTGCCGGCCTGAATAACGTACACGTCTGCACGAGACTGGCTCCTGATGCTCCGCCGGTGCATGCATGCACCAGCCGCAGGCTGAGTCATGGCCTGCATTGTGCACTGTTCGCGCAAGGAACCAACGTAACGAGCCAAAATAAACACAATTCTTTGATTTTTAGAAACTATGTTTCACCATTGGTCTTATTTAAAATTTTAATTTAAATTATAAACAAATCAAATGTTATTAAAATATCGTTAGTGATGTAGTAAGTCATAATAAAAGTGATAATATTTGTAAAATAAAAGTTAAATAAGGCTAAATTCCCAAACAATGACCCTCCGATGATTTAAAAATGCAATTCGTTGACTTTGGCAAACCTAATCCAGGTGTGTGGCACTTTATTCATCTTTTTTAAAAAAATTGTCGTTTTTTGTTAGGACTTAGATAGATGAAGATATTGTCTCATATTTTATTTAGGGGAATCTATTACCTACTAATGTGTGTGCTTTTGTGTGCAAGAGAGCTTTTCACCTCTCTTTTCACCGGGCTTTTCACAGGGCTTTTTTCCACCACGCTGTGGCAACTAAAAAGCCCATGAACGATCACCGAGCGAGGGACCTAAGAATAGAAGGAATACAAGTTTTGATCGGGGTGAAGAGGAAGAGTTTAGTCCCACCTCAAAAAGGAAAGTAGAGAGGCCGGGGAGTCCGGGGTACAAGATGCGCCGCCCCTACGCCAGCAACCATCTTTACGCCCGCCATTGAGAGTAGAATTTGAGGTTCGAGGCACGTCACCTATTTTTCATCATCCGCGATGTTCTTTCGCTCGTATAGAGTCCATAGTAAAAGAGTCCATGAAGAGATATTTGCATGCCCCCCGTGAAAGCTTTCGAGACCGAACCAAGGTCGCATCGAACCAAGGTCGTTGCATGCCTATATCATGCATAAGCGCCGGTGCAGCCCTAAATGCTCGCGTGCCCAGGATCGCAGGAGAACCAACCGGAGGCCACAAAGCTCGACGGATCCCATCGGTCTTCAAACAAATACGTAATTTTGCCTTTTTGTTGGCTATAAAAACAATCGCTTACCAATGACTTCGTGGGTGCGGAACGACATATCTCTCGAGGCAAGTCTCATCGACTTTTTTTCCTTTCGTAGATGTAGAAGATTAAAAAAAAAAAAAAAAAAAGCGATTCAACATTTACAAGTTTTCACCAACAAAAAAAAAAAATCCGGATCCAACATTTATATCGGTTTTTGATTGATTACTCCCTCCTATAATTTTTATAGCCACAACCTCTACTAATGGAGCACGTCAGAAACCAAACTAGCAAAGGTAAATACTCACATGCGAGATAGATAAATAAAAAAAAAAGACAACACAATATATAGGCTTTGAACTTCTTATACCTTTGATGACAAATAAATATTTCTACCATAAATTTATTAATGTATTAAAAATCAAAACTCACATTATTATAGTCTAAATGTAGTCGATTGTCCAAAAACAAATTGGGAATTAGTGATGAACTTAGTGCCATCCTCTGCGAAAGTATGGAAAATTGAGAGTGATGTAGTAAGTCATAATAAAACACATAATATTTGTAAAAATAAAACTAAATTCCATGATAATTGAGTTACAAACATATTCCATGTCTAAAAAAGAATAAAAAAATTTAATTCGTTGATTTTACCTATTTTCATTAATTTTATTTATGAGCACAATTTTTTTGTGCTTATTCATCTTTTTTTTAAAAAATTTTATGATGCCCTTATTAGGACTTATTATATCACTAAAGATTTTCCCGATAATATTTTATTTATTTCATAATTTATATAAAAATTTTGAATAAAACAAACGGTCAAACGTATTTTTAAAGTCAAAGAATTGCGGTTTTTTTTTTTTTTAGACGGAGGATGTAGTTTAAGTTAAAAATTACATTTATTTTAGAACGGAGAGTACCGAGGGTAAGGTAGCTGGTGGGCGGTCTTAATTTCACTGTCACCACCGTGTCACGCTAGTTACCGCTACCAACCCCCGCGGGTTAAGTCGGCCAATGAATCGCGTCGCGTCCCTTTCACCGATGGATGCGCGGCAAGATGTGCCAAGCCGCGACGTACATACGTGTGTGACGCCGGCCGACGCCGGCCGGCCGCGACGTACGTACGTGTGTCCCTTTCACCGATGGACGCACGTCGCACGCGCAGGACAAAATCGCTGGTCAGTTCGCCACCAACCAACCAACCCAAACAGCGGCAGCCGTGGGACCCGTGGCCGCGACGTGCGAAAGCACCGAGATCGATCGTTTTGGATGGGGGCGCGGTGGTTCTCCGCGGCGCGCGGTGCGGTGGGCAGCGGAGGATTTGGAGGCGCTCTCCAGCCAGCGGCGCGAATGGTTGCCTGTCGGACCATATCATCATCGATCAGCGGAAACATTAGAGTACACACGGGTGGTTGATTCGATCACCCACACACACACCCAGGCTAATTATTTGGGATTCCTCTTGCGCTTTCGCGAAACCCACATGCTTTGCACATGGATAAAGATTTGCATATGCTTCGTACAATCGCACTTGCACATGAATAACCATTTTTCAGTCGTACGGGATCTCAAAACGCGGGTAAACTTTAAACAAATTGTGCCTGCCGCACCGCATTGATCGAGCAATATATATATATATATATATACAACTTCAGCGCGCGGGTGGATGCGACGCGGCTTCGGTCAAGCAACATGAAACTCGTTCGCCTCGCTACGGTAGTACTAGTAGTATATTGTTTGTTCAAGTTGTACACCAAGTGGGTGGGCAAGCTGTACAAGGCAGAGAGCCCAGTGTAGTTTTGGACTCAATTAACAGAGAGCCCACTTGTACGCAGCCAAACCCTAATCATGTTACATTAATGAAACTGTGGGGTAACAAATCCGATAAACCATATCTCGAAGGCAGCTTCGCTGAGATTCAAAATTATTTGCCTCATGTACACAATTTACCTCGCTCCATCTCCACTCGTACGCAGGCAAGCCCTAACCCAATCCGAGGCCACCATCGCCGCCTCGGCACCGTCCCCAATGTCCGACTCAAGCCATCCCTGCCGCCTGCTCCGGCGCTGCTGTGTTCCCTCTCTCCAATTCATCTCACCTTCCCGGAGTCGGTTCGTCTATCTCCCCTCCGGCCATTATCTCCCCACAACTCACCTTTCTCTCCCTCTCTGCTGCTGCTACGTTCCACCCCCCCCCCCAATTCACCTCATCTTCTTCTTGCAAGTGGTTCGTCTCTCTCCCATCGGCTAGTCTCCTCGGCGGCGACCATTTGTCCATGAGGTGATTGGATGGGCAATGTCGCCAAGACACCGGATCTGCACCGGGAGAGAAGGAATCTAAGGGGGAATAGATTGTGGTTTTAGAGAGGATAAGAAAGGGGAACCTGATATTGGACAGCTGGCGGCAAGAGATTGAGAGAGAGAGAGAGAGAGAGGCGGAGAGCAGCTGAGGCAGGAGCGCCGAAGAGAGAAGGCGGCAGCGGGAGGGTGAGAGGCGAAGGATTTGAGGGAGAGAGAAACGGGGAGAGGGAGGGAGGGAGAGAGATGGAGGGAGAAGACGGAGGTGGAAGATGACTTAGAGGAGGAGAGGGAGAGATGCTTGAAAATGTGCCTAGATGCCTGGCAATCTACCTCAGCTAGTGGACTAGGTTTTGCACAGATCTTAAAGTGGAACATCATCCGACGATGAAGAAACTACATTCCCGGGAAGTGGCTTATGGAAAAACCGGACTCAACCAAACCCTCAACGATCCAAACCTTTTTTCCACTCCTCAAAACAGTGGGGCAGGTTCTGAGAATGGCCAGGGAAGGCAAGAAGCACCTATAAGATCAAGTTGACTCCAACGTTGATGGGTCTAGAACCTGATTGCCCTCTTTCCTAGAGGGTTGACCTGCTTCGATCCGCCGCTGATTTGAGGAGCGGAGCTTAGTCACGAATGGGTCGAACTGAACCTATTGTAGGCATATGAATCATGCTAATGTTTAGATATTTTTTTACAGAAAAAACACACTTCATGTTTAAGCCTTAAAAAACCAGTGAAGTTTCCACCGAATTTCACAATTTTGGTGGTGGCAAAAAAAAAAAAAAAAAAAAAAAAAAAACAAACACAAAAAATTTGAACGGGCAACATGTTCACTGGTCACACGCTTATATACGGCTCCCTCTATTGAGCTTCATGTAAACTTTGGAGAAACTGTTTGTACCAAAGCGCGGATGACTTGGGCTTTCTCTCCTGTGTTTGGTAGTCGACATAGTGAAGCCCAAAGCGGAGTGTGTATCCGAATGTCCACTCAAAATTGTCAATAAGAGACCAGAGGAAGTAACCTCGAACATCGGCGCCGTCCCTAACAATTTCATTCAGTTACGATAGGTAGCAGGGAAACAGTTCGTCCACGCATGGATGTAATTAATCAAGCTGTGAACTTTGAAACTAAAAATGCAACTGACCTGATAACTTTGGCAAGTTTTGTGAGGTAACCATCGAGGTACTGTATCCTGTCCTGGTCGTCAAGCCAATCTTCGATATGGTTGTAACCATCTCCACCTTGTGCATAGCCTGAAAAAGTTAAATTTTTAGTATTTATTGTACGTTGCGGACTCTGAACATCATCAAGGAAACTCGGAACTGCAAGCTTGCACCATTTTCAGTTATAAACATGGGAAGATTGTTGTATCTCTTCATGATGTAGGTGACCATCTTCTCTATCCCGTCAGGAACATCGAAGAACAGTGGCATCGCTGTCTGCACAAAACGAAACGTCAGTCACTCAGTCAGAACCTCGATCGACTTCATTTTTTGTTTCAAGTAATTAAGCATGTCGACATCAATCTTATTACTGGATGCCCGATGGGAATTCCATTTCTATATCCGGTGAAGGCCGCCCACGCATATTGGAGATCCTGACCCGATGGGCAATCTGAGGTGAACATGCAGTCCTTCACGTACAGCGTCGTGTAGTGGTTGATCCCGATGAAGTCCAGCTTGTAACCCAGCAGCTTCCTCTTCTCCTCCGGCGAGAAGGTCGGTAGCTTGGAGCCCAGGAGCTCTCGCATCTCCGGTGGGTATTCGCCGTAGATTATCGGATCAAGAAACCATGGAACGCCGAAGGCCAATGCCCGTTCAGTCGCCATCCGGTCCACTGGTGTGTCCGTCAGTGGAACGAACCAGAAGGCGGACATCACAATGCCAATCGTGCCGTTCTGCATTCTCTGCACCAGGTTTCAACCAAAAAATTAAACAGGGAGGTTGAGTAAACTTGTGGTGATCATCAGTAGCATCTGGTTAATCAAATAACCTGGTACTTTTTCTTGTAAATCTCGACGGCGGTGGCGTGGGACAAGATGACATTGTGCGCGGCGACATAGGGCTCGGCGTCGGAGTTTCCCTGGGCGCAGGAGCCGTACGGCGGCGAGCAGCGCCCCGGCGGGTAGGCGCCGAGCGTGTAGCCCTTGCTGACGGCGACGTTGGGCTCGTTGAAGGTGGCCCAGTTCTTGACGCGGTCGCCGAACGCCGCGAAGCACACGTCCGCCAGGTGGCCGAAGTCTTGCCGGACCTCGGCGCTGAGCCACGCGCCGTACCTGTCCTCCAGCTCTTGCGGGATGTCGTAATGGGCCAGCGTCACGAATGGCTCTATTCCTGTACGTGCTCGACACGATCCAGCCATCCCAAAATCAAACGTACGTGTTGGAATTCAGAATTGTCATTTCTGTAGGTATTGATGGAGCTCACAATGGATGTGATTCTGGTGAGGAGGTATTGTCATTTTTAATGGGTCTCATCGGGTGAAGGATCAGTTTATAAGCTGACATGATATTTGGTTATTGCTGGTTATGGAGATGCTGTGTGTTCAAAATACCAAAAATTTGTATGGCATTGTTCACAAGAAACATGCTATTTGTGTTCAAAATACCCAAATCAGTTTATGAGCTTTTAGCACCGAACATATAATATGGTATGTTTTAGTTCATTTTTTTGGTTATGTAGGAAAAATATTATCTCTTTTAAGAGTCTATCCAAACAATTTTCAAATTGTGACTTTTTGACTGTGGTGAACCTTGTAATGCGTTCGGTTTGGTTTTTCCAGCGAAGGGATGAAGGCAGATGTTACTGTCCATCATCATTAAAAAAATAAAAAAATAAGTGACGATGGTTACGGGAGATACTACCTTTGAGCAGCAGTGAATCAATGAGCTTGTTGTAGAAAGCGATGCCTTCAGGGTTGACTTGGCCGAATCTTCCTTCTAACCTCGGCAAACGAAACATTTTCAAGGGGTTAAGAAGATCGATCTTGCAAAGATTTCATCGAGGACCGGCTGAGAAATTCATGATGGAATCTTTTGAAAGCATATCCATATAGAACAAACTCACTTGGAAGAACTCTGGCCCATGATATCGAGAATCTGTAGGCGGTCGTGCCGAGAGAGTGCATGAGCTCAATGTCATCCTGCAAAGAAGCAAGATTGCGGGCGCTTCAGGTGTAATTTATCGAAAAACAGGGGAACAAATTTTAGTCAAATGCAATGATACTATTGTAACATTAGTAGTAGTACCTCGTAACGATGATAGTGATCATCCGCGGTATCCCCGGTGCTTCCATCGTCGATTCTTCCTGAAACATATATAGCACTGTTGTTATACTACTATATATTTGGGTTTGCAAATTGCAATCCATGCAGGTAGAACGACGGCAGTTGAGCTTGACAGAGTGGAAGTAGCTCTGCTCTCGCTTGAAATTGTGTCTGATTTACCTGGTAGGTGAGTGAAGACATCCCAGTTACTTAAGCTTTTGTTGCCCTCGAGGTACGCACCTTCGATCTGCAAGTGAAAACACGGTCAGGTCACGGCTTACTGAACTACTATCAATTTTATTTTATTTTATTTTTTGTTTTATATTCTTCACCATGTTCATATTCAGTAGCAATAATCCATCATATATCGCAATTACAGAAAGGTACGTGGGCCTGCAATCATTAGAGCGAATGCGATTCTGCCCAAGTTCTCCACTTCTCATCCGTAAAACTGAAGAGGCCAAGGAACCAAGCGCCTGCAACTGCGGCATGGGCTTGGCAAGAAATGGAGGCCGGCAACAAGGCAAACGAGACGAGAGATGGAGGTCCATGGATGACCTGGTAGGAGGAGGTGGCCGTGCCGAAGACGAACGACGCCGGGAAGTCGCTCCTGTGGACCGCCGCCGTGGCCCATGAGGGGACATCGAGCAGCCACAGGAGGAGCAAAGCGCCGGCGAGCAAGAGCGGCCGTGCTCTGGCCCTGCCCGCCATGCACTCCGGCCACACCAGACCACACTTTACTCTTGGCTCTGTACTACGACGACGACGTTGGCCGAGCGAGGTGGGTGGGGTGGGTGATTACTTGATGACTGATCGAAGACGACGGCACACTGCTGTTTCCATCGGCATTTTTTCCCCATATCGGTGCTGGACATATATAGACTAGCTGAGGTGAGGTGAGGTGGCTGTGGGTGCTTGTCTTGCGTGGGCCGTGGCGGCGGGAGAGAGATTTCCGTGATTCTCGAACAGTCAGTATCTATTCCTGTTTTGGTAATAAACTTGCTGTTTTCCGTCCACGTACTACTCGTTTTTTCTCCCCGTGGAAATTTAGGTAGGCGAAGATCGATCGAGTTTTCTGCATCAGTAAGTTTAAGGTGCCAGCAAGCAAACAAATTAGCACGCAGTGCTGCTTCTCGATCTGTCTCCCTGGTCCATCGTCGTCTTCATTAATTCATTTCAGAGGGGCACACATCGCACACTGGCACATATTCGGTCGGTCGGTCAGTGTGCCGTAACGATCACTGGCGGAGCCACGTTATGGCCGACTGCACGCTTGCGGCACCCCCTTCCCCTCATGATTAACTTGAGCAAATAATCCAAATAGCTACGCTACGACATGGACGCAATATATCTTTTCCTTCTCCGTCTATGCAAACTCTAGCGACTCCGACTGTAAACATCAACGCACTCGGACTCGTGACACACGCGGCGACATGACGTTATGTCAACATCTCCCGACTTGACGACGATAAGGGCAGGCAGACACAGTTCTTCCTATGGCCCCTCGAAAGCGCAAACAAAAGTTCTCATATGTAACCCCAGCAGACAAAATCCGTCAAGTCGTCTATAATGTACCAAATAAACATATGTTGCTGTTAACAATAGTGACTTTTTGTTTCTGGCCGAATACAATGCTTATATAATAAATACACATATGCATCCAGTGATCATATCCGGATTGCAAGCAACCCCAGGATACTGAACATTGGAGCTGGCGACCAAGGAGCAAGAAGGGCAACAGGTGATGACGATGCTGCTGGAAGCTCGAGGAGGCTGACAGGTGAAGACGTCAATGGTGCTGGACATGATGAAGAGTAGACCATTCTAGATGTCATCTTGAGCGTTGTTTTGCTCTTTTATGTTTACTGGTCTGTTGCAGTATCTTGGGGTTAACTTGTCCCCCATGGCTGCCTTTTGTCTGAACTGTCTTTTTTTGCTGCCTGAACTGTCCCAAAACACTGTTGTATTTCCGTTATTCGTAATGGAAATGGGGAAGCCCCTTGTTCGAAAAAAATATCCGGATTAATTGCAAATTAGCAGCAGATACAGCATATTCTGAGGTACAGACCATCACTCGTGCTTATAAATTACCATACAGCTCAAGCACGATGACATAGCCCGAAAAACGCACTTTTGGGCCGGCACGAGCACAGCACAGCACGGCACGATGTTTTGCGGGACCAAGCCAGCCTGGCCCGATGTATAGGGCCGTGCGCCGCCACCCATGCACTTGGGCTGGCATGGCACAGCCCGGTAACTATGGCTAGGCACGATGTCTGCTCGGTGGCAATTAAGGCCTGCTAGGAGCCCATGGAGCCCCTCCCGCTAACTTCATTTGTTGCTCTCCTCCCTCCCTGGCGGCGGCACTCTCTCATCCCCGGCCCCCTCACAGTAAAGACGGCAGCGGGTTCGGGCGGGTATCCGCAGGTTTGTGTTTTTAGGGTTTCGAAGTTTCGTGCTGATTTTTTGCCCACAGTTTTCGTGTTCGGTTTCGGGTTTGGTTTTGGGTTTAGTTTTTCACCCGTGGATATCCAATGGGTATCGGAAATAAATTATTTGAAATTAAAACTCATATTTTATAATATGTTAATAATAACATGTTTACTTAGATTGTTAAATTTATTCAAATTTAACTTATGAAAATTTTATTATTTGTTGCCTCTTGTTTATACATGTGAATATGTGTATATATATATCCACGGGTTTTGGGTATCCATTCGGGTTTCGGGTATCCATTCGGGTATACATGTGAATATGTGTATAGATATTCGCGGGTTTCGGACATCCATTCAGGTTTCGGGTATCGTTCAGGTTTTGGGTATCCGCGGGTTTGGTTTTGGTGCTGGATTTCCACTTGAATCGATTTCGGGTTCGGATACGCGTTTCGACTTCGGGTTTTCGGTTTGCTTGGGGTGCACGGAGACTCCACCCGATCCGAACCGGACCGTTGCCATCCTTACCTCCGCGGTCCGCGACTCTCTCCACCCGACTCTATCCCCTCGGCCTCTTGCTCAATACGCACGCGGGTGGTATGAAGCCTCGACTCCTCTCGCTCGTCGACCAGTCGTTCCCCGCCCAACTTCCCTCACCAGTTGACTAGCTCGTTGGGCCACCTATTTCCCTCCCCTGCGATGATGGGACCCTACGCGGCCGCATCGCACGCACCGCAGCCGGCGGCGAGCACAGGCACCCAACGGCATGCCTCCTGTCTATTGCTGTTGTCCTCCCCATCTATCGCCTCCATGGATCAGGCCTCATCTAGGATTCGGTTTCTCCCGCCTTTTCCCACTAGGAGCGAACACGCCGTCAGCCGCTGATGCGCGACTTGCGCAGCGTCAGCTGCCCTGCCTCCCTTCCATTGTACCATCTCACTTTCTATCGGGCTTGGGCTAGCATGGCCCATCAGTTGTGGCGTGTTTTTTGGGCCAGCACGGCACGAAAACCGGCCCATAGGCCCATGCCTAGGCCAAAGGCCAGGTACTGCCCATGAGGCACGACGGCCCGTGAAGGCCCGATGCCCATCGCCATCGGGCCGGGCCAGGCAGGCCTGTTGGCCATCTATACTCGTGCTTATTGCAAAGTTGCACACTGAAACGACATCACTCATTATCATAAAAGAAAATAAAGGAAAGAGAGAAGCAACTAATCGAGTATGTGCGCCGGTGGTTAGGAAAGGAAATATAATTATTTTCTAATGGAAGACTAGACGTCCATGGACTTGATTTAGAAAAATAATACTAGTAGTAAAAAAATATCATGAAAGTTTTAGGTTGTCAAGTTCAACCATTCCCCATCAGGTATCTTGGATTACCACTCGGCACGAGGAAAATACCGAAGTCTAATTACCAAGCCATTGTAGAGCAAGACGCTAGAAAGATGCCACCGTGTCATGGCTCACTCATGGCTAGAAGTGTCAACTCTCCACACTCAGCCTTAGCATACCTTTCTTGGCCTAATGGAGGGATATAAATAGCCCCAACTCCAAAAAACTAGCCGCTACAAGTTTTCTATGAGCATAGAACTAATTCGTCCTTGAGCATCGGACTAATTGGCATTTAGCACCAAACACATAGGTGCCACTGTTCATTGTTAGTTTAGTGATCATCAGACTAATTTTTGTGTAGCATCAGATTAATTTGTTGCCCTATTTTCTAGCGCGGCACATTTTCTTTCGTATTTTGTACATAATTTTTAGCTTTGAACTTCTATTTTGAAGTTGTTAGACTTTTTAGAAAGCTATTGAGGATCTCTACAACTTTGAACTGATATCATGTCGGTTTGAGTGGATGTAGAAACATGAGACAAGTCCAATTTCTCTCTCTCTCGTCTTAGCTTCCGTGGATTTAATTTTGTTTGTTTCTTTGCTTTTGGCCTTCTACTTCTTGATGTCGTCTTAGACTTCTAGCATGTCTTGTTGGTCTTCAACATAGCTTCTAATGTCTTGCTTGAAGTGTTGATCAACGAGACTATCATTTTGCTAAAGTCCAAGTCCACCTTCTATCTATTTGAACTATACTTTATATACTAGGAAATATTCTTAGTCCAAATAGTCATGTTATTCATCAAACATCAAAATCCAAACTTAATGGGCCATAGGATGCATTTTCCTTACAACCTTCCCCTCTTTTGATGATCGATGACAACACAACCAATACAAGAAAAAAAATTAATATAATAGATACCAAATGAAGATGCATACTATGTACTTGCTAGGTTGCAATGCAAGAGCAAGATCATATGATATGATGCTATTTTTTTGTAGTAGTATCCTTTTGCTTTTACAAGTTTATTAAGACTTCAAATAATCAAACACTAAACTAAAATCAGTCGGTTACATGCTTGTTGCTGAGTACCTCACTTGGTGGTTGCCCATCGGTGGGAAGCCTAATCCACATGTTGTAGAAAAATTACATCGTCTGTCATACATCAAAGCACAGGTCTAAAGCCAAGGGGTTCTATTGGTGGAACTCAAGTTTAGAGATTTCCTTGATCTACGTGAGAAGGCCATCTCAGAATACTAGGGGTTGTTTACCCCTATGGATATACGCTTGTTTCATGTTCAAAAGTTCAGCAAAAGATTCATGTTACACATGTTTTCTAATACAATATTGATGGTACAGGTTTGCACATCTACAAATCTTAAGATATAGTATATGTTGTCACACGCTTTAGTCTATTCAAACAAGGCACCCTTTATTGAGCTTCATGTAAATTTTGGAGGAACCGTTTGTACCAGAGCGCGGATGACTTGGGTTTTCTTTCCTGTGTTTGGTAGTCAACATAGTGAAGTCCAAAGCGGATGGTGTATCCGTATAGCCACTCAAAATTGTCAATGAGAGACCAGACGAAATAGCCACGAACGTCGGCGCCATCCCTAGCAATGCGAGTCACTTAAATATGTTAGCTGTGGAGAACTTAACAGTTCGTCCATGAAACTTCGAAATCAAATGGAAAAAACCTGATAACTTTGGCAAGTTTTGTGAGGTAACCGTCGAGGTACTGTATCCTGCCCTGGTCGTCAAGCCAATCCTCAACATGGGTATAGCCATCTCCACCTTGCGCATAACCTGAAGAAATTATTTTTAAGAAACTGTACGTTACAAACTCTGATCGTAGGGTAGCACGGGACATGATGATGAACAACACTGATCAACTGCAAATATGCACCATTTTCGGTTATGAACATGGGAACATTGTTGTATCTCTCCATGATGTAGGTGACCATCTTCTCTATCCCGTCAGGAACAACGTAAAAATTTGGCATCCCTATCTGCACAGAACGCCGGAAGCAATTAATCAGGGCATTCAGGCACAAGCAGTCAATAGGCACCTCGAATTCAAGTAAGAAGGAAGTTAAGAAAACTCACCGGAGGTCCGATTGGAATTCCATTTTTCTCTCCGGTGAAGGCCGCCAGCGCATGGTGGATCTCCTGCCCCGACGGGCAACCTGACGAAAACATGCAGTCCCTGACGTATAGCGGGGTGTAGTGGTTGATGCCGATGAAATCCAGCTTGTAACCCAGCTTCCTCCTCTCCTCCGGCGAGAAGGTCGGCAGCTTGGACCCCAAGAGCTGTCGCATCTCCGGAGGGTAGTCGCCGTAGATTATCGGATCAAGAAACCTGCAGCAAGTGATATAATTTCAAACAAACAAACGTTGTGTGTAAATCAACTAACGTCACGTCGACCCGTAGTGTTATGTTTTGCAGGGTGCAGGCCGGATGATCTCTGGACTGTGCCGTGCCTACCATGGAGCGTCGAAGGCCAGTGCCCGTTCAGTCGCCAGCCGGTCCACCGGCGTGTCCGTCAGCGGCACGAACCAGACGGCGGACATGACAATGCCGATCATGCCCTTCTGCTTGCTCTGAAGGTTTCAAATTTGTCCCAAATTAAAACAGAGAGTTTAACGACGACTGAAGAACCAACAAAGCAACCAGCACGACGTTCGTTGTAGAGGAGAGTACGTACCTGGTACTTCCTCTTGTAGATCTCGACAGCAGTGGCGTGGGCCAGGACGACGTTGTGCGTGGCGACATAGGGCTCGGCGTCGGAGTTGCCCCGGGCGCAGGAGCCCAACGGCGGCGAGCAGCGCTCGGGCGGGTAGGTGCCGACCATGTAGCCCTTGGTCACCAGGACATTGGGCTCGTTGAAGGTGGACCAGTACTTGACGCGGTCGCCGAACGCCGCGAAGCACACGTCCGCCAGATGGGCGAAGTCTCGCCGGACCTCGGCGCTGAGCCACGCCCCGTACCTGTCCTCCAGCTCTTGCGGGATGTCGTAGTGGGCCAGCGTCACGAATGGCTCTATTCCTGTACGTGCTCCATCATCAATCGATCCAGCAAAACAAACGTGTACGTTGTGATCGGCCAGACGTCGACCTCTCATCTTCTTTTGTACTAAATCACTTACAAATTATAGCATTTGACTTTTTTTGACCCTAAGAGTGACAGCTCCTCTTATTCAAAATTTTTTACAAAAATATCATATCTTTTGTTGTGGCTAACTTTATTAATAAATGTTCTTTAAGAATGGCTTAAATTCAATTATATTTGTATATTTAGTTGAATATGACGAGTGGTTAAACTTTATTAAGTTAAAAAGTCAAATATCTTATAATTTGAAACAAAAAAGTATTACTGAAGAAATATTCCCTAGTGACGAGAAAGTACCTTTGAGCAGGAGCAAATCGATGAGTTTGTTGTAGAACGCGATCCCTGCTGGGTTCACTTCGCCGAATCTTCCTTCTGCATTCAGCAAGTGAAACATTTTTCGGGAGATGAGAAGATCTTGCAAAGATTTCATCGAGTGTCTGAATGATTAGTAAGGTTTTGAAGTGTAGAAACTCACTGGGAAGAATTCTTGCCCATGATATTGAGAATCTGTAGGCGTTCGTGCCCAGGGAGTACATGAGCTCAATGTCATCCTGTGATGAATGAAGCGAAGATTGGGGTACTTCAGGTTTATCCACACACACGCGCGCACACACACATAAAAAAAGCTTTTAGTTTATGTTTGTAACATTAGACCTCGAAACGATGATAGTGATCATCTGCGATATCGCCGCTGCTTCCATCTTTGATTCTTCCTTTTTTTTTTTTTTTTCGAGACCGCGCCGTTGCGCGTAATTCATTAAGCAGAATAAAGTTCAAACAACAAGAAGCACCGGTAACCAAACAGTTACCGAAGCAAAACCTAACGACTACTGAATACATCAAGTGGGATTACATGGTGACCAATTTGCGACATAGACAGCCGACCCTAAGCTGCACTAGGTGTCCTCTTCGGCGAGCCCCTCCAAATTGAGCTCCATGGCGGAGAGGTCAAAACGTCCATCAAGAAGCATCTCGAAACGGCGCCGCTTGGCGGCGGCATGCCGCGCTACCAAGAGGGTTCTGACCTTCTCCTCGAGGACAGCCGAGCCTCTCCGCTCCACCACGCGTCCCACTTCGCAGCCCAACTTCCGCAAAGAACAGTGATTGGGCCTGCAAGGTCGCATTAGCAGCCCTAGGTTGTGCGGCAATACGGCCACTACGACGGGGTGTGGGTGGAGGCCGGAGTGGTGCGTGGCGGGTGTGGCCCCGACTTGAGAATTGGTGAAGACAACGGCACGCAAATCCTTTGTCGCTAGCTTCGCCTCCTTATGTCGCTTGCGCGATGGCGGTGGCCTCGCCCACAGGGACACCGAGGAGGCTCAGTCCAGCGGGAGCAGCAGGTTCCTCATGTATCGAAGGGCCTCCCCCAGATTGCCGGGCGAGTTTCTATTTACCCGGGCAAGAGGTCGATTTGAAACTCCGCCGCCACCGGATCAGCCCACCGCCACTGCCCTTTGCGCACCGTGTGGTGGGGGTCGGGAGCGGACCTCCCCGCAAGAGGCACGGTGCGTAAGACGAGGCGACGATCTCCACAAGTTGTAGAAAAATTACATCGTCTCATCGGGTCCCCCGTGCCGGGAGGCTCCGCGGCCAAACGCGATTCACTTACACATGTTTTCTAATACAATAATATTGATGGTACAGGTTTGCACATCAACGGGTCGACGCTTATCGATGTAGGTCGCTGCGAAATTTTGAGGAACCGACAGAGCGGCGGATGATTTTCTGCCGGCGGGGTTGCCCACCGCGAAATACCTCCACGCCGCCATCCCCTAGTGCCACTTAAATATGGCGCGTCCATGAAACGACGGCGACCACAAACTTTGGCGTCAGGTAACACGAGGCAGCTGCCGCTGGCGTCGCCAATGACGGCGCCCACCACCCATCGCCTGGCGCCAAACTCTGATCGTAGCGTAGCCGCCAATGACGCCGACGCCGAGGGAGGCGGGCGATTGCTGTATCTCTCCAACACGGATCGGTGTCGCGCGGCGGTGTTGGCGCCCCGCCAGAGCCGAAGGCATTCAGGCCGCCGCCACCTCCGTGGGACACCACGATGATGGGTGCACGCCGGCGCATGGTGGATCTCCTGCCCGAAGGCACCTGGTGGACGACGTGACGGCGGTTGACGGTGTCCAGCTTGTAACCCAGTCCCCCGCCCGATCGTCGTGCCCCAAGAGCGCGAAGGGTAGGCGCGGGGAGGAGGTGCAAACGTTGGCGGCGACGTGGTCGGGCCCGGAGATCGGTTGCGAGCAGAGTCCGACAAGAGCGGTCCACGGCACGGCCCAGCGGCGAGGGAGAGGTGGTGCCCGGCGACGCCCAACAAAGCAACGGCGTTCGTTGGTACCTGGAAGATCCGACAGTAGTGGCGTCAGCCAACGACGCGCGACATAGGGCCGCCGAGGTATCGTGGCAAGTTGAATGGCGGTCACCAGGAGGGGAGGGCGCCGATCGGTCGCCGAACGCCGGTGCGCTGGCACCCGGCCGAGCCGGGTACCTGAGCCCGAAGTCGGTGGGCCAGCGTCAAGAGCGTGCACCCGCCAGCAAAACGCGTAAGGGACCGAGTCGCATCTTTTGATGAGCACTTACACGCGAGCGGCTAAGAGGGCCCTTATTCTGGTCTGGCTCGAATGCTCGACGTGACCGACGGCGTATTACTGAAGAAATATTCCCTAGGAGGTCGACCCTCAGCAAATCGATGGGTTGGCACGACCGCCGCCGAATCTTCCTTCTGGGGACGGTCCGAACCGAGCCCTCACTGGGAGTTACTCCCATGGGGGAGTGGATGGCAAGACGTGCCGCACACACACATAAAAGCTGAGGGGCCTCCGGATATGATCGATGATCCCGCCCTCATCGCCGCGCCTGTCGAGCACTAAAAAGGAGAAGTTGTCCACCCAACGCCTACGCCTTGACCTTCCGGCGTTGGGGAAGTAGGTGCCGCCTCCGGCGAAAGGGCCTACCGCCCGGAGGTTCTCGACCTGAGACCACCTCACGAGCGCATACAGAGGGAAGCGTCCCGGCGGCGAGCCCCTCGGGTAGACGACGCCGCCACAACAAAGAACGTCCGACATCCCACCGGTGGCGGCAGCAGCCTCCGCGTACCCCCCGCCCAAGAGCGGCGGTGATCGAGGAGGATGCCGGGGCGGTGGTGCCCGGCGCGGGTGGCGAGGGGGCAGCGGGGCTGTTGCCGTGGGTCTCCGCAGCGGGGCGGCAACAACCGGCGAACGGGCGACCGGCAACCCCACGCGAGGGGAGAGAGTACGAGAGGGGTCGGGCTGTCCATGCCGCCGCGAGGGGAGAGGGAGGCGGCCGGCGGCTCGGGGGTTGGCGGTGAGCGGAGAAGATGGGCGGGCCGAGGCGGCGACTTCCGTCGCGCGCGGTGCCCGCCCGCCGGCGCCGGTGGTTCGGGCGGAGGTGACGCGACGCGGAGGTCGGAGCCGGGCGGCGGAGACACGGCGGTGGCCACCGGAGCATCGTTACCGCCCCAGCGGCCCAGCCACCCCGAGGCGGACTCCGACGGGGGCCTCCGCGAGTCACGGCGGCGTCGGAGCGGTCGTGGCATCTGGCGGGCGGGCGGCGCGAATCTCGCCCTCCTCAAGGTCCGGCAAGGGGCGGCGCTCGCCTCCGGCAACGGAGGGCCTCACCTGCAGGGGCGGTGGTGCCGATGGAGAGGACGGCGACAAGGCAAAGGCGGGGGCGACGCTGGCGAGAGGACCGTCGCGGAGACGCGCCCCGATCACAAGACGCGGGCGTCCCGACGAACCGGGGTCGACGGAGGCGAGTGGGGGCCGGGCGACGGATCCGGCGCGCGCCCAGCCGGATCCGCCCCACCGCGACGGGAGGTGGAAGGCGCGGGCGGCGGCCCGATGCCGGGCCGAGCCCGATGGGGGCGGCGTCGTCGCGCGCTGGGCAGGGGGTGCTGGGTGCGGTCTTCAGAGGAGAGGAAGGTTGGGGAGGTGAAGAGGGAGGGGGGAGGAGGTGGTGGAGGGGGGCGGCGCGCGCCGGGGCCGGGGGTGGGCGCCGGGGCGGGGCGTCGCCTGGCCGGTCGCCAAGGAGGCAACGGTCGGGAGAAATCCCTCCCCATCTTTGATTCTTCCTGAAACATACTACTAGTAGTCACATGCGTGTATGTGGGAGTATTAGTTCAATTAACAGAATGAGCAGCAATGGCAGTTTTAGCTTAACAGAGTGGTAATGCCAATTGTATGATTTACCAGGTCGTTCATGAGTGAAGACATCCCAGTTGCTTAAGCTTTTGTTGCCCTCGAGGTACGCGCCTTCGATCTAGAAGTGAAAGCAAGACTACATCGATCAACATGGTTGTTCTGAATTTTCTTTATATTATTCATCATGTTCATTCATAATACTCCTGTCGTCCCCAATAAATGAATTTCTAGAATCCGTGATAGTCAAAAAAGTTGGACTAACTTTCTATAAAAGAGCTAGTAACAATATGATATAAAATGAGCATCTCATGAAAATATTCTCTATGATAAATGTAATGACAATAATTTGATAACATAAATCTTGACGGCCTTTTTTTTTTTTACAAATTGGGTTAAAGTTCAAAAAGTTTGACCTAAGGCCATTCTAGAATATATTCTTTCAGGGATAACGGGAGTATTCATCATGGACCATAATCATATCAGTAGCAAGAATGATATGACGTTGAATAAAAGGCATCTATTGTAAGATTCTCCTCCGGGTGACATGGTTACGAATTTTATGATCTTGGCTTTATTAAAACTAGAAAATATGCCCGTGCGTTGCTACGGGTGAATAATACATTTAAACTTCATAATGTTTTATCTAGCAGAGGCCTTGTAAATAATTTGTACATGTGAGAAAAAAAATGCAAATCAGCAATCCAAAATATAATAAACCTAGCTTTCATATTCTTCCCTGTCGCCATATGTTATGCCCATGCGTTGCTACGAGACAAAAAACTATCAAACATTCATATATATGAAATGATGAACTAAACTCTTTTGCCTTTTGCTTGTTTCATCTTTTATTAGTCCTCGCCTTTACTTAAATATAATTAGGTTGAATGACAAACTAATCAAAATTTCAATTCATGGTTTAATTAGTTATTAAGCTATTAGCTCCTCTAGGTTCTAATAATAGCAATAAGAAGTTCAATTTGTATTTAAAATACTTAACAATTTTGTGGTAGAAATATTTGTATATTAGAAAGATCAAGGTTTGAAAGATCCATATATATTGTATTTAGTATTTATAAAAAGTAGCTACAAATTTTCACATATTATTTTAATATTAGGTATGGATAAATTTTAAATTTTAAACTTTTATTTTGTTTATGGAAATAAATATTGGAAACACTTGGCGAGGCAAAAAAAAAAGTCAAATTGCAATGCGAGCTGGAGAATAAATAGAGAGAGAGAAAAAATACTAAACCCCTCTATCCCTGCACGGAGCGCTCGAGTGCGAGCAGGGCGTGTCGCATGCACGAGCGCGGGCGCGCGACAGACGGCGGCAGCGTGAGTGCCCGCACGAGTAGGGAGCTACGGTGGTGGGAGCCTCGCACTTGTGCGCCACAACGGTGGAACAACCCGTGGCGTCCTCGGCCTCCAACGGCATCCGGAATGTCTCCCATGCACGCTGGGGCTCGCCGGCAACTCCTTTTGCTCTGGTTGCCCCAACGATGGTTGCGGATGGGGGCGTCGACATGGAGCTAGTCTCGACAACGATTCCGCGACTCTATGCGCAATTGCCAGTTGCGACCCAGCGCCGCAACGGTCTGTGCCAACGCCGCGACGATGCTGCTCTGATCCAGAGTCGCGATCCCCGCGCCTCGATGCCTCCGTCCTGACGGCGCTGTACCCGTCGGCAGCCCCGCGGCCTCGCACATTGCTTTCTTTGTTTGAATTTTTTTGTGCTGTCATCTAATTTATGTTAGTTACTTTTCTCGATATCTATTTGCTTTATATCTCTCTTTCGATTTGGAAAACTCATCACCCGTTGGTCTCCAACTCTCTAGAGACGTGCAGAACCTTGAATACAATCAACGGTCTCGGTTTCCAACTCTTAAAGGACGGGCAGAACAAAATTGAGACCGACACGAACACAACAGGTAGAAAACAGGAAGGTGAAAGAAAACAAAGGTGAAAAAAATTGGCAGAAATTTTCATAGTAGGTATAGATAATGGTCAAGTGCAGGCAATAAATAGATTCTTGATGCATGGAAGCTACTACTATACGTGTTGAATAGTAGATGCATGGTTTTTCGTTTACCGTCTTTGACTTAAATTATGAACCTAAAATAAGTTTAAATTCTACGATGTTCAAACTGTCCCTTTAAATTCCGCACACTCTGCTTTCTTTCATTTAATAGAAAATGAAACAAAAAATAGGCAATGGGATGGGCCTGTAATCGGGTGGAGTCCAATAGGTTGTTTTTACTGAACGTCCTCATCGACAAGCCGACGCCGGCCACTACAAGAGGCATCAGCACAGCTGACAGTCTTGAGTCCAATAGGTTCATTAAGAGTTTCCTTTATCGCGTCGAAGCGTGTGTTCCATTAAGAGGCTCATCCCACAACCCTGCAAATAGGTTAGCCACTTACAGTGGCGTAGCCAGGGGGCTGGCAGGGGCCATGCCCCCACCCAGGTTTCCAAGCAAATTATTTACTAGTATATGTCTATGATTTTTTATTTATTCCATCTTAATATAAACAAAAATAAGTTCTTCTAGATAATGAACTTTGATGTATGTGTAGTATTTTTTTACTAGTATAAGTCCTTCTAGATAATTAAATCATACAAAATACGCTTAAATAATGTTACGAAGACGCTTAGAAGGACTGAAAACATAGACATCAAAGTTTACAAAATTATCTCGTGAGGTTATTGTCTACCACTAAAAATAGTGTCTGTGCTCCAAGAGTGTATATAAAAAACGTGAGTAGTCGTGTCAAGTCGTTAAATTAATAGTCAGCATGAAAAATCTTAGATAACCGATGTGCTTATTTTTTACAAGTTGGATTTACTCAGCCCCTTATGAATAATTCCTGGCGGAGCCATTGGCCACTTAGCCGCGTCGTTTTCTACTGACATGGAGACCATGCATATGCATAGTCGATGCGAATGCGATTCTTCCTATGTTCACTTATATTATGAATAAATACTGAAGAGTCGACAAGTGAAAACCAACTGCAAGTTGTTGTTCCTTTTTTTTTTTTTTAACCTGACTTCACCGCCGGATCGGATCGGAGGCGCCGAAAACGGCCAACGCTCGCCGCTCGGCAAGAGAGATGGATCGAGGAATGCAAATGAAAATGCATGGTAGAGAGGTAACTAGGTCGTTGGATCACCTGGTAGGAGGAGGTGGCGGTGCCGAAGAGGAACGATGCCGGGAAGTCGCTCCTGCGGACCGCCGCGGTGGCCCATGGGAGATCGAGCAGCCTCAGGAGGAGCAGCAAGGCGCCGGCGAGCAAGAGCCGCCATGGCCATGCCCAGCTGGCCCTGCACGCCATGCCGCCGTGCCCGTTCGTGCACACACTAGTGACTGACTAGTCGATCGGCAACCGACTGACCGATGACGACGGTATAGAAAGGACCGGGTTTGCTGGAGAAATAAAACAGGGTCGTCCCGGCCTTTTCATGTAAATCTCTCGCCTCGCCGCGCCGGTTTCTATCCGGGTTTTTTTTTTTTTTGCTGCTGGCCGGCCGGATATATGTAGACTGAGGTGGTTGTGGTTGGTTTTGTCGGGCGTGGTGTGCAACGAAGGACCAAGATGGACAAGATGGACGTTGCAGGCTTGTTGCCTTGTTGAGGTCGGTCCATTGAAAAGGTTGGAGAAGATAAGATACGATACGGCCAACAACAGGAAGGACGTCGAGGGCCGCTGAGGGTACTGGAAGTCGTGGATAGATCGACTCACTGACCCCAGACTAGGCGCGGCTCTGGGAATCAAGATTAAAAACTCTGTACTGTGTGTTGTCGTACGTGCTGCGTACGTGACCGTGTGTTGGCGAGGTGTCGCCGCGACGCCGCGAGACGCGAGCAGATCCGATATGACGCTGACAGATCCACCGACCTGGGCCAACCTCCTGTGGAAATCGCAGTTCCGTCGATGCCGTCCCGTCCGTCCTACCTTCCGTTTCCCGGGCCGACGGCGACGTGACGTCTGTAGCCACCCATAGCCAGGACCAGACTACCAGAGACAGGTTTTGTTTGACTCAGGCGCCCGGAGAGATACCAGAGAGCTGTTACCGTCCACGCGACGCACGGGGAATCGTAGGTGCGCGTCGGCGTCTTATCTCCGCGTCAAGAAAGCTTCGATCAGCAAACAGGGCACTTACGGTGTTGTCTGCTTGTTCGATGTTTTTTCCAGGATGATGATGGTGATGTGTGTACACCTAACGTGACTCATGGGCCATCCATAACCGTTCGTGTCTTGGCCTCCTCCTACGAATACGCTGACACGTCACATTATGACTTCCGGTTTCTCTTCTGGGCTTGTATAGGTTCCAGGTTGGCCCAGCCTTATACAAAGAACTGAGCAAGACCGGCCCCAATCGGCGGCGCATCTGATGATTCTGATCTGACCAGCCCAACCTCGATTCAATCACCAGCCCCGATCGGCCCATCTGATCGAGACCAGCCCAAGATCGATTCAATCGGCCCGCTGCTCTGTTCATGGCCGCCTGGCCGGGCGCGCGCGACGCCACACACACACACCTTTTGCAGAGTTGCAGTCACGGTAGTACCTCTCCGGCGGCAAATATCATAGAGCATCAACCACCGGCCACCGCGCCCGAGAAATATCCACGGCTACTCACCTCGCACCCGTGCCCGCCCGCCACTTCATCGCTCACTCGCTCACTCCCCGGTCCCCAGCGACCCACCACCACCGTCTGCGTGCTCCCCGAGACGACGACGACGATGATCGCCGCCGCCGCAGCAGCATCAGCAGCAGGCGCGGCCACTGCCGCCTTCCCGTTCGTCTCCACCACCTGCTTCCACCGCCCGCGCCTCCGGCCCAGCCGCTGCTTCCCGCGGCGCGCCTCCACCGTCCTCCAGGCCCGCGCCGCCGCCGGGCCGACGCCCTCGTCGTGGGAGGAGCGCGAGGAGGCGCGGTGGCTCCGCGAGGAGCAGCGCTGGCAGCGGGAGGAGCAGCGGTGGCTCCGCGAGGAAGCGCGATGGCGCGCCGAGCGCGAGGCGCTCCTCGCCGAGGTCGCCGCGCTGCGGCTCCGCCTCCGCGCGCTCGAGGGGACTCATCGTCCTGCTGATCATCTCGCGGTCACCGTCGACGCCGCCGTGGCACAGCCTCCCCTGGCCGCGGTGCCCGCACCGCAGCCCAGGCCGGCGCTCGTCGAGGAGGTCGAGGTGAGGAAGGAGGTGGTGGTGGTCGAAGAGAAGAAGAAGGTGGTGGCCGCGGCGCCCAAGGCGGAGGCCGAGGCGGGGAGCGGCGCCGCAGGTGCCAGCAAGAGCAGGAGGACGCTGAGGGCGGGCGCCGAGGGCGAGGACGTGCGCGCGATGCAGGTGAGCTGAGCGTCGTCGCAGGCCTCTCGTTCTGGCTAGGATTTGCATGTCTTTGTGGGTGCGTCGGCTGAGCTGCCACGCACTATGAATGGCTGTCTAGTATTTGCATTTTGATTTTTCTGAACAATTTTGCATCGATTGCAAACACCTAAGTTTCAAATTATCAAACTTGTCATGAATACAGTAACTAGTAGACAATTGGTTGCCAGTATACAAACTAATTGCATTTTTGCCTGACGCAGGAAGCTTTGATGAAGCTCGGTTTTTACTCGGGTGAGGATGACATGGAGTACTCTAGTTTCTCATCGGACACGGAGCGAGCTGTCAAGACATGGCAGGTTAGTGATACACCTGAAGATTATCCTTCACACTAAATTGCATTCATGCTACTTGATGATACACTCTCTTTTCAGGCAACGGTAGGAGCTTCAGAGACCGGAGTGATGACATCAGAGCTACTTGAGCGGTTATTCTCAGGGAAGCCTGGGGAAGATGAGAAAACGAAAGTGAGTTTAGCTTCAATTACCTTGCCAATGTAAATATGTAATACTTCCTTCCTCCACAAAAGAATGCAATTATGTGAAATGTGCAGGTCAAATTATTTCAACTTTGACCAAGTTTATAGTAAATATTATTGGCACATACTCCCTCCGTCCCAAAATAAATGACGTTTTAAGCTTCCCGAGAAACATCTACCGGCAATTATATATTAAAATAGAATTAATATTTATATTACATAATTAGTATCATTGGAAAGATCTTTTGATCTAGTTTTTTAACAAATTTATTTGGAGATTTAAATCTTCTACGTATTTTCTACAAATCGAGTCAAACTTGTGGCACGAAAACTCAAAACGTCGTTTATTTTGGGACAGAGGGAGTATGTCTCAAAGTAAATTTATTATAAAAATACATTTTACAATTAATCTAATGGCATTTAATTTGTCTCATAAGTGTTAGTACTTTTTATAATTTTAGTCAAAACTTATAATATTTGACTTCTTGGGATGTGAAAATTGTATTCTTTTATAGACAAAGGATGAAGGGAGGTAAAGCGATGGGCCCCGATGGCATCCCCATTGAGGTGTGGAGATGTCTGGGAGCGAGAGCGGTAGTATGGCTGACTAAGCTTTTTAACCTTATTTTTCGGTCGAACAAGATGCCTGAAGAATGGAGGCGAAGTATATTAGTACCAATCTTCAAGAATAAGGGAGATGTTCAAAGTTGTACTAACTACCGGGGGATTAAGCTGATGAGCCATGCGATGAAGCTTTGGGAGAGGGTTATCGAGCATCGCCTACGAAGGCTGACAAGTGTGACCCAAAAACCAATTTGGGCTTATGCCCGGAGGTCGACCATGGAGGCGATTTTCTTAGTACGACAGTTGATGGAGAGATTTAGGGAGCGTAAGGACTTGCACATGGTCTTTATTGACCTCGAGAAGGCGTATGACAAAGTACCGAGAAACGTCATGTGGTGGGCCTTAGAAAAACACAAAGTCCCAACTAAGTACATTACCCTCATCAAGGATATGTACAAGGATGCGACGACATGTGTTCGAACATGTGATGGCGATACCAGTGACTTTCCAATTAACATAGGACTACATCGAGGGTCGCAAGACTCGAGCCCTTATTTATTTACTCGTGATGGATGAGGTCACAAGGGATATACTGGGTGATATCCCTTGGTGTATGCTCTTTGGCCGATGATGTGGTGCTAGTGGATGAGAGTAGAGCAGGGGTAAATAGGAAGTTGGAGCCGTGGAGGCACACGCTAGAGTCGAAAGGGTTCGGGACCGAGTAGGACCAAGACCGAGTATATGATGTGCGACTTTAGCCCGACTAGGCACGAGGATGGGGACGTCACCCTGGATGGACAAGTGGTGGCCAAGAAGGATACTTTTCGGTATTTAGGATCTATGCTACAGAAGGATGGCGACATTGATGAAGATGTTAGACATAGAATCGCAGCGGGTTGGCTAAAGTGGCGTCAAGCTTCTGGCATCCTATGTGACAAGAGGGTGCCACAGAAGCTAAAAGGGAAGTTCTATAGGACAGCGATTCGCCCGGCGATGCTATATGGTGCTGAATGTTGGCCTACAAAAGGCGACATGTCCAGCCAGCCTAAGCGTGGATCGAGATGCGTATGTTGCGTTGGTTTTTTGGGGCATACTAGAAGGGATAGAGTTCGAAATGAAGATATTCGGGATAGGGTCGGGGTGGCTCCTATCGAGGAGAAATTGATTCAACATCGGTTGAGATGGTTTGGACATGTTCAACGGAGGCCTCCCGAGGCGCCGGTGCGTAGTGGAGTTCTAGAGCGGGTAGATAATGTAAAGAGAGGTAGAGGTCGACCTAGACTGACTTGGGACGAGGCGGTTAAGAGAGACCTTAAGGAGTAGAATATCTCCAAAGATTTAGCTTTGGACAGAGCGCTTGAAGGCTAGCTATCAACGCGCTAAACCATGACTTTGTTTCCTTTTCTATCTACCCTATCTTTATCCTTTTGTCTTGTGCCTTTTTACGTTCTTTTGTAATGTTTCATATGGGTTTCATCTCTAGCCTACCCCAACTAGCTTGGGACTAAATGCTATGTTGTTGTTGTTGTATAGACAGAGGGAGTACAATTTATTAATTTAAGCCTGCTTTGGAATGCAGAATTTTTCTTTTCTGTTTATTGTGTTTTTTATGTGAAATACTCTACAGTTTCACCTGCATTTGAAAGGGGCCTTTACTGTAGAATATATCCAAGGTTTTGTGCTTCGCAAAACAACTTGATTTTCTATATACTCAATACTTGATTACACATAAATCAGAACGAAATAAATATTTTCAAAACAAAATAAACAAATAAACTCTCCAGTTACCTTCTGCGGTACAGGAAGAGTTTCTTGTAAAAAACATGCTTTGTACATCGGGATGCATAGAACGGTATTTTTCAGTAGTGTAGTCATTACACTAGGTGTGGGTGTGCACTGAGACTAAAATTTTCTTATAGGGTGGCACAAACGGAGCAGTTGTTCCTGCTGTAACAGGGATCGCCGAGGTTCAGAAAACTGTGATTACAGAAAATGGTGTCTCGGGAGTTGGGGTCTCCGAACACAGAGTGTTTCTTCTTGGTGAAAACAGGTGGGAAGACCCATCCAGACTGACGCAGAACAAAAGACCAGTCAGCACCGGCACTACTGCATCAACCAAGACATGCATCTCCTGTCGAGGTGAAGGGCGCCTCATGTGCTTAGGTAATAAGCCCTACTGGTTGCACTAACGTGTACAAGTGCATATTCAGCTTCCGTATGTACAACTCATAATTTCTGGAGCCTGAACCATATTACGTAGATTTTTGTCAGATACCCAAAATAGCAAGTGTTTGTAGTTCCTCTGTTCTGAATTCTAACAAAACTGAATGCAATAAAAACGGTTTTCAGGCACACTTTTTATTGGCATATCTCAATTCCTATTTGATATCTGATGTAAAGTAAGAAATGACATGTGAAACAATGGCTGACTATCATGCTTACCTTAATTTTTCTGAACTGTGTACGGAAAACTGAGCAGGATATTGCATTGCTTTTCATTAGTCCTAATTTGTTTCTTCCTTCCTGCAGAATGTGATGGAACGGGTGAGCCAAACATTGAACCACAGGTACTGTAGCTTCCTGTTGCAAGAATGCATCTTACCATTAATTAAGTTAAATTTTGCTCTTCCTTATATGAATGCATTCGAAATTAACTTTTCCTCAAAATGCAGTTCATGGAGTGGATCGGTGAAGATACAAAGTGCCCATACTGTGAAGGACTTGGTTCCATTTTATGTGATGTTTGTGATGGGAAGAAAGTAATGGCAAGTTAAAGCAAGACTTAAGAGCAACATCTGCCTTGTTTGTGAACATATATAGCAGCATGTGTAGATATTAGCAACATCTACCTTGTTTGTGAACATATATAGCAGCATGTGTAGATATTAGCAAAATATTAAGTTTTATCACAGAATTGAAGAGTTGAGATGGCAATTTTGAATGGACTGCTGTCCTGCAGAAAGCAGAGGCATAGCAACAGTGTAATACTTTTAGATAATACTAATTGTCAAATATTATACTATGGAATGAATTGGTTAAATATGGTACTTCTGAAAAAATATGTTAGCGTTCTTCTTTAAACGAAGTACAAACTCATGGTTTTATTAGTATTAGTGCATGGAAAATAGTTTGTCTGCAATCAATTAAATGAAGCATGGCCAGCAACAACTGAGAAAATATGGTGATTTTCTAGATCTGGTATTTTTACTAACAGAGTATAGCACTAAAACAGACAGACTCTACTGTTTTTCACATATCCTTTGATACAATTCTTCATTACTCCTAGTTGACTATATTATTGAGTAATGAGGTCAAACAAAACACGTAAGGGTGACTGATCTATGTTTGTGAAACAGCTAACTTGAATATATGCTTCCCTGATCAATTAACTCGAATAGATGTTTCCCTTACCGGATAAGAAATAGCAGTCTGCTGCTCTTTCTTCTGCTACAGAAACTGGGAGTCTTGGACCATTTGCATATCCTATAGAGTTAGGAGTCAGGATATAGAGTAAGGCAGTATGCATTATTTGTTCTGATGCCCTTCACATGCCAACTCACTCCTATCTATATATGTAACAATTTACGACTTATGAGCACACAGGGGTTATGACTAGAGCAGAAAAGACTTTGTGGAATGGGAAGAAAACCAAAAATGAACTTACACAAATCAAATTTCATCACTAGAGACTAATAAAGATCTAAACCTTAGAGTTATCTTAATGCTTGGAGCCTGGATGATAAAACATATAAACATTAAAGTGACCAAAGCCTAAATCATTAATTCATATAAGTGAATGTATTACATATACTATGCAAGAGTACCAAATTCCTCACCTAAACAACCAGACATCTACTTCGGGTCCATGACGAGTAAGAAGATCAATCAATGCCCTTAATCCTTTAGCATGATATATTAGTTCCACAGGATCATTATCCCTCAAGTAAGCATTCCAGACAAGCTACGCAGATCATATTCCTCAATTCTGTCATCTTTATTCATCATTCCAGTTAGATCATCAAGCATTTTGTAGATGCTCAGAGTGTCCAGATGATGTGTGTCCTGTGCAACAAATAAGCTTGTTTTGTTACCCACTGTGATCCAACTACACCCTGGAAATTTCATCACCCCTTTTTCTCTCATTGCTTCTCTAGCTACCTTAGCTTCAACCCAGTTACCAGCCGCAGCATGCAAGCTTGAAAGGAACACATACGTGGATGAGCTTTGTGGTTCCATCTCAACAAGTTTCTTTGCTGCAACTTTCCCTCTTTCTTCATCCTTGTGCATTTGACATGCTGCAAGGTATGTAGCCCAGATCACACCATCAGCTTTGAAGGGTAACTTGTCAATAACTTCTTGAGCTTCTTGAAGATGACCACCACGCCCAAGTAGATCAATGAGACATGCATAGTGATCTACTCTGGGCACTATCCCATAAACTTTGCTCATAGAATCAAACAAATTCGCCCTTCGAAATTAAACCAGCATGGCTACAAGCAATGAGAACACCAAGGAGCGTGACTTCATCAGGCTTTAGTTGTGATTCTTGCATCTTCTGGAAGAGAAGAAGTGCCTCGTTCGCATAACCATTTTTCGCAAAACCAACAATCATGGAGTTCCATGGCATTATGTTTTGCTTGTTTTTCAATTCCTTGAAGATTTCAAAGGAAGAAATAACATCACCACACTTGGAGTACATGTCCATGAGGGCACTGGCTGCAGTTTCATAAGAAATAAAACCAGATTTGATAATGAGCCCATGTATCTCTTTTTTTCCATCTGTAAGAGCTGCTAGCTCAGAGCAAGCTTTCAGAACACTAGCGAATGTGGCCTCATCTGAACGAACATCGTAACTGCGCATTCTCCAAAACATAACCAAAGATTGATCACTGTAACCATTTTGAGCATACCCTGAAATAGTAGCTGTCCACTCAACCAGGTTTTTGTGATCTGGCACCTCCGCTAAGAGTTTGTTTGCATCCTCAAGCAGTTTACACTTCAAATATATTCCAACCAGAGATATTCCAAGTGAAGTATCCTGATTCAAAAGAGCAGATTTCAGTGTGTAACAATGGACTTGTTTGCCAATTACAGAACAGACAGGTCCAGTACACCCAGAAAGAATGCTTGCAAATGTAAAGTTAGATGGCTTGAAACCATCTTTTAGCACTTGCTGAAATAACTCTATGGCTTCATCTTCTCTATTGTTCTGCACAAGACCTGTAATCAGAGCATTTATTGGAACTATGCTGCTTGCATCTACATGTGCCAAAACCTTCCTAGAAGATTCTACATCTCCAGACTTTGAATACAGGTCAATCAGAGAGCTGCCAACAGCATGATTTGAGCAGACATTATACTTGATAGCTGCGCAATGAATTTGCTTTCCGGTCTCAGTAGCCTGAATGTTGGAACAGGCATTAATTGCAGTTGCAAAAGACACCTCATCTGCTGCTACACCATAGAACTTCATCCTTTTAAGCATGTAGATTGCTTCCTCCTCCTCTTCATTATGTGCAAGTCCAACTATAAGAGCATTCCAGGATACACTATCCTTGCCTGGAATGAGACTGAACAGTTCTTTTGCAACGTCAATTGCTCCAAGTTTTGAGTACATATCTAGCATTGCATTAGCAACAAACAAGTCTGCATCCATGCGGTTCTTGATTGTTATGCAGTGTACCTGCTTACCTAAATCAATGGAATCCAAGCTAATGCACGCGCCAAGGACACTCACAAATGTAAAATCATCAGCCTCAAGATCAGCCCTCCTCATATACTGAAACATTTGAATGGTCTCTTCTTGGAGCTCATTTTGAACAAACCCATAAAGCATTGCATTCCACATGACAATGTTCTTTTCAGTGGAGAAGTCAAACACCTTCTTTGCATCAGAGATGCGGCCATGTTTCACATACAGGTTGATCAGTGAACTTCCCACAAAAACATTTGCATCTAATCCATGCTTTACTGCTGCTGCATGTATCTGCTGACCTTCATCAAGTGCTGTCATACTGGCTGCTGCACTTAGCATGCTCGCAAAAGTGGACCTAGTTGGCATCGATCCCTGCCTCTTCATATCCTTGTACAGGCCAAACACTTCACTCTCAAGACCACTTTGTGAGTAACTTGAAATAACAGCATTCCAAGCAACCGTGCTCGGCATTTGTATCCTCTTCAGCAGAGTTCTCGTCAGCCAGTCAGTCTGCCCATGCTTGCAAAACAAAGCCAGTGGAAATGATGGTAACCCACGTTACCTGGTCTGGGACAGAACCCATCTTCTCCATTCTACAAAACAAAGCCAGTGCTTGCTGGTAGCGTCCCGAACCCTGATGATAGGACAGCAGCGAGCTCCCGCCGCGCCTGATGCGCGGAGCCCCCCGGTGCAGCAGCCCAGCGCGCCCATCATGCTTGCCCAGCATATTGTGTCCGGGCAAGCAATCCCATCAAACACCCTCCTTGCATCGTTGACCTCACCGGGTTTATTTGGCATACATGTCCACCAACCCATCCATTGCCTGACAGAAGGCACTGGAGCAGAACCCCCTCTTCAGCACGTCACAGTGCACCCGCGGCGAGTTCAAGCCTACCGTGCTCGAGCTCAGCACAAAGCCGTGAACACGCGGACAGAACCACCGCAAGGCCAAACTGGTCCGGCGTGGCGCCAATGGAACACCTGATGCGCTGGAACGCATCGAGAACGTCCTGAGGGAACCCCGACCGCGCGTGGCAGGACAGCAGCGACTTTCTTTTTCCACATGTCTTCTCTTCAATTCCGCCGCCGCCGCGCCTGATGCGGAGCCCCGGTGCAGCAGCCCAGCGCGCGCCAGGCGTAGCCGACGCGGCCGGACCTGCCGTACAGGTCGACGAGCGCGTCGCCGAGGCGGCCCCGGAGGGAAGAATGATAATACAGGCCGAGGCGCAGGACCCCAAAATCCACGCGCGTGCAGGACCCCCACCTCTGCCATGCCCGCGCCTGATGGATCCGGTGAGGACTCGCGTCGAACGGGTGGTGGGCGTGGCGGCACTCCCGGGAGAGAGAAAACATCTGCGAGGAGGGCGGCGTAGTAGGCCGTGGGGTGGGGCTCACCGCCCGCCGCGTCCGCGCTCACGGATGCCGGGAAGGAGCGGAGAGGGTGCTGCTTGGGCGCGGCGCGGAGGAGGGCGGCGGAAGCGGAATGCATGTGCGCTGTGCGCACGGCGCGGCCGCCGCCCGCCGCATGTGCCGTTCGTCCGGTTTTGAGTTGGTGACTGCCTGTCGAGGCAGGCAGGCTTCCTTGCGCCTGCGCCGAGCGAGGGCTCTTCGGCAGAGGAGTCGTCGTGGGTTTACACGGCCGGCCCACGGCCCACGGCCCACGACTAATGATGTCCTTTGCAGGGGGCTTGTGCCTTTGCTGGTAACCACGTTTGGCGACTGAAAGGAACAGAATAATAGTCCGTATATTTGGCTGAAAAAAAATCATCTTCGTTCGATGAGCATCAATCCGTTGATGTTATCGAGTGATTATACAGAAGTTTTTTTTGCAAATTAACAAATGGAATTTTATTGATAGCATTTACAGCAATGAATGAATAAAATCAAATCAAATCATGTACAGATCTGAATGAATAAAATCAAATCAAATCATGTACCCCAGCAACATATATACAGACTGCCTACATGTACAAACAACTCATCGCATCTACAGATTATATTGTGCTAAAAACGACGCAGCAACCGCTGGAGACAGGGTTGCTATCAGATCAGATGGGAATGAAGAACTTGCTCTCCATGCCCTCACTGTCCTCCCATTTCAGTTTCTCCCACCATTCAACTGAACCGCACACCTGCTTCAGTTTCCCACAGTTGTACGTGCTGCTCAGCGGGATGCTTCTCAGATTCGGGCAATCCTCCACCCGGATGGTCTCAAGGCTGGGAAAGTCTCTTGGCTTGCAGATGCTTCTCAGGCTCTTGACATCAGTCAGCACGATTGATCTCAGGTTCGGGAACTCGGCGGCAGGTGTGTTGTCAGTCCGCTCATCTTCCTGCTCTTCACCGCTATCTTCTTCGACAATCTTCAGCAACCCATCGCAATGGGTTATGACAAGCCTCTCGAGCATTTCAAGCTTTAGGACCCATGTGATGTTCTTCAACTTGGGGCAGCTCGAAATGGTCAATTTGCGGATGTGCTGAAAATGGTGGGGCGTTGCTGCAACAATGACGTTCTCCAGTACAGGAAGAACTGAGAGGGTGAGGAGCTGCAAGCCTGAATCTGAAGTCGTCAGCTCAGTGTCAGCAACAAGAGTGTTTAGATTATAGCATGATTCCACATACAGCTCCTCGAGTTGCACCAGGTGGTCGAGATCAGAGATTTTGATCGAGTGCATTTCTCTACAGTACTTAAGATGCAGGCGATATGTTGACTTCGCCAAAGGACTTGTCTTGTTCAGTTTCTGTAACACCTTCTTTGTATAAATAGTGATTCCAAGGAACGTCAGTGCCTTCAGGGAATCCAGATTCAGGTCATTGACATCACTAATACCATAGTGACTGCGAAAGAGATTAAGAACTCTTAAATTGAGTAACTTTGAGCAGTTGTTCAAGGTATCTTCGAGTTCAGCAGTCACGCTGAGATCCAGATGCCTCAACTCTTTCAATAACCACAGCCGCTCAGGTAATATCCTAATACTTGTGTGTGACAAGTTGAGATGCTGTAATGCAACTAGTGTCTCGCATTCTGGAAGCGATGTTATTGCAGTGTGAGAAAGATCCAGCACTTTCAAGGAAGGCATAAACTTGAAAAAACCTGAACTCAGCATGTTCAAATTTGGGTTATTCTGGATCAACAATGTAGTGAGGCTTTCACATTCCGGTGAGAAAGGAAGCTCTTTGATATCATTAGACATGATGGAGATCCTTGTAGAATCCTTCCACTCTTCTGCTGGTGGAGCACTATCCAAAGCCATCCCTGCTTGAACGAGGAACTTTTGATCTGTCTTGTTAACCAACCAAATCCCCATATGTCTGATTACATGGTGCATTTTTACCTTTGATGACAGTGAGCTACTGGTCTGCAACAAGCATGCTGAAATAAGGCTCTGAATTATCTGATCACCCTTTTGACGATCATTGAGTAGCAAACCTTCAGCCAGCCAATAATCAACTAGTTGTTCCTTACTAATAGATCCATACTCTGGGAAAAGGGTGCAGTACAAAAAGCACTGTTGTTGAGTGGGGTTCAACCTGTCATAGCTGTATTTCAGCCGATAAAACATTTCATCCACATCTTCGTTGTTCAACATATTGATGTCATTAGCAGCTTTAATCCATTCTCTTGGTCCTTCCAACCCTGCCACAGCAGTCCCAATGACATTGAGTGCAAGTGGCAGACCTCCACAACTGAAGAATATTTTCCTGGCTTGGTCCCGAACAACCTTGTTGAAATTCGGTGACTCAACTGCTTCAAAAGCCTCATTGCTCAGCTTGCTCAAGAACAGGTCCCAGGCAGCAGCATCATCCAAAACCTTCATTTCAATGCGGCTCCTCTGTGCACCCATCTGGAAGCATACTTCTTGGAAACGTGATGTCAGGATCAGCTTGCTTTGGCTCTTTGTGTCTGGAGTTGGGATACCGACATCCTCCAGTCGGAACCTCTTCCTTACATCATCAAGAAGCAATAAAAATCTTTTCCTGGCCAATGCCTTCACCAGGAATCTGGCCCGTTTCTCAACCGTCTCTGATTCATTCCAAGGCAAATTAAGCCTATCAGAGATAGTCTGCTGCATCTCCACTGTGTTCAGGGTCTCTGAATTGGATACTTCAATAAAGATAACAACCTGGAATAGAATTTAAGGAAAGGTATAAAGATTAATTGCAGTGCAAAAGTAATCTGGAGAGGTGAATTATGAATGCTGACTAAAAATAGCTAAACTCTCTGGACAATAAGACAGTGTTATTATATTTTCTGCAATTGCATCTGTTCCAAGATAGTTTTTAGAGTAACCTTAAAAAAACTTGTTACACACAAAAGAGTCACATTCATTTCATGCTGTAAAAAACGAAGGTGCTACTTTCTTTGTCCTGTCTAATATGCATAGTTCATGTAAATATCCATAGTTTACATCTGAAGCTGCAACATCTTCGGTTTGAACTAGTACTCGTGAACAAAATATTAGCTGTACTATACATGAGCCAGAAATGTTTGGCGACTCTTCATTGGGAGCACTTTGATGCAAGTCTTGTCCTACCAGCCCAAGATCCGGCTCACTTCATATCATGGTGGGAAGAAGTGCAAACTAAAATTAGCAAGGATGACAGAAGGCGCTTCAATGGTATGGTCATCTACACCATCTGGAATGTATGGAAAGAGAGAAACAGGAGAACTTTCTCCAACTCCTTGGAGACTCCGCTTCAGGTAGCGCAAAGAACAAAGGAGGACATCTCACAAAGAAGGAGGGCTACTACTTGGAACATGTAATAGGTGTTAAGCAACTTATTTTTCCTTTTAAATTGGCCCCCTTGTGGCGACCGCAAAAACTACTGTACATAGACTCTCTTTCCATCTTAATTGAAAGGCGAGCTCCTGCCGTTACGTTTCAAAAAAGAAATGTTTGGCGACAGAAGAACAACAGCATTTCCCTCCCATGACTGAAAGTCTAAACTCAAAACCTCCACAGTTTGATTTATGTTCGTTCTGCATATCATTCTGAATAAACTACGAATGTAAGCACCATTAAATTCATCGTTGAAGCAATCCTATATATGCAATTCAAAAGATGAAGACAAATACGCAGATTCATGTTTATTCTAATGAGTAAAATTGCAGCTTTGGAGGAAGCAAAATAGTAGTAGTACCTGATAGTTGTGATTTTTCTTTTCGAGATCATTGTTCAAGGCGTGTAGGAGAGTCGTCTTGCCGATACCTCCTTGACCCCAAACACCAATTATGCTTGACTCGCCCTTCTCAAGCAAATCATGGACCCGAGCCAACATGGGCTCCAACCCAACGGTCTCGGTCTGCGATAACCGACTGACGGCCCTCGGCGGTGGCTTGAACCCAAACGTCTTAAGCTCCCTCCCTTCCTTGGTCAGTTCTTTCACCTCCTCCAGCGCGTCCACAACACGCTTGCCGATCGAGGCGCGGCGACGGGCGTGCACGGTGCACTGGCAGAGGCAAGAGAACCCCAACAAACTGCTGTAATCCTCGTCGATGGTGTCCGCGTGAAGCTCGTCGACGCGCTTGAGCCACACCTCCACCTGAGGATCACAGACGTTCAGCTTGTCCTCCTCCGCCGCGACTGCCGCCCTGACGGTCGTCTCGACGGCGCGCAGGCTGTCCCGGGCCTTCTCGAGGTCGCCCCAATTCGACTTGATGCGAAGGAACGCGACCACCTCCCGGTCCGCTAATTCGAGCAGACATCCGAACAGGGGCTCCAGGCACGAGCCCGCCGCCGCGCTGATGACTTCTTCGGCCATCGGGGACGGTGATGGTGAGCGTGAAGCAGGTGAACGAGGAATCTGCGAAAAGGGAGAGTTCTTTGGAGCTTATAAAGGAAGGATATGCGGAGGCTAGACGCCACGCGGTGCACGGCAAGAATGGGGCAACACGGCAGACGGTTTCCCAGATGAGGATTGGATTGGAAGGATTCGTGCTTTGCGAAGAAAACGTCCGCGCGCACGTTGTTCGGTGGAGGAGGGGTTTGGGGGCATTGAAAAGTCATCGATCGAATGGGAGCAAAATCCTAGGTGGGGATAAGATCCACTGGCTGAGGCCGGCCGCAGGAGGCAAGATCACTCAGTCCCTCCCGGCGAGCCAGTTTCCTGGTCGTTTCTTGTGAAGAGCGTACCAGGAGCGGAAGCAACGGCTGCCGAGCGGTGCCGGTGCCGGGCTTGAACAAGGGAGCGCGCGACTGTGTCTAAGGCGGCATGGCGGAGATGGTCTGGGAGAGACAATCCATCAAACACCTTGCGTGCGCCACCATTCCTCCCGCGCGCACAGCCAAAAACGTACCTGCCGAGAAATTGTACAGGAACAATCATTTCCGCCGGAAGGCAGCTGTCAGCAGCTCCGTTGACTTGGAATTCGGCGGGTCTGCTTGGAATTCCGAGCAACTTGATTTCTTGATGATGACATGGGAGACGACGACCTCGCCGTGACCCGTGAGGTAAGCTAGTGGCGGTGGCGCACTGGCGCCTTCGCGGCGCCGCGGTGCGGACCCGGTTGGCAGTACGTCTTTCCCGACAGGTGTCATTCTATGGTTGGCTGGCCTACGAATCTGACCAATTCCATCTGATTTTTTTTTTTTTTTTTTGGTGTTCGTAGCAGCGCCAGTTTGCCTTCACAGTGACCATGGCGGCGGCGGAAGCAACGACGGCGGTGGCGTTGGCGGAGGGCGTGCGGGACCGTCCAAGCGCACGGCCATCGCTGACTTCGTGGGTCGACTCCGGTCTCCGGGCCGCCGGAGCCCCGTCCGGGCAAGTTTATCCCCCTCCGTGTCTAGCGATCTCAATTGATGTTCGCTTGTTTCTCCCGTATCTCCGTTCACAGCATTTTTCATGAATTGCTGATGAATGATACTCTATGGTGTATGGAGGCGTGGGAGAATCCGACTGAAGGCTGCAAGGTTAGTAGCGTGGGGGCAAGCACGAATTCGACTTTTCATCAATTACAAATCACTATATATATTCCATCTAAAGTGCAACACCAGCAGCGCCTGTTCCATTTGATTCTTTATTTTCTGCAGAGTGCTGCTAGTGATCCGACAAAGTGATTACACGATGGGAACGGTGGTCTGGGGAGGACACATTTGTTCATGGTGAGATGCAATGCAAGATACAGAATGCTGCGTCCATGGACATCATCACGGTATTACACATTCCATAGATAACCCGTTCTGTCAAGCTGCTACCGATATTGTATCTTCAAAATGTGTCGTGAAATTTCCACTTGATATTTGTTATTTCCGAACAATAAGATGGAACCTGATCTTTCACTGGTTTCTAGGATTTTTTTATAGAACATTAAGGAAGATTACTGTTGACTGTGCAGATATGCAGTTGGCTCTCCTGTCCAGGAACAGTTACCATCTCAAGGGAATTAAGAAGGTATGGGATACAATAATAGTTACCCATGTCACTCTTCTTGGCCAACTCCTTGGCTAGGCTCTGTCTTTTCTCTCTTTTGTACTTATTTCAATCTCCCTCTATTAATGCAAGCTGGAAAGGGTTCTGCCAGCAATTTCGAAAAAGAAATTTAGTTATTCTTGTGTTTAGGTTGCTCTTTTTGAAGTTTTATAGGATAATTGTATCAAGATGTGCTATATATTTGTTTTTTTTAAAGATAATGTATCTGAATTTACAGCATAGTTAATCAGCTCAACTGCCAGATAACCTGCATGAATATGGGGGATAAGTGCATCAACATCTAAACAGATTTACACTCTATACATTTGGCTTGTGCATATCAAAGTAGTACAATGCATGTACTACATGTGCCATCTGTACAGTGTCTATGTAAAAGATGTGCAGTATTTACAGGTTGTGTACAAAATATATACAGTTTGTATGTACATAATACAAATAGGCATATACAAAAAGCCACTTATTGAGGACTTTGAACATATGAATAGAATAAGATGAGCAACTAGATCTTAAATGGAAAAAATATCAGTAATCCATGCAGTAACTGTACTTGTTTTTCATGAGAATGCTAGTCTTCATGTTTGATTGGGATGAAATACTTATTCTCCATTGTCTCCTTGCCATTCCACTCTAGCTTCTCCCACCAGTCATATGATCCACAAATCTGCTTCAGTTTTGGGCAGTCGTACATTTGACCCAATGGAAGTGCTGTCAAATTTGGGCAACCCTCCACCCTAATAATCTCAAGATAAGGAAAGTCCCTTGGATTGCATATCGCCGTCAGCTTTGGTAGGTCTGTCAGGACCATTGCCCTCAGTTTTGGGAAGTCCACATGATGCACACCCTTGATCTGCTCATTCTCTGTCTTGTTCTGATAGCCTTTTACATGTTCATTATATGCATCGTCTACCATGCAATGTATCTCCTGTTCCTCAGAGAAACCATTTATTCTCCCAGATCTCTGAACAATGCCGTGCTCAATTCCCCCTCTCCTGTTGTCCACGTTGTTGATTGTTTCTTGAACAACTTGCTCCAGTTCGTGGCAATGACAGATAGAAAGCTTCTCGAGTGCATCCAGCTTCAGAACCCAGGTGATGTCATGCAATTTCTGGCAGTGAGAGATTGTTATTTCTAGGAGATTGCGGAAGTGATGAGGCGAAGACCCAACAAGAATAGTTTGGAGGGAAGGCAGTTTAGAAAGGGTGAGAATTTGCAGGCAGGAAGCTTTTCCCTTGTCAGGATCAGCAATAAGTTGTATCAAGTCAAGACATGATTCAACATAGAGTTCTCGAAGTTGCACCATATGTGTAAAGTCTGATATTTGGATTGACTGCATCTGTTCACAGTGCTTGAGGCTAAGACGTTGTGTTGACTTGGCTAGAGGATGTGTATTTGTCAGCTTCTTTAAGACATCCTCAGCATAGATTGTGATCCCAAGGAATTCCAGATCCCTTAAGGAATCAATGTTCAGATCATTAACGTCGCGAATCCCATAATTGCTTCGGAAGAGGTTTAGCACCCTTAGCTTATATAGCTTGGAACAGTTATCTAAGGTATCCTTCAGTGCCTTGGTAACACTTAAATCTAGATGTCTTAGTTTTTTTAGCATCCAGAATTCTTCAGGAAGTCTCTCAATTAATGTGTGAGACAAATTGAGAAACTTGAGCTTTGCCAATGTGCTACACAGAGGAAGTGCTGTAATTCTGGTGTGTGATAGATCAAGTACCTTCAAAGAGTACATGAACTGGAAGAAGGTTGGACTCAGCTTGTCCAAGTTAGGATTATTTTGGACCAATAATGTTACAAGATCCTTGCATTCAGGTGAGATACCAAGGTCCCTTATGTCATTGTACATGAGTGATATCCTTCTTGATGTTCGCCACTCCTTGTGTGGTGGTGCCTTTTCTAAGTTCATTCCAGCCTTCACAACAATATTTTGCTGCACTGCAAGGGACAATCCCAGATGACGAATAATATGGTGCATTTTTACCTCTAAATCAGATCCGCAGCTCTCCAATAAGCATGCTGAGAGCAAGCGATTGATTATGCGATGACCTCTGTTGGGATCTTGAGGTATCAATTCTTCTGCCATCCAGTATTCCACAAGCTGATCTTTGCTAATTGAACCATATTCAGGGAAAAGGGTGCAATACAGGAAGCATTGCTGCTGTGTTTGTGTCAGCTTATCATAACTATATTTCAGTTTATGGAACATTTCTGGGATTCCATCTATGTCCTTGATGTCATGCTTGGTTGCTTGCATTGCCAAACTCCATTCACTTGGTGCTGTCAGCCCTGCCACAGCGCTTGCTATCACCTTGAGTGCTAGTGGCAAACCACCGCAGCTTTGTACAATTGCATCAGCATGCTGTTTTACGGCATTATTGGGGCCAGATGAATCAATGGCTGCAATTGCCAGAGTGCTCAAATTGCTTCTGAAGAGCTCCCAAGCTGCCTCCTTCTCTAGGTACTCCATCTTGATCAAGCCCTGTTGAGCTCCCATTTGATAGCACACATCAACATAACGTGATGTGAGAATTACTTTGCTTTTGCTCTCAGAATCAGGGGTAGGGATCCCAACATCTTCTAGTTGGAATTTGTTCCAGACATCATCCAGTAAAATTACAAACTTCTTTCTTCTCAGTGCTTTCATTAAGAACCTTGCACGAGCTTCCTCTGTCTCTCTATCATCCCATGGTAACCCAAGACGGTCTGTAATTATACGCTGGATTGCTGCTATGTTTAGAGTTTGAGAATTGGACACCTCGATCATGATCACCACCTACCAAAATTTTTGTGGCAACAAAAAAGTATTAGAACCCAGTTGAACTGCCCTCGGTAATTTTTTAATTTACGGGTATGAAGTGTGTGTTAGAGGGAGACAATCAACAAGGTAAGAAGTTAAAAAGGATATAAATTTACTATAAAAAGGGAAAACATTGCAAATTGAAACTACATCTAAGAAGTAAAAGTCACCAGTTATCTGTTTGTGATCTGAGAGCTAAATAAGTAATACTGATCATTAATGCGGCCAACAGACAATTAGCTACCCTTGGCCAAGGCTATAGAGCATATCCTCCCTATTTCAGTACCTCTACATCTGATTTACGTGAAATTTCCCACATTAGACCATTCTATAAAAGTTATGTTGCCATATTCACACACAACCAATAATTATGTAAAGCTCAAGAGAGGCCTACATACTGCATAGGGCTTTGCATGGGGAAGACATAAAGCATCACACATAAAACAAGAGAAAAATCATGATGTACAAATTTTGTGGTAAATTGAAAAGGAGTAATTTGACTAGCAATGTAATCCGAGGGCAGCTAAGTCCTTTTAGAAACATATAAGAATGTTTATTTAAATTTTCATGATAAATTTAATTGACTAGTTTATTTGGATTTTGGAGAGCCTTACTTACCTGGTAATCACTTCCACATGCTTTGAGCTCATTGTTGAACTTGTTAAGGAGTGTCGTCTTTCCAACACCTCCTGGGCCACAAACTCCGATGATGCTCACATTGGTGTTATCACAATATTTCCCAAGATCCTTCAGGACTGGCTCGATGCCAAATGTTTTTGTCTGTGGTCGCTCCTCGACAGAATCTGGCAAACCTTTGGATGCAAACGTATCAAATTGTTTCCCTTCTGTGATTAGCCTATCTACATCCTCCAGCATCTCGGCAACACGCTTGCCAAGGCGGCGTCTTTTCCTAAGGCTTAGAGAAGAACTACATAAACAAGAGGATTGGAATAATTGATCAGATTCTTGGATGATAGGGTCGACTAGGACATGGAGGACCCTCGTTAGCCACAGGCTCACTTGAGGATGGCACTCGTTGAGGTTGTTGGTCTCAAGTGCGACTTGCCCTCGAACCACCTTCTCGACAGCTTGTAGGTCCTCCATGGCTTTTGTGAGGTCTCTGAGGTTGCGCTTGATGCAGGCGAAAGATGAGATACCTCTTGCAGTGGCTGCAGGGACCCCTGCTTCATTTATGAAGCCACACAGAAGCTGCAGAACAGCACATATCATGCTAGGATCAGCCATGGAGTGGCAGCAGGGATGGTACAGGGAGAAGTTCAAGAAAGGAGAGGGAGCAGGGAGGTAAGCAACACAGAAATATGGTTCCGCAACACGAGTTTAATTCTTAGTTTCTTCACTCGAATTCAGTTGAGGCTCCTGTCTACTGTCTATTTAAGGGTGGGACCAAGGTCAGGTGAAAAGGGTAGGAAAATTCTTCCAAAATTTGATTCCTGTTATCTACCGTCCACAGCTCCACGCAGTGCCTTGAACAAGCACGGAACCTGGGGTTCTAATAATTTCCTCGAAGGTACAGGGTGCATAGTTGTCCACATAGAGCATCCTGTCGTCAAAGGTGTGTATGCTGAGGAACGGATGAAGTGGATAGTTGGCTAGTTGCGGATGATTTCTTTTTTATGTGTGCATGTTTTGGGGATAAGCCTTGTCTTTTTGGTGTCATTACAGAAATTAATAGCCTTCTAGAATTTGTATATTGCCTTTACTAAGTCAATAGAATGTTGCTTCTTCTCATCAAGTAGACGTGGTGTGCAAGTATACACAACACACATGCCACTTGATTAAAAAAAAAAAAAAAAGCGGCTAGGATCAAATGTTGGAGACACTGTTTATCTTTTCTAATGCTTCACTTTGAGCATCAATTTCCGTAGGTTCAAGGAATCGAGGCAACAGTGTGTGGGCCACAGTGGCGACATCTTTGCTTCACACTCAACAGTTGGAAAGTTGACCATACTCCCACTTGGTTTGCTTAACTCTTATTGTTGTTTTTGCTTTCATCAATTCATACCACTCTTATATCATATACCACATACCAGAAACCATTGCAGGACGCGTTTCTTGTTGGAGCAGAACACAGCATTTGCAGTTGCAATGTTTAACTGCAAATTATGTTCAACGTAATCAGCTCTGATTCAGATACACGTCAGAGCATCTATAATTTTATATCCATTCATTTACCATAATGTTGTTCGTGATCTTAAGCGTATTGTCTGACTCAGAGAAATATGCTATTCTCATCAGGTACAACTGGTGTACACGCATTATACATGGCACTCGATTAAAAAATTGACAATTGGGATCAAAATGTGGACAGAGCATTGAGTTTTCTAATACTTTACGTTGAACATCATTTTCTTTAATAGTCAGATACTTTGGGATTAGGACATTGTGGCGAAGAGATTGATTATATTGATATACGGAGTACTTGTAAGACAGCATTATCAGGGGAAAAACTCCCCATATTAAATAAGTTGATTTTCTATTTGATGGTATTATACCTAGTTGATTATTTCGCTTTACTTTGTAAGCATGTCTGGGATTCTAGGACGCGGGTTTTTTTTTTTTTGGAAAGGACGCGTTTCTTGTTGCAGCAATGCACGGCATTTGCAGTTCAGAAGCTACCGGCAAGCACAGGCTAACCTAGTCAGTTCTGAACTTCTGATTCAGGTACACACCATAGCGTCTATCCAGTGTATAGGATAAGTGGATAACAAACTTTCTTCCTTGTCTCATCGTCTGTTCTCTAGTGTGGAGCGGATCCACATATTAGCTTTTAGCCAGAAAAAGGATACAATTTTAGTTCTGTCCTTAGTCAAACTATCTAAAGTTTAACCAAGTCTACAGAAAAGAGCATCAATACTATAATACTATGGCAAATCTGATGACACTTATTTAGTATCATAAATATTGATTCCTGTTTTTATGAATTTGGTTGAATTCAAAATGGTTTGACTTGACGCTATACTAGAAATCTAGAATTATATTCCCTTCGAACAAAGTAAGTATTAGACTGGAGGGAACAATCTCATAATTTAAATCATCTCTTTTATTTTGAAAAGAATATTTTTTTTTCAACATACAAATACTGGAGCTGCCTGCTCATAATACCCCCAGCACCCCATCGTCGTCATTCAGAGTCCATACCCTAGCCCGTCTCGTTAATTCCTTATTTTCTCCTGTCAGCACCAAGTGAGAGGAGCTCGAAGTTCCTGATAGCGTCATCATGTGAAGACCTTCCGATTTTTGACAAAGACGATGATCTCATCTCAGTTCCACCTGAAGGATGTGCCCTTTGGGCAGTCGGTGGGCGGCTGCTGCTACTTTTCGGGACCAGGCGACCCATGCGGGTTGGGTCGCTTGGATCTCCAGAAGAGCTTGGTTTGCTTGATGAAATGACAGCTCTTCTTGAGGTGCTTCCGTTCTTGTTTTACGATGATGATGGCCTTGTTTTATCCGAATCAACAGTCTACAGAAACAATATGTAGTGGTAAGATCTTCTGAAATCAATGCAGAATGATTATCTGGTTACAGAACAGCAAAACATCTTACCACCTTGGATGGCATCAGTGACTCTAGAAGACTTCTGTGCTTGGTATGTTCTCGATTGTGACCAGAACCAGAACCAGTTCTTCTAAACAAAGCTTCAGCTGCAGAAAATAATCTGTCAGAGATATAGTGTGTGCACTTGTTTTAACAAAAAAAATCGTAAATTTCACCGACTTATTTCACAGCTCAAAGATTTACTGACCTGCAGTTCTATCAGTCCTTTCTGCAGAAGGGCCTGCCAACCCACTAATCTTACCGCTAGACTGGTTGCCAAGAACAAATTCAAAATGTCAGCCCATTGAAAATTGCATTGGTTACTGAAGGCCTTGGTAATGAATAACATGTGTTCTTACCTGTACTTTATTTTTATCTCTAAACTGAGGATACTTCATAATGGTCCAGTCAAAGACATAATCTAGTTGATACCCTGTAAGTATCCAGAATAAGCCACATCAAAAATAGAGATGCAAGGAACATCAATTACACATTTCTAATGTTTAACCATACCCTCGCGGATAAATAAGTCGCGGAAGAGTCTCTTCAAAAAGGAGTAATCTGGTTTATCTTCAAACCGTAGTGATCTACAGTAATGAAAGTATGCAGTAAACTCCGATGGATATGATTTACAGAGGACCTGTTCAGAAATTTGGCATGTTATCATCACAGGCAATTGATACCATAATATGTTGTTTGAACAGCACATAAGTGACGGGATCATTGGGGACTTTGCATTGCACTGTCCCTTGTTCTAAAAAATCAAGTACCTCAACTGGCGTTAGCATTTTCTTTTCACTGATTCTATCATACTTCTGCTTCTTTGTGCCAGCTTTCAGGCCTTGCCAAGGAAGACTGGGGGATTCAAGATGAAAAAACAAGATGTTATGCTGCACAAGAATATGGGAAATCCTAGTGAAGAAAAATTATGTCATACCTTCCTCTTAAGAAATACATCAGCACATAACCAAGTGATTCCAGATCATCTCTTCTGCTTTGCTCTACAAGGAAATGAAGAAAGGTTAACACAAATTCATCTATTAAGTCATTCAGATTTGTGGATGAATACAGTCTGCAGCTGATTGACTACAAGTTCAAGTATAGTGTTACAGGATTTGAAGAGTTTTAATTTGTTCAAAATATTTGTCTCCCTCCTTGATTCCTTTCCCTATAGACTCAATTCTTTTGCTCAGACACTGATGATACAGTCAGTATTTACAAGCCAAAAACCGACCTACTCCAAGATGGGTATTTACACTGGCATATCGTGCTGTTCCTGTGAGATTCTTGTTTTCCCTGTGGCACGACAAAGAAATTGTATTAGCTTTTTAAATGATAACACCCATAAAGTAAGTCTAGCTAGAAGCTTAGAACCAAAAAATTGAACCACCAGGAAAAAATTTGCAACTGGATTTTTCATGTAAAAAATGAAAGTTAATGCTAATCAGTACAGCAGCGTTTTTACAAATGAACATTTGATATTTCCTATTATTATTATTATCATTATCAATTTTCTACACACATTGTTTGAGTATCGTTGGCTGCCTCTGGCCTGCTTATATTATGAACCAACTTGACTACTAGTCCACTACGGTTAAACCCAGTGCAAAACATCTTCCTATTATTGCCAGGTACCAGATTAACCTTTCAAGAATGATCAGATTTATCCCAAGATAACGTACAATTGAACCAAAATTTCTTTTCAGGTAGGTTCAGAACCAAGAACCCAGTCATGTAATATGCTGTTCGATAGTACACCACAAAAAGGCTTATGGTATGCGTGAACTAAGTCAAAATGCCAATGGCATAAAAAACATTGAGTGAACAGGAATATAGACAACACCTGAACCTGAACAATCTCCCACTTTCAGGATGCCGAGTTAGTAGTAGCTTTATAATAGGCATAGATTCCCCTTTACCTGTATGGTATGTGCTTATGAGTTTGGAGATCTCGAAACTTTTTCGCAAGGCCATAATCGATGACAAATACCTGTGGAGTGTGCACAACTGTTTTCAGATGGTAAATTTGCCAGCAAGCTAATAGTCATTTCTCATAATAAGAAACGTCATTCAACTTCACTGTTATCATTAGACATCAGATGATAGGATTCTTAAAGTGTCTCATATTCAAAAATATTTTGATTCACCATTGCTCAATTTGGTAGACAAAATGCTTCCGATAGGAAAACCGACTCTTGATGAGGTTTAGTAGAAGTAGCACACACCTGGTTTGCTTTGCGTCCTAAACCCATGAGGAAATTATCGGGCTTGATATCACGATGTAGAAACCCCCTCGTGTGCATATATTCTACTCTACTGATCTGTATCCCACATGAAGAAGGTATGTCAATTTTTGTTTCCAAAGACCAATGAAATGGAAAGTGAAGAATGTTTTGACACTACATCAGTATGTGGTTTCAAAAGGTCCAAAACAAATACAAGAATAACGTAGAACATTAGATAGACTCACCATCTGATCAGCAAGCATTAGTACTGTTTTAAGGGAGAACTTTCTGCTGCAGTAGTTAAATAAGTCCTCCAGACTTGGACCAAGCAGATCAATCACCATGACATTGTACTCCCCCTCCACCCCAAACCACTTAAGATGTGGAATCCCAGCTACAAATCAGGGCAGAACAGGAACAGATCAGTAAAATACCAGTGTAATTGGGCTAACCAAATTCTACTGTGGTTGCACTTACTTCCACCCTGCAAGAGCATGTATAGTTTTGATTCATAATGAAGCTGTGGATGTCGTGATTTGACCGATTCCTAATAAGAAGTTATACACACACAAAAATAAGATGAGCAAGCACTCCTAAATTCCTAGTAACAACTAACGCAAACAATATCAATGACCGAAAATCAATTTCTTCTAAAAACGATCAACCACGTAGCAATTACAAAGATGCACTGAACATATCTGTGCCAAGAATGTTGTTTGATATGCTATTGTTGACATTACAGCCTTGGAGCAATACAACAGTCTAACACACTACTTCAGTTCAGTGTATATAGAGAACATAACTCCAAAGAAGCTAAACCCAACTTTGAGAATAATCCATCCAGAACAAACAAGAGACTACTTTCCAATGTCTGCTTTTCAGCATTGATACCCTCACTTCAGAGGAGTGCTGTACATCCTTTCTGTACAGGAACGTTTGTGTTGTTGCCCAGCTCCTAATAAGCAATAATGCTTGCAAGGTGAGTAGCAAAACGATTAGACTCACTACAGGTTCCAGTTACTCCAACTAGATTTAACTTCGATCACAGAACTGTTCACCTAGACATGGATAGTGAGACACTAAAAATCATGGCATACCAGTTTGACAGCCACCTCCTCGCCATTCTGCACGTTGACGGCTGCACACAAATCAAACAAGCACGGTCAGAAGCACAAACACAAGACCGAAGCACGCCCGGAGGAAAAAAAGTAAGCTCCACAAATCAAGCAGGACCCATATCACGGGGAAGGACGCACCGAGGTAGAGCTCCCCAAAGGATCCGCTCCCGATCTTCTTCCCGAGCTTGAACTTTCCCCCGACTACGTGCTCCATCCCGGCAGCAGCCAAACGCGCGGTCTACGCCTACAACCACCACCGCCACCAACTCCCCACCGACAGAGCTCGCTCGCTCGCTCGCCCCCCCTAGCTACCTACCTGGCACCCGCCCCGCTCACTCAGATCCCAGCCAAGCGCCTCAAACAGCTCGACAAACTGACCGCATTGCCCCGGCACCGCTGGCCGACCCCGAAAGCGACTGCCGACCCGACGAGCCCCCTGTGCCGAGCGGCGGCGGCGACGCGCGTCGCCCCGCCCCGCCGCACTGCGAGTCAACCTCCCTCCCTCCCGCCGGAGCCGATCGCGGGGTGAGCGTAGCGTGCCTGGGGATTCGCGGGCGAGATCCGGGGCGGGGCGGGGCGAGGGCGATTAAATTAACTGGAGCATTTTTTTTTTTGGAAGCGGAGGCGAGTTAAAGAGGTGTGTCGGGAGGGAGGAGGAGGAAGCTGGAAGACGGAGGTGGGGAGTGTGGGAAACTGGGAAATGCCGAAATGGAGCGGAGGCGGCGGCGGCGACTGGCGAGCGGATAGGGGACAGCCAGCACTCGAAGCCAGGGTGGTGGCTTTTTTCGCTTTGCGATTCGCGATTGCTTCCGGGTTATCCGCCGCGTTGCAAGAACAGCTGCCTGCCGCTGCCGGCACGGATTTGGCCGTCTTTTTTTTCGTATAGGTTGTCACGTCCCTGTCGCTCGTCGTTGCGTATAAAAAGTGTATGTGTACGTGTACGGTGTAGCGAGTACGTACTCCGTATAAAGTAGGTAGAGATCAATAAAGGAACTCCGGCCATACGTATACGTATAGGTCACAACCCCTATTGCCGTATCCACTTCTCTGTGCAAAACCACCAGCACACTCAATTCTGGTACGCTGCTAGTACTATTTAATTAGCATGCAGCAAGGAACATCATCGTCAAGGGAAATGATTAAGGGATCAAGCTAAAAATTCGATGAACATTGGCTACAACTGGTACAGAATTTTACACTTGGGGCGAAAGAGGCTGCGCCGGCATCATTCAGCTGCAGCCCTCCCTGTTCAGCTGGATCTTGGACTAATGCGAGCTCCAGCTGTAGTCCCGGCTGTACTGTAAGCAATATGGGCTCGATGGGTACTTACACATGTGGCTGGACGGTCCCAGATTTATCAAGGAATCAATGAACTCATTCATGACATGCTCGTGCCGAGTACACCTACAGGTTACAGCATACGTACACTCCGGAAGAATGATACCCTAATTCACACACACACTCCAACTTCTGGTCGCTGGGTTATTACCACGCTAGTTTCAGTATCAATGCCTTTCAGACTTGAATCTCTGTTATCCTCCATGTTAACCAATGTATACCGACTGCCCCAACAATTTGGACCAACTTTTTTTTTGGGAACCAGTACATTGCTGTGGTGGCTCCATGCTGAAGAAAAATAATGGGCCGTCTCCACAATCCAGAGTGTGCTGCACTTGCCTGGAATCATGGGCATCCACCAGCAGGAGGAGCTGCTCATTTGGCGTCCGTACCCTGCAAAGCATGAAAGGGAAATGAGTAGAGTCATGTTACTACTTTCTAAGACAATGATTCTTTATAGACCGCTAACTACTATTCTTTATGCATGGTTCAGATTATGATGACCATGGTTCAGCAATGATAACATGGAGCATACTGTAGCTAGTAGCTAGGTGGATGGATTGCACAACTGGCATCTGAAGCAGATGAAATGAACCTGCAATTTCATGAGGAAAAATAGTTCAGCAGAGTCAACAAGCTGAATTTGTACAGTGATAAAGCAGCTATTGAAAGTAAGAAGAGCAAGAGTAAGCTTATAATCTATTCAAAGAGTAAAGACATATAGTGTTTCGATGGCTCTGATATGTTCTATAAATACTTCCTTTATAGTCCCACTCTCAGCAGTTCTTGAAAATAGACTGACTGGCTCATTATGTGAAGAACAAATTGACATGGCTGTCTAAACTAAAGGCTGACTGGCTCATTATGTGAAGAACCAATCTGTCTAAACTAAAGGCAACCTCTATCTAGCTGTGATTCCTCTAAAATTTAAGAAACAAACAAATAGCTCATATCATTGTCATTAAAAGATACATAGACTAGCAAGACTCCTTTCCATCAATTGCCCACACTCAATATAGACCACATGCAGTAGAAACTCATTTCACAAACATATTATTGAGTTGCATGCACTAACCAGACCAACCCAAAACCTACAACTGATGGATGGGGGGATAAGAGGGCGCAACAATTGTTTTTTATTTAATTGCGCTAGCCATGATTCCAACTCGAGACTATAGTATGATACCATATTCAGTTGCATGCACCAAACAGTTCAACCCAAAAACTTAAGCTGATGGAAAAGGAGGACAACTCACTTTATATATTTCAACACATGATAATCCCAAATGGTTACCCAATCACCAAAAGTCCCCACAGGAACAATTTCCATCCTTAAAGTGGTGGAAACGGTTTGGATCACGCACAACAATCTCCCTATCAGCTAACTTCGAAATAAATTTAGTTACTGTGTGGCAATCAATGCAGATTCGAGATTCTTCATCACAAGAACTCTTGTTCCAGGAGGTGTGCTTATAATACCAAACACTAGCAAGTTTCTCACTGTGACCACATAACACATAAGCCTTCTGCTCTTCTTCAATATCCTGGAAACATTCCTCTGTATTGGGTACATGTCCTACGCGTGCCATCTGCTCTGAGAAAACATTCAGTGCATCAATAATCCTGTCATACCAAGGATGGGACTTATCATGAGCTACAAAGACATGCAGTTTGTTCTTCACTTCAATCCAACTGCAACCTGGATCCTTCTTCATACCTTTTTTTCTCATAGATTTCCGTAGGTGTGCTGCTTCATTCCATCTCCCAGAAGCGGAATAGATATTTGACAGAACTACATGAGATTCAGTACTCCTAGGTTCAAACTCCGTAATTTTCTTGGCTACTTCCTTAGCTAACATGGTATTTTTATGGACCCTGCAAGCCCCTAACAAATTGGACCAGACACTCGCAGTTGGTTTCATTTGCATCTTCAATATAAAATTGTATGCTTCGTCTAACTCTCCTACACGACCAAGCATATCAGCAAGCGCTGCACAATGCTCTAGAGTAGGAACAATGCCATAATGATCTGACATACTCTTGAAATATTTCCAGCCCTTATCCACTAATCCAGCATGGCTACATGCAGTCAGAACCGCAAGAAAGGTGACATGATTAGGCTTTGCATTTCCCAATTTCATTCTCTCAAACAGCACAAGTGCCTCTCTTGCTGGACCATGCAATGCATAACCCATGATCATCGCAGTCCACAATACAACTCCTGGTGATGAAATCATGTCAAAGATGCGACGAGCAATGCTAATCTCCCCACATTTGCAGTACATGTCTATCAGAGAGCTAGATATAAACATCTCATCTTCAAAGCCACCACAGACCACATAGGCATGCAGCTGCTTCCCAAAGCGCAATGATACCAAATTACCACAGAGAGGTATGAGGCTCGAGAAAGTCACAGGCACAGGTCTAACTCCAGCCTGCAGCATCCGACGGAATATTCCAAGAGCCTCCTGACCTGAACCATTTTGTGCATAGCCTGCAAGCATGGAGTTCCACAGAATTGGGTCCCTTACCGGGAGGCTGTCAAACACTTTGAGAGAGTAATCCGTCCTTGTGCAATTCGCATACATATCAATCAGGCTACTGCCAACTTTTAAATCGCTGTCAAACCCATTCCTGACTGCAAAACCATGCACCTCCAAGCCTCTCTTGATATCGGCACACTCTGCGAAGATTGGCATCACAGTAGATAAGGTGCAACAGTCAGGCCTAAACCCTTCCCTCCACATCTTCCTGACCAAGTCCAGCGCTTCATGGTACCTCCCTCCCTCCGCGCAGCCCAGCACCAGAGTGTTCCAGGACACCACGTCCCTCTCGAACATTTCGTCGAACACCTTCCGCACGCTCTCCAGTGCGGCCGATGATCCGGTGCGACCCACCCTGGTCACGCTAGTGGAGTGGAGACGCGAATCCTGGAGCTTGCAGTAGAGGTTGAGGAGGGAGTTGGCGATGAAGCGGTCGGTGAATGTACCGGAGCGGATGGCCAGCGCGTGGAGGGGAGGCGCCGAGGGCGCCGAGGCCTAGGGCGCCACAGGACTTGAGCGCGGCCTGGAGGGAGGCCGGGACGGACGAGCGTGGCGCGTCGGAGGCGCGCATTCGGACGAAGAGGGAGAGAGCGTCGCGGAAGTGGCCCTGGGCGGCGGCCGTGCGAATCTGTTGTGCCCATGAGGGCGGGTACGGCGATGGTGTATAGGCGGCCTCGGAAACGGACATGACGGCGAGTCGGCGAAGGATGCTGTGGCTGCGGAGGTGGTGGCTGCCACAGCGGCACGGCTGGGGCCTTGGGAGGTGGGAGGCGGGGAAGTGGCCGGAAGCGGCCCTGTTCTGCGGAGGTGGAACACAGCAAAATTTTTTTTTTTTTAAAATTTTTGAGTTCCCAAATGACACCGCTTGCCGAAGACCAATCAAGCTCCGGGGAATTTGACGGCATGTACCACCATCATGGCACTTTTGAATTCCCAAAACCAAATCTCGCGATATGTAAACATGCATAGATATAGTTGGGGATTCTCTGAGCTTCTTGATAATCATTTGTCATCCTCATTGTACTTGAACTTTTTATCCCTTAATATAAAAACGCGTAAGTATTTGAGAAGAAAAATATAGTTTTATCCACTCCTACATGTGGCTTCCAAGATTGTTTCAAAGGTGGCTGCAAGTCCACCACACCACACTCTAAGACCATTCTACGTCATGGGAAATTATCAAGGTTTTGCTAGTTGTATACTCTCACGCTTCTTCTCATCCTCCCGAACTCCATAGCGTTCAGACCACCAAATATATAGAATTGTGGTCACTTGACCCTGCACTTTGCTCTGCATGTTCAAAATTATCTCCACAATATCTCTTGTTGAGTGTGCCCACACTTGTCGTACATCCTTGCATTTGAAGAAGATGCAGTATCTATTTATTTCATCTTGTTTTGGTTTATTCCGGCTTATTCCAGCTTATTCTCTCTTACAGAATATTATTCAATCAGTCGAAATGGTAAGCTGGAGTGAAGCTCGAGTGGATGAAGGTGTCTAGCCCTTCTCGCACAAGGGCTCAGAATCTAGTTGGCAAAGACTCGGCGACAATCATGGTGAGTGGACGAGCCCACAAGCGTTAGATAGCCTGACAAGCTTACGGGGAATGTTTGTAGCTATGTTCTCAGGAAGATGAACACGAGAGCGACCGGTACCGTAGCTAAGCCAAAAGCCCTAAATAGCCCCCCATACATTCCAAAAGTGACTTAAAATTATGATCATAACCGCTAAGGTCTCTATCTATCACCAGTGGGTGGACACCAGTCAACCCACTTCAAAACACATGAATTGAAGTGGATATATAAACATAACTTTTAGAATGGGTGATTGTTCAATTTATTTTAATTCTTTTACGAGTATAATTTTACACTCATGTAGAATTTGTCGTGCATGATACATAACCCACGGACACGAGATTTCCGAAGACTAACTTTTTTATTTTTAGATTCATTCAGAGACAACTTTTTTTCATTTTTAGAATTAGATTAGATAGAGATGCTGCCTCTATCCAAGAGACTAAGATAGCGTTTTTATATTTAGATCAAGACGTGCAAGTCATCCACCTCTAACCAATCGCCGTTACTTATGACATTCCGTCCATCTGCCACCTCAATAAATCGATTAACGATAACAGACATGTCTTCGGTGAAACATAACTGTTTTTAGATATTAGATATCCTATCAGATGGTCCTATTCCAAACGTAGGGCTAACCCAGACAGGTTAACCGAAACGGTACTAGCTCCCGCAAACGAAACTCGTAATGATTTAACTCGGGAAATTATAAATATCTTATACAAGTTATATTGCAGAGAGTTGGATGGGTAAAATACCCAATTCATCATCTGAATACAACCTCGCTATCCCCTTCAGAGGGCATTCAAATTCTAAATGGTAAATATTGGTCACACGAAACAGAATGCCAGCTAGCAACAACATTGAATTGAACAAGAATGCAACACTTGATAGACATCAGAATATAACACTATCTCAGATATAGAATAGCATTTTAGACAAAATATCTAAACAAGGCAGTTTAAAATTGACATCTTGACAAGCTAACTGGAAGTGATTTGCTCAATACATTTCAAGACATCAAAGCATAGAGGATCAAAATCAAAACCACCAAAGCAATCTACGCAGCAGCAGATGCCTTTTTAAGCTTAGCAAGCTCTTGCCTGATGGCACCACCCCTCTGTTCAAATGACAACATAACAGTATATTAGGGCATAAGCAGAATAGATACAATAAAACTACTCAGAATGTGTCAAACCTTGATCTTCGCCAACATGACCTTGAACCTGTCAAAGTCATTGAGCGATGCTCTCCTCTTCTGGACAATCAGCTTCTTGCCCCATGAGCTATTCTCCCACTTGGTTTTCACATCTTCAATTAGGATATGATCAGTGGTCTATAGACATCAGGTAGATATTAAAGAAACTCCAGGGACAGCTAATTACCAGCTTCCTCCATTGCCTTAATCAATGTAGTCTTCTTTGGGACACGTTTGATGTCAATCTTGATGTCCGTCAGGGAAAGCCGCTTGAAGTTAATTTGGCAACGGACCATGTCGGGGGCATCCACAAGGGCCTATCAGACAGAAAGACACTTAAAACTTTAATCATCAACAGAAAGCAAATCAATGATGATTATCATCATCAAATAGCTATTTGCAAGTCATTTCAGTTTCTGACATAATTGTCAAGAATAATAAACAATTGACATTTTTTAACCACAACAGCAAAGCCAAATTTCATTAAGCAATGAAATTACAAGCACTTAGGGGGTGTTTGGATGGCTGCCACACTTTGCCAGCCACAGCTTAGGCGGCCATGGATGGATGGCTGTTGTTTGCTTCAGCGTTAAAGTCTGGCCGTCACAGCCTTTTGCAATGAAAAAAGATGCCTAAGATTAGGCGTCCGTTTACATCGCCACAGGTGTGTGTCGCCGCCACACTTCGGTGGCAGTGCATGGCCGGCATCCAAACACCCCCTTAGTTGAACCGCACAGCAATGCATAGAATCGAAATTTAAGTGTCTGTGGCTCTGATCACAAATGGTTCAGAAAGCTAGGCAAACTTCCCCAGATGACCTACCTATGATTATCAGGAAACTAATAAAGAATTGCAACACCAGACAAAAATAAAGTTTAAACTAGTAGAAAAAGTTTTCATAGTGAAGGTACACATATTTCACATGATGATTTAATGAATGGATTATCTTCAATCACAGAATATCAATAGACTTGAAGAGTCAGGATTTGATTTCGTCTACTGTTCCATATTTGTCGATCAAAATTCACTAATGCCATATATTGAGATCATCAGATCAATACAGTATCTTGCTTTAATGTAAGCATGTCGGTATGTCATTTCTAAAAGGGCAGAAAAAATACATGGCAGACCCCAATGCTGTCAACAAATTCAAAAACCACTAACTGCATCGCTGTATCATATACAGAACATGGAAATGCCACATAAACTGAGCGAACCAACATTGCAGACAAAAACTCAGAGCAGATATATACAGTGATATATGCTTTGTCTGGTAAAAATACCAGACACATGGCTTTAGAAGGTCTTGTATTTCTCAATTTTTTAAAGTTTGACGAGACCATGTAATGTCCCAACCCCTAAACAAGAAGTTTTTTGTAACCAGAAAAGTACTTCGCTTGCCAACTTGAACTACAAAGGGCATATATACATAATTAGACATAACACTGCAATTAATTTCAGTAAAACGATTGCAATGGGCTAATAAAGGTGTTCCATATGTGAAGCAAGGGCATCTCGCATGAATAATATCGCTCTCTAAACATTCAGAATTAACAAGGGATCGACCATTTTCATAAGAGACTATTATTAGCATCAACTAGTGACCAGAGTTTGCTGCACCAGCCGTGGTACAAGTGATGTTGCTAATGGACTTCTACAACACAGATCAAAAACATAAACAGTCCACAGAACATGAAAAGGATACGAGAGAGAAGTGATCCGACTCACCCTGTTCTGGTCGACGACGTCGACGATGACGACGAGGCGGCCATAGTCCTTGCCGTAGTTCACAAGGGCCACTCGCCCGATCTCCACGAACCTCTTGAACGGCTGCAGAACCACGGCATCAACCAGGTGAACATAAATTAGTCAACAACACCAACGAAAAAAGCAGAAAAAACCTTCGATGCTGGAAGATATCGCGAGGACATCTTACCATTTTGGCTGCGTGCGGAGGCGGAGGCGGAGGCGGAGGCGGCGGCGAAGCTGGGGTGCGGCTGGGGAAGAGGGAAACTGATGCCGCCGCAGACGTATATAGAGAGGAATGGATGTTTGTGAGCCGATGGATCTTGGAGAGATGGATCGTAGCCATCCGATCTAGGTTAGATGGATTAGAGCCTTTTTGGGCTGCCTCTGGATTAGAGTACTTAGCAAACATTGTTGGGCTTCATTGTGTGGGCCGGGCCGGCCTTTGATTGAACTTTATCTCCCATTTTCGCCCTAGTCAGTATTTTCCCCTTGTTAATTTAGTTCATTTGAGACTTTCAAGAGGTTGTCATAAATATGTGTCGATGGAAACTTTGGCATGTCTCGAAATAAATAAGATAAGGGTAACCTTGCCTTATCGCATTTTTTTTCAAAAAATACAAACAATTCGATTGGACAAGTCAAGTTTTGGTTAGACAAAGCTTCGAGTGAATCTTAGATTGTAAACAAAGTTTCGAGTAAATCTTGCGCACTCATGGCAACATGAGAGAGTATATGACATTGCTCGTTATTTTGTTTGCCTTACAAAGTGTAGATCGTAAGTTCCGTGGTGAGGATGCCGGCTTGATGTCAGTCAACATGGCGAGCGATTGGCACGCGCCACACCATGCACGATTCATGCGCATCTCGTTTGACAATGCGTGTTCTGTTAAAAATGTAGGCGACAAACACTGCAAGCGGCCAGACGTTGTCGCCAAGCCTTGTCCGTGTTGCCGGCCGCCGCCAGAAGAGGCTCTGCCGGGCCTGTGGCCGGCCATGCAAGCCGCTCCTCCGTCGGCCTGCCACGCTGGAACAAGAGAAAGAACAATCAAGTATTGGAAGTTTCGCTTTAAACCATTCTGAATCATCGGATCGGATTTCTGCGCTCCAGATGAAGGGAAACTCCCGCCATGACTTTTGAACACTAAGGCCAGTCTCAATGGGAGTTTCATGAGTGTTTCATGCACATTAAATGTAGCGCCACATCATCAAAATTTCACTTTTTGCATGAAACTCCTAGGAGAGAGAGGGAAAAGTTTCACCATGGTGAAACCTTTGGGCACAGTTTCACATGCGTTGGAAACGGTGTGAAACCCCCATTGAGACACAAATAGTGTTTCACCATGGAACTATGCAATTAAACCATTGCGAACACATGGTTGATTTAGGTGACATGTGTTTAGTTTTGTGATTGAGTGATTGTCAACAGTCAACATTTTGCTTCTATTTTTCCTTTATTCTTTATGCTTCGGCTATGTTCACCGGCACACGTGGAGTGTGTCGAAGACGTATCTTTTGGTTCGTGTTGTGCGCGTGTGGAGCTTGGAGATGGTAGCCGACGGCGAGGTGAAGGGGCCAAGGAGGGCGTGCGGGCCGATGGACCGCGGAGGTGAAGGGACGGGACGTGAGGCTTGGACCGAGGGACCGGATCGCCGGGTGGCTAGCCATGGTGGGCGGCATCCGGAACATCGGCGAATGCAAGAGGACGTGGCGGGACCGTATCGATCGGGTCAAGACGGCGAAGCATGCGTGCGGGCGGGAGCTCGGATGACTTGGCGACTTCGGGTGGTCAAGACGGCGATGACACGCGTCGAGGAGGTTTGGTGGTTTGTCCTCAAAACCATCGGTGCGGGTTTCGTGGTTTGGGCCTCAAAACCACGGTGCGGGTTTGGTGGTTTGAGCCTCAAAACCATCGGCGGGTTTCACGGGTTTGAGCCTCAAAACCCGGGGGCGTTCCGTGGACGGAAGGGCGGCACGTGGCGGCATCACGGGAGATTGTGGGAGCAAGGCTGCGGATGAGGAGGCGCGGTGGTCGCCGGATTAAATTATCCCGAGTCGGACTAAATTAGCCTTAAGGTTAGCGGTTCGGCTCATATGTATCTAGGGGTAGTTTAGTAAAAAGGATTTCAAACTATATGTGGAGTATGACAACCTCCTCCCTCTTTGCCTCTCTTATTCCCGTTTTTCATTTTAGGCTAGGTTTTTTTTTTACCTTGTTAGCTGTGAGAAAGAGAGGTCCATGGATTGAAAAATCCGTGCTTGTGAACCTGTGATTTTAGAAGGGGAAGGGCAGCCCCCATCCTGCCTGTGCCCTCCGGGATTCGTCACTTTGTTTGTGATTTTGTCTCTGTGATTTTCGCTTAGCTGTGTTCTTGTTTTCCCCCCTTTCGGTCTTGCTCAAATTTCTTTGATTCACGGTGGCTCGGTTTAAATTGATCGATTCTTTCCTGGGAGCAGCTTTCTATCACTGTCATGAATCGATGTGCAGAGTTTGAGCGCGTGAGGTTTTGTTTTCTGTGAGTTACTTGATTTCTCGGATCTGAGAAGCCACTTGCTCTCTGACATGAATGAGCCCGGCGGCGGCGCTAACAGCCGTGGTGTCCTGACACCACGGTGGCTATCCTGAGCAGCGATTGACCTGCAGTGTTCTCGCTCATCGATTTTAGCTGGAATGCAATTTCTCTAGTTCGATTTTGTCCCTTTGTTTGTGTTGAGCAGATCGACGCCGGTCGCTCCTCATCGTCGAGCAGAGAGCGAGCCCGTCAGGCAACCAGCAGCAGCTTATCCTCAGCAGGTAACAGAGTTGATCGGCAAGGTAAAGCAAATCAAATCTCTCACGTAACTCCTCTCTCTTGTATCCATGAATTGGTACTTTTAGCAATCCAATTTGAGTAGCAGCAGCATGTTCCTCGATGCTTGAGCCTTGAGCCTTGATCTGAATTATTTTGCTTGGAGTGCTACTAGCCTGACAAGCTGCACTTTCCTGTAGCTTGTTTCAGATTGATGCACTAGTGTGCAGTGCTAAGCTTCAAGAGATTTCTTTTTCTTGAACAACAGCTCGTAATGTCCAAAGCTTTTAGTGGCTATTTATTTAAGCATTGAAATACTTCTTTTTGCTAGTAGTAGCTCACGTAGCTTTTTCACTAGCTGATTGCTTCCCTTGCTTGTTCAGTTAGTTGCTTTGCAGGTTCTGAGCATTGCTAGTTGGAGTCACGATCCCTCCACTAGAGTTTTGTGTTGGTCTTGTTTCTTCGGTTTCGTCGAGAATAGAATAGCAGATCCGGTGCTTTCGTGTGTTTTGTGCTTGATTTTTTCAGCCGTATTATTATTATTTTTAACTTGCGTATTTGAGCTCGAATTGAGATCCGGCTTTTGCAATGAATTTCTATCGTTTCGAGGATTTTATCTCGAGTGCCCCATCACAAGTTGACTTGAGTATTTTAGTTTAGAGAACCCACTTCTTTTCAATAGGAGTTGGGTAACTCTTTTCGTCCCATCGATTCGGAGATTCTTTTTACCGGTCGTGTGTGGTCGTCGTTTGAGGTGTCCCCCTGTGTGTTCCTAGGGAACATCCACCCAATCATTTGGGTCGTGGACATCTCGGTGCTCTCTTTGCTCGTGACACCTTGCTACCGCTTAGCACGTGTGTTACTCGCCTCTCGTTTGAGTTTGCTTTTGAGGTTGGGGGTTGAGCCGATGACCAAAATTGAAAAGGAAAATCGAGGCTCCCATTCACCCCCCCCCTCCCTCGCCGTTTCGGTCCTTCAACCATGCAATAAGAGAGAGGTTTGTGGGACCCTTAAGCCTATGAAACTGTGCAATGAAACTGTACATTGAGGGAGATGCATATTTCATGTCAAAGTTTCACATCTTGAAAACCGGGAGGTGAAACTCTCCATTGAGACTGGCCTAAGAGGAGGAAATTTTGCAAGATCCTTATTGGGCATAGACAGATTCCACAGTCATTTAAATGAGTTTGGAAAAACTGATGCCTGCCAAAACACAAAGTGTTCTTCTGGCTTCTGATGAAAGATCGGTTGAGCACAAGAAGCTTGTTAAGAAGGAAAAGGATGCACCTTCCCTCATACAACTGTGTGAATTGTCAGAGCAACTCTGAAGAATCAATGGAACATCTCTTTTTGCAGTGCCCTTTCGCAATTGACCTATGGTCCCAGGTCGGAATCCAACTCACGGTGCATGATAGCATTCATCAAGCTATCCAGCAAATCAGGGCTCAAGCCAACCCGGACTTCTTCATGCTACTTGCAATCCTAGTATCTTTGGAGTGTCCGGACAAATCAAACGATCAAATTTTCAAGCGGCCCAGGAAATTCTTTGTCCTTGAATCGGGGTAAAGGAATCCCGGTCAGTTTACATAGAGCAAAGGAGGTTCTGCTTAGAGAGATCAGCCTCCTTACCCCGAGGGTGAAGACCAGATTCACTGCGACCTTTGATTCATGGATACAAACTTTGATGTAATTTTAATTTTTACAGATCATTTCTTTCCACTCCTTTGTTTCCTAAACCCTTATATCTTGTTTGTAATGTTTTGAACTGTTTTATTAAATAAAGCACCTTTGTAGGGCAGCCTGCCCTTCCAGTTTACCCTCAAAAAGAAGGAAAGTAACTCAATCTGAGACGGATCGATTGCGCCCTCAAATATAGCAACTCATATCAAAAAAAGATTCTACGAGATCACACTGCCTCTTCCCACCTTTTTTTTCACCCTTTACCTCACCACACCTTTTCTTAGTTTGTGTTTAGTTAAATGAGACTAGAGACTAACTTTTTTTAGTCATAAATTGCCAAACAAGAGACTAAAAGAATGAGTAGCAGTCCTAATCTACTTAGTCCCTTGCGAGATGATGTTAATTGGAACTAATGGACTAACTTTACAGCCCATGACCTTAATTTGTTGTTCCCACTCCTCATTTGTCTCGTATCAAGGGTATTTTTGTCTTTATTCTACACTTTATTTCCTAAAACAAAACATGCTATTGTCAAAGTTGCTACTGTATTCTAAACGAGAAGTAACTGCATCGCTGATATGTGATTGTCAACAAACAAGCTGTCAATCTAGATTATGCCCACTGATAAAGGCATAGAGGCTCGAGAGCCTCTCATCCAACAGCTCCGTGAGGATCCTTCGGGTTTGGCATTACGTATTTTTCAGTGAGAAGTTGTTGATTCTGTGAAATGATTTTTTTAAAATGAACTTATATTAGAGACTGAGAGCTGAAAAAAGCAATTTCATCTGAATCTGTGAAGTTATGCTGATTTTGAGAGTTTATTCTAAACAATCGAAGACAATCATTTCTAGTCACAGAACCACTTAGAATTAGGGAGCACATTTAGGGTGGGTTTAGGGTTAGCAAAGCAGATGGCACGGCGAGCGCTTGCTGCCACACCATGCACGGCACATGTGCATTTCGTTTGCTTCCTTTTCCTGAGCCGAGGATGTTCATTTGATCTAATTTCAACTGATTCAACAGAAAAGTCAAAAACAAGAACAAGGCAAGGCCAGCCGAGAACAAACAATTGCGTGTGCGTGTTGGAAATGAGCACGACAAACACTGCAAGAGGCCAGACGCTGTCGCCAAGACTTGTCCGAGTTGCCGGCCGCCAAGATGCCTCCGTCATTTATTTGCGTGGCGTTTAGTACCTCCGGCTCCGGCCGGCCAGGGGCAGGGCTACCACGCTGACTGCCTTTATGCCAGCTTCTCCACGGACACTTTTACGCCACTGCACACCGCCGACGCACGGCCGGGAGGACTGCACGGAGCGGCAGCGGCCCACGTGGCCCTCCGCCGAGCCCCCACGCACGCACGACACGGCGGCGGCAGCTCGTATTGTCGCCAGTGCCATGCCGCTCGCTCCTCCGGCAGTCCGGTGATCCGGCTGCCTCCCCAGCAGGAACAAGCAATCAAGTCTTGGAAGTTTCGCTCTGAACCATTGTGAACCCTTGGATCAGAATTCCGCGGTCAGATGAAGGGGAAACCCCACGCCGTGAAAAAGTCACTCGATCTTGAGAGCCGATCGATTGCGCCCTCAAATATGAGCTCATTCATATCCAAAAGATTCTACGAGATCACAGTGCCTCCTGGCTCTCCCGTCCGTCTTTCACACCTTTTCCATGTGTCTGCAAAAACGGCAAGAAGATCGTACAACGTAATAATCCGAATCTTTGATGAGCCGGTTATGGCAGTTGATCAAAGTGGCTACTAGTGTATTCCAGGCGAGAAGTAATTAACTGCATCCCTCTGTGATGATTTCTCATAAAACAAGCTGTCAATCTGTGGATTATGCCCACTGATAAAGGCAGTAATCAAGCTAGGACCATTAATAATTCCCTGAATTGTTTATGGTACTAGTAATTCCTTGCCAACTTTAGTGCACTACGCCTTGGAGTATTATTCATAATATTATATTGTATTCCCTTATATTATTATAAATACAAATCCCCTTCCAAGTTCCACCCATGCCTCTGCTTTACGAGTACACTTTTCAAAGCGCCGAACCAGAGCCAGGCACCTGACCTCGATCGGCAAGTGCTCATGGAGGGCGACAAGAAGGCGGCGGCCGCCATGGCGGCGGAGGGTGGTCTGGTCGAGCACAAGACCAAGGAGGTGGCTGCTGCTGGCGATGTGAGCCTCAAGGAGCTGTCCAAGAAGCTCAACGACTTCGCCAAGGAGAGGGACTGGGAGCAGTACCACAGCCCCAGGAACCTGCTGCTCGCCATGGTTTGCATCTTCTTCTTCTCTCCAAATCTAATCCTGTGTTGCCCTTCGTCTTCTCGTGTTTCACCTGCACACGTATTTATTTGTTCAAAGTGAAAAGTTTAGGGTTTTCTTTGTGTTGTGAATTTCCGATCCTCACTGGTCCTTTTAATTCCCCCCGTTCGGCGATGATTTTGTTTTCATTCGTTAATCACTATAAGTAGATCGAGAATTAGTAGGCCAGCAATATCCAGTCTACGAAAGCATAATCTGGGGCAAGTAGGATGGTCCCCATTGCCGTTGGGGACTCGTTTTCCTCGTGACGACGAATGATCAATGGCATTTTCTTCCTCATCTCCTGCATCTGTATTTATATTTTCACTGTGGCATAGTAAGTGGTAACTGTTGTGATTAAACTAAAAGCACAAAAAGATTTGGATACCATTGCACATCTCAAGATGGGAACAGTACCCATGGTCTGAGCACAGTAAGCATCTCTACTCTAGAAGACTGATCATGTGCACATAGACAATGTCTCCATCAATTAAAAGAAGAGAACTATACTAGTAGGTCGCAGTTAACAAAAATTCTTCATTCCAAGGCCACCATAGGTTTGTTATCTGTGTAGATTATTAAATTAGTTATCACCATATAATGCGGTCTGTTTTGACCAACTGTTCACTAAGATTCTCTTTGATTATTTTCTTGTTCCAAGTAGTGGGACTAGCTAGATTCTTGAGATCTATCTGATTTATTCGTTTCACTTAACTAACTGCATGTGGACACAAGATGCATGATGGCGCCACAATGCATCTAGAATTCCAGTTCACTTTGTACCTTAGAATTGATCATGCATGTAAGTATTTATACCTCTACTAGCTAAGGTTCCCTGATATATAGTTACAGATGTGTATCAGCAAGGTGGTGATGGTGCCGCAGTGCGTCTAGAATTTCTTCAGAATTTTTGATTTGGCATCACAGGCATCTAGAATTTTGCTTCCTTCAGAATTTCGGTTTTGGAAAGAAGGAAACCTCTTCATGAATCGTGACCACATTGCCTGACGGGGACGGGACCTACAATCATCTGCACTATTCCCTCTCTCACCCCCTGATATTTTTGGAGACTTTTAGCGTGCTGAGCCTGAAAGATCATGCCGTCCAGCCATCCAGGTGTGGGGTTGTTTCATGGGTGCAAAATGGGACAAGTAACTAATCTCACTGGCACTGCCCAAATGCATCTTTCAGGTGTCACATCTCGGATAGTCGGATGCCACGTGGCCCTGGCGTCACTGTTGGAGACTCGGTCGGGGTTGGGTCTCATACTACGCAGATTGCTCTTGTCCGATCTCTGACGTGGTTATGTTGGTTCAGACATCAGTGTCCCTGCTGATTTCCTGAATGATGATCACTGCATGTAGCTTGTGACTGAATTTTCTGAACTGAAAGGAATGCGATTCGCTCCTCGTCATTCCGATTCTTTTTAAAAAACTTTAATATAAAATAATTAAGAATCGACGGAAAGGACATTTTATCTATTCCCTTTGTTAAGAAAGGCGAGCGAGAGCATAATGATGATTTGTTTTGTGCCTGATCGACAGATTGCTGAAGTCGGGGAGCTGTCAGAGCTGTTCATGTGGAAAGGCGAGGTGCGCAAGGGCCTGGCGGACTGGGACGACGCCGAGAAGGAGCACCTCGGCGAGGAGCTCTCCGACGTGCTGCTCTACCTGATCCGCCTCTCCGACATCTGCGGCGTCGACCTCGGCGACGCCGCCACAAGGAAGATCGTCAAGAACGCCGTCAAGTACCCGGCGCCAGCATCCAAGGAAAGGAATGAAGGCGCCTGATGACCAACAATACAATACAGCCTGTGTGTGTGCTTCTTTGACCGCTTTGGGATGGTTGGTGCCTGATAGAACCAGCCAGCGACAATGCGACATGAACTGATGCTTGGCGCTTCTCTTTTCTAGTGCCTTTTGATTCAAAGGTTAATGCAAATATTGCTCGTCTGATTGATAGCTTTTCTTTTTTTCAATTGGAGTCGGATAGTTTTTTGTGTCAGACTTTGTTATGTCCAGAACTCAAAGTAAACAAGTACCATGAACAGTTAAATTGTGCTACACAACACAGAAGATACGCCACGATACGCCACCGATTGCGACAGGGCCACAGCCACCCGGCTGATGGTGATGGGTACGGGGTGCCGGAACAGGAATTCTGTGGAGACGAACAGGCCCCTGCAAACTCCCAGCAATTCTATGGAGACGAACAAGCCAGCCTGCAAAGTTCATTTTCTTAGCGGGCTTTAATTTCTCCTCTTTTCGACTGCCCAACTCAGCTAGCCCATGCAGCCCAAAACTATTAGCCATGCATAAGAAAAAGTCTCAATAGGCGTAGAAAAACTATAACTTAAAACAGATGGGATATTTTTCCTCGCCAAACAGTAAAACCAGACATTAATCCTCCTTCAAGTAGCAAAACTCTGTTATGCCCGATGACTCGACATGGCAGTAATTTCAAAAGTAATTCTTGGCTATGAATTCCATGTGCCGGTCCTACTTGTTATTTCCTCTCTTTCAGTTTTCACTTATGCCTTTGTATGGACACGTCACACATTAGAGGCGTTGTTGCCATCGCCCCAATACCAGCACCATATATTGTGCCACTACCAAACAACCTCCTCAACACTAGCACTGCAATAAGCGACATAACAATCAAAACCAATTCTAGCCATATCGCTCTAGCAATAGCACCACAATAGCTGAATGAAACATTGCACCATGATAGTGTCTTTGATGACATCTTTCAATTGGATCGGTTAAGGATTCTTGCATTTGTCGTAGTGAGTCTTGAACACTCTCCCACACAAACCAACTGCCACATTTAGGATTAATAAGTCTAGTATTATGTAACCCCCCACCCCAAAAAGTGATTTAGGATTGTTAGGATAGAGAGTAGTGTTCAACAAAAAGTACACACATATGTCCCTATTCATTAAAAGCTGAATGATGCTAATTAAAGAATAAGCCGCCTCATTAAAAAGAATGGAGGCCGGCATGGGAATAATCTCAAAATGATATTGGCCCCACGAATCTATTGTCCAAGAGGAAAAATATCATTTTTGGGACATGTTTTAAATCCTAGAACATCTAGGTTTTTTTTTTTGTGATGGAGGGAGTACTATAACTGTTATATAATCTCAAAATGATATTGGCCCAATCTATTGTCCAAGAGGAAAAATATCATTTTTGGGACATGTTTTAAATCCTAGAACATCTAGTTTTTTTTTTTTTTTTTTGAGATGGAGGGATTACTATAACTGTTTGGATATCATGGGCTAAACTTTTTTCTAAATGGTCAGGAGGGGTTTTAGCTCTTACATGGGCTAAAAAACTAGGTGGTTTTTCATTATCATTAATCATTAAGAAAAAAATGAGACGTGTAAATCAGGATCAAACTCAGGAGTGGTTGGCTCCACACCTGGGAAGCCAACCACCTAGGCTATCGCCCAGTCCTCTCTTACATGGCCTAAACGTCACCTAAATTTTAGGCTTAGGTATCCAAACAAGTGAACTGAAATTGAACTAATTTTTAGTTAACAATATCAATCATGCAACATTGCAAGTGTGTGAGAGAGAGATGAAAAAAAAGTGGGCTGCTATCTTCCTTGCACACACGTTATATACTAGGATTATTACATACTTCGAAAGTTGCTACCGTATACTATACTTTCTATATTGATTACAACCCTGCATATATTTATCCATCATATATGTACAGATTGTATCTACATTACATTACATTGCATGACTACATGCATTATATTTCCCCTCCAATCTTTTATACCTATCTTGTTGGTTAATTAACTAGATCAAAACTTGTCAGCACCGCTGGTCTTCTGATCGATGTCGATCGATCAGACGATCATCCAGTACGTGCAATCAGCAGCTAGCTATCCAGCAGTAGACCACATCGATCTATCGTCCACATGCTGCAGTTACAATGTGTCTGAGCTGCTCCCATGGCTTCTGACCTGCTGAATCCGTTGCCGTAGCCTTCTCCTGTGGTCGTGGATTTTCCAGAGCCCATGGCCAAGGACAACGGTGGAGTATATGCCGTGGGTGATCATAGGTGCCAGGATATTGTCGGTCTGCATTGTATCCATAACACAGGGATATTGTCACTAGTTGCATCAATTATGTTTCTGAAGAATTTAAATCTGAAATCATGCATATGGACAGACTATGCATACCTGGATCCATTCAAAGCCAAGGTAGAAAGCCAATATTCCTTCTAGGAGTGGGGAGTATATCTTCCTCATTTGCCTCCTCTCGTACCAAGCTGCAAATCCATGGATATTAATATGTCAAAGGTTAAAACTACTCTTCGTTTATATTACTTTCGCATACTACTCTGCTTTGGGCTGAGGTCTGCACATGTCTCTCTAGTATACACTCAAACTACTTAGAAACATCAGCACAGTTACAAAAGAATCTATGTATGGCGAAACAAACCTGCAAATAATTTCTTGAGGTTCTCCTTCCCTGTGCGCGAACGCATTGCTGGTGTCACCACATACGTAGGGTCTGAAATTTAATTGAACAATACATATGTCACTTCACATGTATAGTTTATTAATAGGACTGTCGTCAGTAAAACAGAAGAAATAAACATATTCATACAAATTAGGACTGTCGTCAGTAAAACATGGATCACCTTTCGGTGCTGTGGCGATATAGTAGAGAGATCCTGTAAGGGCTGCAGTGATGACTGCTGCAAACGTTTGAGCAAATGGAACCAAAGGAGGAACAATACCACTCTGCATTGCATCGGTACAGTTTCATAAAGACATATATTAGATGGTCTTGTATATCACAAAATTCAGTTTCATCTCAATTCAGCTGAAAGGCATATATATACCAGTGATGCAATCCCTCGAGCATCTTTCATTAGCTCCGTGCTTCTCAGGAAAATATCAGCTAACGCTCCCTACAATTTCATTCAGTGTTTTGTACCATCAGCAATATGAGAAAATTCAATGAAGTGAATAACATATGCTAATTACTTGGAAAATAAATACAGTTTCCTCCACATAGTTATAAAGAAGTACACACAATAACCGTAATGAGAATGGAGACAGGCAGCACATACCTGAATAGCTGCACGGTAGAACAGCTCCTCACCAATTGAGCTAGCAGCCACGATGAGAATGAACTGCAGATCAAGATATGATTATATACTTCCCATTTTATACTGATTTCAGCTAGTAGTTTCATGCCACTCCTTTTCTAGCAGGATAGTGTTACTAACTAGAGTGATTAGGTTACACGTTCCATATTTTAGAATCTATTTAGGCTTGGAAATTTGAGTGGATAATGTGCACAGCCAACACTGACAGACATCAAGAGGCACACTGCAAACTAACATCATAACATGCATCAAGTGTGTTTTTAAGTATACCTGCCATGGTGACATGCCATAGAAGAAGCTGCGAAGCTCCTCATCCTCCACATCACGGATGGCACGCGCATGAGGCGAATACTTGACAACTTCATCCTGAAAGCAGAAATTAAACCATAAGCACGTACAAGTTAGTACCCGTTAAGCAGAGATAAAAAAAAAAGGCAAATTAAAAGGAATTGAAATGGTCTATACATACATCAAGGATGAAGAGCAGGGCCATGATTGGTGGAGCTGCATAACCAAGCCCCTCCACAAGTGCCGTGAGAGATGGATGGAAACCCCCCGTGCAGTCTATCCCGGCCATTTGGCATATGAATCTCCCCGTGAGCGCCATGGCCCCGTAGATCCCTGTGCAGAGCAGACATCGACAGATTGATTGGCTGTTAGGATTAATTGAGTTGATTGACTAGGAGGATTAACTGAATGCATGCATGCATGGAGAGGATTAATTGAATGCATGCATGCTCATGAGTCATGACGCAACAAATTGAACTAGTAGAGATGAAGTAGAGGTGATAGCAATTAGCAAGCACTAACCAATGCCATAGCTGAGCCTGACGACGGCCCCGAGCTTGTCCCACATGGCGAGCTCGGCGTCGCGCGCCCGAACCCCGCGCTCCCGGCTGCTCCGCCGGCGCCTGCTCCGGTAGCCGCCACGGGGGAAGCGGTGACCTCGACGACCCTGGGGCCACCGTCGGCGGCGAAGCTGGCGCCTCTCCGTCGCCGGTCCGCCCCGCCATCGTCGTCGCCGTCAGCCGCCGCGCGGATCCAGCTTGTGCGGACCACCCGTGGCGAGAAGCCGATGGAACAGTGGGTGTAGGTGCTGCATCTGTGCGCTGAAAGCGCGCTCCCGGCCAGCTCCATGAATCGAACACTAGAACTAGAAGAAGAGGAGGGAGGAGACGGGAAGAAGGAACGAGCAGCTGGAGATGGCCGACCGGCAGGCACACCGCACGAAGACAGAGAAGATACTTTGTTTTTGTTTACTACGACAACTCGGAATAGATTATTCCGCCATTTGGTTCTGATGATCTGGACGAAACGGACGGACGGACGGACGGACGTTGTGGAGTGGAGGAGAGGAGAGGAGGGAGGGGTAAATAAGCAAGGCAAATACTCCTACTAATGCCAGAGAAGGTAGAAGACAAAAGAAATGGATGGATGGAGACCAGCGGCGCAAGCAAGGTCTCTCTTTCCTCTCCGGCCGCCGCTAGTTTTTTTCCCTCGATCAGTTGCCCTGCTGTGTGCTAGTAGTGCTAGTAGTCGTCCGCCTGATTTTGACGGTGTTGCTTGCTTGCTTGGCGGGTGTGGTGGTGGCGGGAGGCGGCGGTGTGGCCGTGTGGGCGCCGCCGGTTTCGCCAGATGAGAGGGATTTGCGCCTTCCAATCAGCGCGTCGCACGTCAACCGCGACGTGATAAGGGTCATCCGTCCCGATGACGCGGCAACGACGGAAAGGTTGAAAACGTTTTGATTTTGGGCCAGCACGTCTAGCTGGACGGAGCAATGCAGCCAGCACAGCCCGTCTCTTTGTAACTGCCTAAAACGGGCCTTCCTTTTGATCCAGACGAAGATTTGGGAGGGCTGGTGCGTAATGACGGAGCAATGTATACAGTGTAGCCCAGATTAGCCCAAGCGCGTATTCTTCGCAAGTGCCTAAAATTGAGCCCAATTAGTAGAGGGCTGAATTTAGTTTAGGGCCTGATGTCTCGCCCTCGACCTGCGTAATGATGGGCCATGGTGGCCATCGCGGGCGAACAAAACAAGACGCCCCTGATTTAATGCATATTATTATGCCTATTATTATTGATTATTTTTTTTAGCAGAATAGAAAGATTTTGGATGATGCCTCGATGGACTGGGCCATATCGGACGTGATCGATGGATCGATCGGGCATGCAGGCAGTCCAGGCCTGACCTCACTCGACTGACATCACAGGCACGGACGCACGGCCCAAGGCAACAGGAGGATCGAGCGCCCATCGGTGTGCAGGCTGCGTTTTTTTTCTACCGGACGGTTTACCGCGGTAAACCGCGGTTACCGTTTATACGGGCGGTCCGGTTCTGCGTAACCGGACCGGATAAAAGAAGGCAAATTCAAAATTTAAAATTTGAAAAAAAAATCGTTGAAAAAATTCTGTAAAATAGTTAAGTGATTTATAGAAGCCAAGGGTGTAAAAATTTGTCAAATTGGAGTTGGTTTGGTATAAAAAATTTCAAATCTAAGTTTGAAAAAAAAAAAAAAAAAAAATACACAGCCGGCCCATTAAGGCCCATTAAATCATGAAGGTCGAAAAAACATACTAAACACACTCAAATTTAAGTAATTTTGACATCATTGGATTCTACAAATCATGAAGTATTTTTAGAATTTTTTAGCATTTTATAAAAAAAAATTACATTTTGAATTTTGAAAAACCGCTCAAACTGCTCAAACCGCTCAAACCGCTCAAACCGGCGGTATAAATTCAAACCGCCCGTTTTACGGTTTTTACCGTTGGTCGGCGCAGTTTGAATTCGGTTGAATTCAAATTTCAAACCGTCCGTCCGTCGGTTTACCCGTAACGGACCGGTTTACCGTTTCGGACCCCGGCGGTTTCCTAGGTCCGGTCGGTAAAAAAACACAGTGTGCAGGAACCCGTGCTACGGTGCTGGCTGTGGCCTGTTTCCGTCGTCGTCCAGGACCAGGCAGTTCCGAGTATTTCCTTGATCCACGGACTCCCATTCTTCCCTTCTCACACATGCTGCACACACCTACTACAGGCCGGCTACAGGATACACGGATGAGCCATATATTCCAAGAACCAGCTGGACAATATACGCGTGAGCAAGCTGGAGCCATCCGTCGGACTCCGACTCCGATGGATTCTTACCCCGACCCAGCCCCGACCGGCCGTGTGGAAATCGAACCAACTTGTACTAGCAAGAGAGGAGCAACCATGCATCCACACGCAGCCCCCGGCCTGTTGTGCGAAAGTTACCCTAAGATCGATAGCTGCTAGCTAGTAGCTAGTGTGTTAGTTGCTGATCGATGTCGACGTTGCCGTTGCCGTTGCCGTCGACGTCGCCACCGTTCTGTGGAGACACGCTAATTTGCATATGCATGGCGTAGCCACTTTGTGCTTATTCTTTGGATCATCTGGCGAGGATACAAGTTTCCAACCGCGCGCGCTGTGGGGGGCACAGCCGGTCGGAGAGGAGGGATCGAAGAGGAATCTCTCACTCGTGAGTCCCAGTGTGCCCCAGTAGCGCCAAGCGAGCGAGAGCTAGGCAGCTACCTAAGCTAGATAGACCACCAGCTGGTACATGCATGTTGCCAAATTGGCTCTGGATCGGAGTGCACGACGAAACTCATCATACTCCGTATAATACATATCATTTTTTCTCGAACGTGTATAATACATATCATACCCTCAGACGACGATAGCTTATCCCTAAGCAGGCAGTATACTTGCCTAAGGAACGAGAAAACTATACGTAATATGCTACCGAAATTTCTACTTCAATAATAATAATAATATAATACATCCTTTGTCTAAAAAAACAATATAATACATGTTTTCTACAGTATATATCATTGTTGGAGCAAGATACACGCACACGCTTGAGAGTATATACTAGCAGTGTACATCTCCAGCATAAATATATATATGCACGCCCTACTAAATACTACTGTACATATATATCGACGTCGTCGCAATTGTGCTCCATATATGCGAGAGCGAGCCAGGATTGGATCCTATATCGGCGTTGCCTTTTGGAATGATCAACTGCTCGGCTGCTATATACCTATATAGCTAACTTAAAGTAGGACTAGCCAGCTAGAAGCAGGAACACATGTCCGCCTGGCGCCGCACGTGTTGCCACGTGTCACTCTATTACCACACCGAATAACATAACAAACCGTGCAGCCTCGCTTAGGGCGTCTCCAATAGTTACCAAATCGCTAGCTAGGAGGAATCCTATTGGCTATCAATGACAATTTACAAATAGCTAGCTAGATGAGACATATAAATAAGAAAAAATAAACACTATAGTTGAGAGTTATGTGAGAGAGATGTTTTTAGGAGATTGAGCTAGATTAGATATTTATTAGTTATTCTAGCTATTTGGCCTCTCTCCTCGATAGCCAATGAACGTGTTACTTTTTTTATTATTTTTATACCTCATATAGCTAGCTATTTGAAAAGTGATCTCATAGCCATAAATTCCTCCTCGCTAAATATTTGATCACCATTGAGACGCCCCCTTAGGTCCCCGTTGGCACGGCTTCACTTCACAAGTGAATCCGTTTTTGTTGCTTCGGCTCCTAAACAACTTTATCGGTGAAGCTCGAGCTGTTTTGATAAATCATTTGGCAAAACAGCTCCTTCCTTCAAACATGCTCTCACGTAACGCCACGTGGGGACGGGGTAGAGCTGGGAGAAGCTACTATTTTTGGCTCCTTCTCACCCCAAAACTCTGTGAGGGCACGTTTTTAGGGGCTTCAACTGTTTTATTTTACCCCGTTTGGCGTAAAAATAACTCTAAACGGCTCCCCGAAGCGGCCGGAGAAGCCCCCGCCAAACGTGGCCTTAGTCACCGTAGCAACGAACACCATTATTATTTTTCTCGTGTTCTTTTTGCTACAATACCTCCAATCATTGTGTTGATCTGATCATGATATCAATGATACAGCCGGCGCCCGGCTGGCCTGATCGGTAAAATACAGAGCGTGGCATATATGGCAACAGGGTAAAATTGAAATTCACGCGAGCACGGCCGGCGGGAAAGCTACCTCGCCCAGCTCCTCGCGACACGATCTCCGGAGGCGAAGCTGTGACAGCTGAAGAGACCGCCGGTAAAACAAAAATTCGTCGCTCCTGCGATCCGCTCTAGCCGATCCAAGCAACGCAATGCAACGCAACGAAGAGGACTCATCACCGTAGTAGTAAGTCAGCAGGGTTGGTTGTTGCATTGTTGTTTCTTACGGTTCACACCGCAATGACGGCCGGACACGGCCGCTTGACGTTCCTTAGCCAAACTCTGCCTCCGCTTGCAGCTTAACCGACAAGCATCCCATACATGTTTTTGTTCTCTTGTTCACATGCATGATTAACTGCTGATGATTGGGCTATGTGATTTAATAAATAACCTAACGGCCTATTCCTCTATTCAAAATTGTAAGTCATTCTAAAAATATTAGAGAGACAAAGCATCTCAAGTTTGACAAAAAAATATAGAAAAAACTACAAATATTAGTGATATCAAATAGATATATTATGAAAATACAATTAATGAAGAATCTAATGATACTTAGTTGGCATCATGAATGCTATTATCTTGTCATATAAATTTAGTCAAAATTGACAAGCTTTCACTCTCCAAAATCATTGTAATGACTTGCAATTTGAGACAGAGGGCTAACTAGCTAGCAACTGGAAAATGATGCATGCATTATAGTCAAAACATTGCCAAGGGATGCTTCTACTTCTAATACATACTCCATCACCGTCGAGCTGAATAACATCGTTTGAGAATGGAGAGAGAGAGAGAGAGAGAGAGAGAGCGCTAGCTAGCTATTGACATGTCATGAGCCCGTTAAGGGACAACGAGGTCTTGTATCACCATGTGTTGTTGGTTAACTAGGCTGCCAGCACACCCTGCTACACATCAAAATTCCTCATCTAGGTTTGGTAGCCATGTTGTTGTCATAAAACCTTCGTTTACCAAGGGTGTGGAACTTTCAGAGGTATGAGAGCGATACATGAACCAAAAACATATGTACTCCAGGCGAGAACGAGCATGACATATAGCCTTGCTTAGAAATTTGAGGAGAATGGAGAATACACAACATCCTCTGCTTATCGTGTCCAGTTTATGGGCACAACTTAGACCAACTTTGAAACACTTAGCTGGAAATCCTAGGCTGGCAGCCCCCCCTAAATGCAGCTAATCAGTCCTAACTACTGTAGCAAAAATAAAAAATCACCATTAAATCACCTCCCTGTCCCCGATCGTGCATCCACTACTGGGCCGATTCAAAACCGAATTTGGACCGCCAACAGATTAAAGCTTAGAGGTGGCCAAACTAAGGAACCTGCCCTCTATGTATGCTTCATGCGGAGACATGTCTGCACCTTTCCAGGGATTGCAAGTAAGTGACCGTGGAGAGAAATCACCACCTAGCACAAAACTACAACTTGCATCCGAGTGCATGGCCACCGAGTGAGGCGTTGGATAAGTGGTGGACGACAATGCCAAATGTGTCGAGTATGAGCAGGAAAGGACTATGGTCCCTCCATCATACTAGTATCTTTGGGAAATCGAGGAAGGAATGAAAGAGGAGAGGTTATGGATCTTCAATTTTTGTCATATTTTAGAAAATCAAAGATGAGGCGAGGTTGTGGATCTTCAAAGGAGCGAATCACCTTTCTATATTCATCTAGACGCCACTTTCCGTCTAACCCTTGTGGTGGCTGAATCGACTGATACAAACTTTCCAAGGCACATTAAAATCTCTAGTGACGCCTAGCCGTCTAGGACCAAAGAGTGCAAGAGTAACAAATGTGAATCACGAGATCTACAATATGCACAAGTGATCAAAAGGTGGCTAGTTCTCAATTCTAAATCTCACTCAAACCACAAAATGATTTTGCACTTTTGCACTAAGAGAGGGTTAGAGGGGTTCTCAAAGCTTAGAAATGTATGAGAGAGTTAGTATAATTTGCAACCTCCAAAGGTGGAGGCTTGGGGGGTGGGGTGGGGGGTATAACCCTTTTGGAAAACTAGCCGTTGGAATACTAGACGTGTCGACCTGTAGTGCCCCAATAGTGACCGGGTACTACTGCCAAAGACCAACTAGGTTTTGAACGAAATAAGCTTACCAGTGCTACCGGGTCTTTCACACGGTACCGGTGCACAAAAGAAAGATTTGTGTGACACGAGCACATATCGGACACGTCCGTACAATACCATATGTATTGTTATCCCAACAAAAGCAAGTTAGCATTTTGTCTCTCAAAACACTCATTCTTCACATGGGTTGCCTTGAGCACTTACACCGTATAGAAAAAAAGGATGTTGTTTAGGACAACAACATGATCTCCAAATCACAACTTTGATTTCTATTTTCTATAAAAATATTTATTCAAAAGTTACATATGTATATTTTTATGAAAGTAATTTTCAAGGCAAATCTATTGATACGATTCTCACATTTCCAAACTCAACAACTTAAAAGCTATCCATGATTTATATTCCCAATGTTTGACCCAAACCTTGTCCGAAATGACTTCTTTTTCCTATACGAGAATTATCTATCAACATGACGTATCACCATTTATATGTATGTAGAATTATCTATCAACATGATGTATCCCTTTTAATAGTACACCATAATTATTAACTCAAGGTTAAATGAAAATAGATTTGGGGTGTTGAGTGAACTCCTTTGAACCGAAATGCCATATCTGTCAACCTTTATCAAGTGAGCGTGTCCATCATGTCAACTTGATTTTCTCCTTGAGCATAGCCATCTTGAGCTAGTGACTTTATTTCATTTCATGAATGTGATGAGTTGGTTCCAAATATATCATGTCACTCTTTTCATAAGACATCTAGGTTTTTATTCTTCACTTGAATGTGACCAACATGGTTTGATCAAGCTCACACAAAATGAAAGTACTTTCTTCTTCACCTTAGCTAGGTTCTTTAGTCGCCAAACCGTCCGCTTGTCCTTCACCCTTGCTTAGTACCTCGAAGGCTTTCCTTGCTATGTTCACTTGTATAGATTTATCCAAAGCAACAACGTATATACATAACTTATTTTCATGAAATAAAATGAATTACTTTTTTTAAGTAAAGAAACACTTGTTTGATTGTCAAACAATTGAGATATATATATTCAGTTCATGCGTGAATGCATACATTGGTCCGTATTGTGAAACACATTATGCTATATTGGTAAGAAGCAGCTCACCCATCGAGCACCAGGTCCTAGGTTCGACGCCGTCTCTATGCTTATTTGTAGGGGTAAGGTTGTGCCTCAGTTAAACCATTCCCCAGAACCTCACTCAAGTGGGAGCCGCCTGGCATGAGTCTGCCCTTTCTTTTATGTTATTTTGAGGTAGCCTTTCAACTAAAGCATTTATAATGGTAGAAGTAGTGGTAATGTTATCCATGTTGGAATCCACATCAGGGTATTTTTATGCAGATCTAGGTAAGTTAGATGTAGAACTAATAACTTGTTAATTTTTGTTTTTAGTAATGGAAAGTGTTGGTAATTTAGATGAATTTTCCGGTTAGCTCTAGATTATCTTTCACAATGATAGAGGACAGATGTGAACAATCCAAATGTTAATTTACTAGAGGGCTATTCAACTGTCAGTCCTATGTCATCGATCCATCACAAACAATTATTGTTTGCAAACAGATATTTTGCAAAATACATAGTACGTAGTATATATATGTGATTCTAGATAGACTGGAGCTGCGACCTTTCATCACCTACTTTGTAGTACTCCAATGTAACAATGTATCTGCCGAAGCAAAAGGTTTATTTGCCATTTTAAGTTTCCATGACACATTGATCAGTTCTCGTACGAATACATACACAGGGAAGAATGTCGTTGCGAGTATCATGAGGGACGCAAATGATTGTACGAATGCCCTCAGCCAATCAATCAACTGGATCCACCAATAACCAGCAGCTAGCCAATCGGCCGGGAACACACTCAGTCTCCAGGTCTCCACGGCAGGACTCCGGGTGGCGCGTGGACAATCCACGATCACAGCAGATGATCGAGCAGGCTGCTAGGCCGGTAGCTACTACTCCTGGTCCTAAACTGGTGTGTGGATTTGGATTCGGACAGGACGAAGGCGGGCCGAGCAAATCGCAGTCGGACACCCGGGCACGGCGAGGCCCCGCAGGTGACGCGCGCGCGGTTGTTGCCTTTTCCGCTGGTTCCCCGATCGATTGATCCATCAGAATGCGACCGGGGGTCGTCGTCGTCGCCGTCCTCGTGGTGCTGGACCAACTGGATCATGGTGGAGGCCGATCGATGCACCGCGAAAACCGGTTGCCGCAAGGAAGAGAGCACGGAGCCGTCACTCCACGGGCAACAAGCAAGCGTCGATCAGGAGAGCCGAAACACAGCTATAGCCGCCTGCCGCTGCTGCGAGGCGCGCGCCGAGGCGAGCCTTGCCATGCCCGCCTACATGGCTGGCAGCCTCGCCTCTGGATCGCTCTCAGGACGACGCGAGATCCACCGGACGGCACGCGGCGCGCCGCGATCCCTGCCCGTGCCCGGCAGGGCCCTCCAATCATGGAGCCTGCTGGGGTCCGCCCTCGCCCTCGGCGCCAGCCTCCGTTCCCGGTGCGCCAATAATTTAATGCGTGTCCGTCCGCGTGTGGCGTGACCGAAGCGAAGCGCGGATCGATCTCGATGTGGCTGTGGCCCTGTGCATGCACGCGCGGCGCGGACGAACGCGAACGCGGCTGGTGGACGAAGAAAGCAAGCCCTTGCCTTGCCGAGACGCGGCAGCGTGACTGCCAGCAGCTAGCGCCCACGTCCTTGTCCGGCGTCGGGCCCGCCGGGCGCCGGCTGCTGCCAAATGGGATAGTAGCCAATGCAAGAAGCCATCGTTGCTAGCTGAGGGCATTCTGCCTGCAACGAGAGGAACGACGATAGGGATGTGAGCTGCGCCAGCCACGAGTCATTGGTTTGCTTTGCCCTCGGATTTTGGCTGCTTGCTCAGCTCAATTCTATAAACTTCTGCTAAACGATGAGGCTGTTGCTGGCACGTACGGGACATTGATGATGGGCTTGTCGGAACTACAATTACTATGAAGAGTGAATGAATATATGACAGTAGAGTTTATATACTCACTCTATATCACAATTAGATGGGCTTTTAGAACAGTGACACGGTCTTCAAAGTCTGGCTTTGACTTCTTTTTTCTATAAAAATAATTATTATCAGGCTTGCTGGATTGTCCTGGGCATCAACTGGGATCTTTCTCTGCCACCTCTCGACATGGTTATTCAAGCAAGGCTAGACTTTGGTGCTAGTTTCTTCAGAGAAGTGGTAATTACGGCTTGTTGGTCAATTTGGAATGCCAGAAATGATCTGGTCTTTGACAATAAGCAATGTACATATGCAAATTGGAGAAATCATTTCAAGGAGCAGATTGGATTGATTTGTATCAAGGCCAAACCCAACCTTGCAGGTTCTTTAAAAAATTTTCTTAGAGACAATACCTTAATTTCTTCCTTTTATTTTTTTGAGCATGTGTGCTCCAAAAATTTGTAAGCACCTCTCGTGCACCTGTTCTATTACTTTTCCTTATTAATGAAAAAAGATCAGGTGTGTGTGTGTGTGTGTGTGTGTGTGTGGGGTTTCCCACTGATTCCTTCAAAAATATAAAAATAATTATTACAAAGTTATATATGTATATTTTTATGAAAGTAATTTTCAAGACAAATCTATTGATATGATTTTCATATTTCTAAACTCAACAACTTAAAATTTATTCATGATTTATATTCCTAATGTTTGACCGAACCCTTTTCTAAAAACTCATCTATTTGTGATACGGAGGGAGTATATACTAATACTAAGTACAAAAATGTTTTTTTCCTACATGCTTGCATTCTTGTTCACCATGCATATATGTATGTACTGTACTGTGAAGATATGTAAACTGGAATAATGATCCTTTTATGTGAGTGAGAAACAAAAGTGTACTGTATATATATATTTTCCGAGACACGTTCACATTTTGCCACACCATGAAAACTGACATTGTTGCAACACTTACCCACGTATGTTCACACATCGTTTTTATGGATCCCTAGTCTCCACACGTCACACGGATATATCATCTGGTGGTCTGCGCTGGTGCAAAAAAAGTTAAATGAATCTGGATCGTCATGCCTGTCGAGAAACCAAAATATATCACTCCAAGAGATTCACACATGCATTGTGGTCCGATCCATTTTGACCAGTCCACTCGTTATTGTAGTGAAGTGATCCGGCATCTGGCTGTAGTGTAGGTGTAGGCCCAACGTCGATCGATCGTCCTGCTGTTTTCTGCCTCAATATCCAGCTACGAATATATGAATCCGAATGCGATCGATCGATGCGGCCGGGACCCTTGTCTCTCCATCATTTCGCGCTTGCTTCGCATCAGGCTACATGAGTTTCTCTGATTCTCAGGATTGCTTTGTTGACTGCGATATCGATGTTTTTTTTTTTTTTCTTCATTATGAAGTACACAAATCTCACTTTCTTGTTTCAAATCGTTGGTGGTACCCTGGTAGCTAGCGTCGTAATAAGTACCATGCCACTGTCAACATGATCACAATTTAGTTCTCTCAGGAGAAATGTAGTTCCTTGCATTGGATTCTGCCATTCTGGTTCTTGCATTGTATTGGTTCGGTGAACGTACAACACTGAACTCATCCATATGCCCCGACCCACAGTATGTAGTAGCTCTAGAGTGTAGTTACTTGCACCGGTACCTTGTACCAATAACTAGTTTCCCGATCGATGTGTGTGATCATCATTTGCTGATGGAATTGGAATCTGCAAGTCGGTTCATTGAATCAGGAGTAGTACTGATCCATGCATATACTCCCAGTATATACGTTGTTCGATCGGCAACATGGCATGACTGCATGAGTCCATATACATGCAACCTGCTTTCGTTGTTAATGACCAACAGATTCAGACATGATAAACCAGCCAATCAACAATCGACATGATCGTTCAACCCGGCCCACTGATCACAAGAACACGCTTGATCAGCACTATAGCAAATTATAAGGTCCATTGCATGCATTGATGCATATGCAAGCGTGTACGATGTGCTTGAGGAGATAGATCTACCACGCTGAGACGTCAAATTCCTTGGGTCTCATGCTGAGGAGCAATCTGAGGTACTGCCGTACTGGTGTGCCCTTCCTTGAGTACATTGGCTCTACCACACACAGGAAGTACAGATTCCAGATGGTCAGTACGTACTGCTGGTGCATACTTTTTTTTTTTCTCGAACGTGCGTTGCACAGATTTATTGTCTATGCACTCTGTTTCTCCAGTTTTGTCTGTAATAATCCCGAGTTATGTAGTCAACACATATATCCACGGGACGTATGCCTACGCACGTCCGTCTGACCTAGTCGCTGCCTCCTAGCGGGCGACTAGGGCATCTCCGTTGCCGGCGTCGATCTAACCCACCCGGGTTGGGCTCGTTGTCGCTGCTAGGGTGTGGAGTCTAGTAGATTAGGGTTATTCATCGTTATCGTCTATGATGTAGTTGAGGGTTCCGGCAGTGGCGTCGCCACCGCACCGGATAATCGACGGATCATGCATGCTTCTGTCCTGACGAATAATCAGCGTCAGGTATGTGAGCACTTCGGTCATCCTCGTGGGTTTGTGGCTCTTCCTCTCGTTGTTGGGTTTCGTGACGACGGTGGATGTTTTTTCCGTAGCGGTCCCGGGGCGGTGGCGAGTGGATTTTTTCCTCTTTCCTTTTGCCAAGGTGCTGGCGATTTTGTTTCAACGGAATCGATCGCTTGGTGATCCGGGCGATGGATGATGCGGCTTTTTCAATGCTTGGTGTTCCTTGACGGAAGCAAAGGTGGACTTGGATCGTCGTGGTGGTGTCGATGGCGAACCGAGATCGGAGACGAGGAAGATAAGATTGGATTCTGAGGACTCAATTGTATTTTTTTCTTTAAAGTTCAGTTTATAATAGGGGGTGGATGTACTGTGCTGATGCTTACTATATCTCCTTTTCGCAAAAATGTAAAAAAGCCCCCAAGTTCTGTTAATGCGAGTGCATATCAGCTAGTTCGCTCGCTGATCGCTTCTTATAGTAGGCTTGAAAGGGGACCGGGTCAGTACGTACCTTGTTTGGGTTATCTTTCTACAAACTCTTTTGGACCGTGATCTCACTGATGGTCTTTTTTCTTTTTTGCGAAACATCTCACTGATGGTCTGGTGCCATTGTGGAATAAAAGCAGCAAGAGGTTGAACGACGTTAGAAAGCACACACCCTACTGCCCTACCATCGAAAGAAAAAAAAAATATTGGTTTCAAAAACGGAAACAAATTCGGTGCGGTATTTTTTAGATTACACAGTATAATGTAGATGCTCAATTAACACGCACGCACACTCACCCCTAAGAATACATCATAACACGGTGTGGATGTGTGCATGGACAAATACACCATATGCATGTGGTTAAAATAATATGGGGCTCCACATGTTAACTAAACAATCCGCATCACGTTTTGGTAGGGATGGTCCTCGTCTAACTTTTTCCTTTTTAAACTAGCCTAGATCCGCTACCGTATAGAGTATAAGCGTGTCATAACTTAATTTTAATCCATGTATAAGCAGCAAAACCTTTTTTTAAGAAAGAGGTGCCAAGTTCGTTATAACATACTTCAATCATGGACTAGTATGATGTAATCATGAAAAATTCCCATAAGATCAACCAATTTAAAATTGAATGAGTACTATTACTGATGATGCCATCCATATTTGTTGGATCAGCTTACTACCATGTAACAACAGTGCAAATGATGTGAAAGATGCGATTCTTCATAGTGTATTTTAGTGCCAACTAGTTGTTTTGTGTCCACGAGCTGGATATCTTTTTTTTTTTGACACACTAGCACGTACGTACACTTATCATTAGAACACGCTTTTCCAATATGCATGGGGCCTATATATACGTACGCGTGCCGCTTCACTAGCTTCATCCAAATCCCATTTGGAGATACACACGCTATACTACTCTATTTAGGTGGTGGACAATCAAAGATGTATTTGATATTGTGCAAAAGCAAGTTATATAATTGCAATACGTACATTTTCTTTCCTTGCCCGTATTGTTTTAGTTTGTTTCTATCCACACTCATCCGAGATGTTTGATCCGTGTTGTTCTCGCATACAAATAATCATCTCTCTTGATGTGTTCCTTACTAATTAACTAATATATGTATGTGTACTACGGATATAAAATTGCAATGATGTACCCATGCCACGTAGACTTACTCTTACTAGACATACGCAATCTTTAGAGCAACACCGAGACATTCTTTATAGCCTTTCTAATTTAGGGCCCATTATAGGAACGCGAGATTTTTTTTTTCCCGTTCCCGCGTCTCTCATGCGAACCGTGAAATTCCTGTACAACTCCTGCGAAATTCCCGTGTTCCATAGGGGCCTTTATAGGAGTTAAAATGATGATTTACCGAGTAAAATTTAGAAAAACTCTTTGAGATGCTCTTCCCAGTAAAAGGGTATATTAATTAACCGCATATATGGTTTTGTACTCACATGGAAAGCCTCTCCACTCATGCAACTCTAAATGACATACTCCCCCGCCATGAAATAGTATATTGTGACTTTTAAAATTTGTACTGATGATATATAGTGTGCATTGTCATGCTTAGATTTTGGGTCAACAACTAATCAACTTTGCTTACATCTTGGTTATTCTCAAATGTTCATATTCTTACACCATAATCTTGGTTATTCTCAAGGTTTTAATCTTTGTTCGGTTAAAGTAGGCTTCCTATCCTTCTATAACTCTAAATAGGATCCATAAGGAAAACTTCTCAGCTATAATGTTAGAGCATAGCTAATAATACAACCAAGTGTTTGACTATAAGTCGACGAGTAATAAGAGCCAAGTTAAACAATAATTAGTCTGCAATTTGTCTACGAAATTTCTTTATTAATATTTGTTTCCCTTCTCTTTCCTATTACTCCTCAAATTCATATCTATTAGACACACTAGTGTCTATACATGTGTGCCTAGCTTGGTGCTAGAACAAGAGCCAAGCTCTATGCTCTCTCTCCTTTCTCTTGTCCACATCATCAAAATTGCTGACTACCTTGGTTATAAGCCCATTAGTGTACCTACTCTTATATATTGCATCAAGAGCTAAATTTTTTTATATTAAGTTCATCATTATCTAACTTAAAATGAAAAATATAAATTATGTTTTACTTTGACTATCTTTAGAATTGAGTATCTTAAGATGTCCGTTAATCAATTTTCAGAGTTGGGCCTTTCGAACAACCGCCTATGTTATTTTTGAAGACTCTAAAAGTCAATTTACATAGTTATCTGCCTTTGGATGCCCACTTCTATAAACAATTAAGAAGCCGGACATTTTCCTGGAGGCCGGTGTTGAGTATCTAAGAGGGGTTACCTAAACCCTTGATTAGTGTCGTTAAAGTGAGATTAACACCTTGACTAATTCTTCTAATTTACTAGGAATTCGGGGCTAGACCCCATCACCGGGCGCCCGAGGACCGGGGGTGCCTCGGGTGCCGGCAATAAAGAATTTGTATGCTGTGTGCCTCCTCCCTCGATGGCGTAGCGCAAGATGGACACGGACACGAGAAGTTTATCCCGGTTCAGCCAACGGGGCCCTACGTCCGGCCTACGTTGTGTCCTGCTCGGTTACCTCGGCTCAAAGGTGAGCTCGTAGTAGGGGTTACAAGCGGTGTGAGGGAGAGACGCTGGTCTCAAGCCCCACGATCGTGGTTGTGATGGTGGTGGTGGACGCTTTTCTCCGTGGCGGATCGGAAAATCACCGGATCGGAAAAAATCCTCCCCCCTTCTAATGGGGCATTACTCTCCCCTTTTATAGAAGGAAGAGAGAAGTAATGTATACATAGGTGGATGCCTAGGTGGCTAATTCCCGAGGCTATACTAGTTGCATGTGCGCGCCGAGGGTTGGTTGGCTTGGCCGCCGCTGATGAAGACACGCCGTCCCGATCCGATGATGGACGTGCCGCCCCCGGTGCGGCCCCGAGGATCCGCGGAGGCGTCCCTCACGATCCGCATGGCGAGGGCCGGTCCCCAGTGGTTACCGGCTATGCGTGTCGAGCCCGAGGGTCCGCCCAACGCGGGCGCCTTGGCGGTGCTTCGGAAATGAACAAGGTCGCCCCGGTTTCCCCGTCTTTGGCGGCGTAATACGCCACCGGTTCAGCCTTGTGTCCCATCAACTGGATTGGGGAAGCGATTCGGCAAAGCCGATTTGATCAAGGCGTGTCGATGGCGCCGGCGCCTCGTCGCCGTGCAAATCGCATTGAATGCGGCGGTTTCCCTTCCTCCAGACGGAACCTCCCATGCCCGAAGGTATGCGACCACTGGGTGAGTCGGTGGGGCTACCTCGCCCGGATGGAGAGCCGGGTCTCCCTCGGGCGAGGCGGATTTTGCGCCCGAGGGTGGTGAGCTGAGCCACCCTCGGACGAGGCGGAGATTTCTCCCGGGACTGGTGAGCTAGGCCGCTCGGCGAAACGGAGATTCTCGGGCTTAGCCCGTGCCTTGGTTCATTTGTAGATAACATGGAGCGTCCGGGGTCGCCGTCTTTGTAAAGGTTCATGACCTTGTCCTTCGTGAGCGTAGCGAGCTCTTTTTTCGTCGTGGCGACTCTGTTTGGGCCGCCGCTTGGGGCCGTTTGTGGGCCGTCCATGGGGCCACTCCGCCGTTATGTATACGTCGTGGCTCTTTGGCTCGGTCCATCGTCCGTCGGGCCGTCCTCTTATGCGGGATGATAGCAGACTAGGTTTTACTGGGCCTTGACAGGCCGGCGGATTCTCGTTGTTTGGAGAATGTCTCGGGGCCCAATATTTAGGTCCCCGACAGTAGCCCCCGAGCGAATGTGGATTCGCCCGGGGGTTTGTGCCGCTCCGCCGCCTTATTTCTTCTCGTGGTGGTTCGTCTACAATGGTGCGCGCTGAGCGCACATTTGGGGTGTAGCCCCCCGAGGCCTCGAATGGAATGGCGGATTCCTTCGAGGTCTTTTTTAACCTCGCACGCTGGCAAGGTTGAAACGCTCTTAAATTGCGCTTGTTTGTGCGGAGTCTGTTCGTTTTTGCGTGGGCAGCCCGAGGCCCCGCGCTTATGTGCGCAAGGTCGACCCAGGCTTCCTCGACTTTAATTGTACGCTCCTCCGCCGCCCCCCCCGAAAGGGAGGAGGAGGGAGACATGCCACAATGCCCCCCCAAGCCGAATGTGACATGCTCCGTGAGCGCTGTAAGCGGTCGCTTTAAGCTGGGTGCCCGTGCCCCTGCCGGAGCAAGGGTCGGCTATGTGATCCAGGATTCACCCCATGAGAACCTACGGACCGCTTAGCAGATCCCGGGTTTGGGCGGACCAACCCCGAGGGCCTCGTGAGGGCCTCCCACGGATGGGATATCTCTATAAGCAAAGACCCGCGGCCTTAAACACGCTCAGAAAATCCAGAGCCCGGGGGCCCGGTATAGCCGTTGTGCATTTCCATCCCGTCCCTCGCTCGGTCATCCCGAGGCGATCAGAAAACCCATGGCGGGCCCACCGTAACCTCGGAACGTATCACGTTGACGTCGCCAGCCCGAGGCTCGTTTGGTTTCCGCGCCTGGGCGGGAACCGTCATCGATCGGCTTTTGCCCCTTAGGTCGGGCGCCCGCTGGATATGGATGGCCGGACGGTTTTACCCCGGGCGGAAGACGGTGGCGCTCCTCACCGCGCCGAGCGGGCGGCGTCGTCCAAATGATGGGACGCGCCCCCGCGGGCTTCTTGTCGTGGGTGGTAATCGAGAGCACCGCCAAGGTGCATTTTGCCCCGACGGCTCCACCGCTGGCCGAGCCGTTGGATGAGCGGCTCGCTCCATCGTGGCCGCCCATTCCAGAGTCGGTTCGTTGCCAAGGCCGGGCGGTTTGCCTTCCCTTTCCTATAAATACGGGTCGGCGGGCGGCGGATAGTTGCTCCTTTGTTCTTGCCATCGCTTTCTTGCCTTCTTGCTGCAGCAATCGGAGATAGAAAGAAAGAGTAGGAGAGATTAAGGGAGAGATTCACTTGCCTTAGGCTCGTGTGAACGGTGTTGCCGCCGGTTGTTGTTCCTTGTCTCCCCGTCCCTCCATGGCGCGCCCGGTAGCGGCGATGGCGCGAAGGAGGTGCTCGATGCCGAGCCGTGGCCGGGGACGACGGCGACGGAGGAGAAGCTTCAGCGCCTGGTCGAGAAGGGCTTCTTCGCCCCGCGCACCGATGCCGCTACGTCGGGAGTGGATTGCTCCACATTGGGCGGAGGAGGAGCCTAACCCCTCCCGATGGCTATGTGGTGAGCCTCGATGGATCTTCATCGGCGTGGTTCGATGTCGGCGGGCCGATTCATCCGGCGATCCTCCACTACTACGACGCCGAGCTTCACCACACCGCCCCTCGAACTCGATTTCCCAAAGCCGCCATCTTGTCACCCTTTGTGAGGGATTCCCGGGATCGAGCCGCATTGGGACCTCTCGTTTGTGGTTCTTCAAGGCGATCTCACCATCGCCGATAGCGCCAGGCAAGCCACGGAGGGCATTGCGCTGCCGGGCGGTTGCGCGCTCCAAGTCCGATCGAGCCGACGAGGCCGAACCGAGCCGATGGGTACATCGCTCTCCAAGCTCACCACCTCTAATAAGGGGTGGCAAGATCGGTGGTTCTACCTCCGCAATGACGGAACGCGCTTCCCGCATACACCGGGCGTGTCCTCGCGTCCGGTTAAGTGGAACTGGGGTCCCGCCGGGCGGATCATTCCCGGTGAGGGCTTGAGGCAAAGCGGTGCCGCGGCTCGAGAAAAGGAGGTGAATGCCACGGCCGCGGGTCGCCGCTTCCATCGGGCGCCGGTGCCGCCACCGATGGCTCGCCCTTTGCTCATGAACCGATGACCCTCGGGCCGTTGGTCTTGAGGAGTCCCGGATGTCGCCTCTTCGCTTTCCACCGATGGCCTCGCCAAGAGGGTGAGGGAGGTATTGGGGTCCAATACCCCGCCCAACATCCCGACATCCCGATGCATCCCACTCGCGATATATCTCCTGGTAAGTGCCGCCGGCCTCGGTGTTCTTGCATTGCCCTTGTTGTCGCTGCCATGGCGGTTCTCATTTTTTTTTTCTTGCGTGGTCGCCGAACTACCACGACTCCCTTCCACCTGCACTGCATTTGACGCCGAACGCCGGCGGCGAACCGTGCTCTAACGAAGCAGCCAGAGGGCACCGGGCGCTGAAGAAGGAGGAGAAGAAGAAGAGAAACGTGGCCCGCGCCAACCGCCGGGTCGAAAGCAAAGAGGCGGGCGAAGTCACCGGATACCTCAACCACCGAGGAGGACGAGAACCGGAGGATGAGTTCGCCGTGAACTCGTCGGATGACGACGTGGCGGCTCGGATAGACCGAGCCATGGGGTTCCCGACCCAAATCGGGCTTCGCTACGAGCCCGAGCCTGATAAGGGCTGGGGTCGCTGGACCAACACGCCCGAGAGCCTCCACCGAGGTCCCCTGGTCCACAAGTGGCGGCTCTGGGGGTTGCACTTGATGTGGGTGCCTTGACGCCGCATGGTGAAGCTCGCTGAAGAGCAGATGCCCCCCTGCTAGGAACCTCCTACGCCGCAAGACGCTGCTCGGGATGAAGAGCCTACGACCCCCCCCGTCCCGAGCCGGCCCCGCGGCGCACGGAGCCGTGGGGAGACGCCCGCGGCCGACGCCCTGTCACAGCTTCTCACGCCTCGCCCCACCCGTACGATTCCTTCGTAAGTTTCCTTCGCCCCCGAGTTGCATATTTCCTCGATGTTTTTCTCGGGCTTCTTTCGACGCGGTGCTTGTCTCCGTGAAGTTTCCCCCGTGATTGTACCTCACATCTCAAGAAGGCCCTCAAGGCCGCCACATCGACCCTTTCGGGCCCGTGAGCCTGGGTCGTCCCACCAAGACGCCGTCGCACCCCGTGTCGGGCTCCCCGGTTAGCCCCCTCGAGCCCCGTGAAGAGGGTCGGACCCGAGCCGGCCGCCGAGGCCACCCCCGAGGTGGCGCAGCTCATGGTGGCGATGGCGGGTCGCCCGCCTACCGACGGGAAAAAGATCGACCCGAGAGCTCGGCCGTGCCGCATGACGCAGCTCGGTGCCGGAGCAGATGGTGCCATTCGAGGGGGAGCCGCGGATGCCGCCGCCCTCCCAAGGAGCCGGGCCCCTTTGTTCGAGAGTTTCAAGAGGAGCTCTTTCGAGGCGGGCGAGACCAAAGTCTCGCTATGCCGACTCGCCGATCCGGGGTTCACGAGGCGCATAACCCCGACTTCCCCATGCTTCATGCGCCCGGGTCGACGCAAAATCTCTGCGTAAGCGCCGCCTCTCGGCGATGGAGAGGGCCGCGGCTCGGTCGCCAGCCGAAGGGCCCCCGGACTTTTATTGGTCCGGGGTTCCCGAGCCCGCGGAGCCGCCGGTGGAGGAGATGTTCCCTCCCGAGCCGACCCGCGGGGCGGTCCTCCTCTACCTTGGGTGAGGTGCCCGGGGTCCGCCGCCCTCGGTGGTCGGCGATCGCCCCGAGGTCCGGCGTGGAGGACTCAGGATGCAGATCCGCGGTGGGTCGCCGATGGCCTTATAAGATCGGCGACACCATAACCGGGCGCTCTCACTGAGACCGATGCGCAGTGTCTTGAACGCGCTACTACGCCGCTTTGGCGCGTGAGATATGCCATAATCGGGCGTGTCTTTGTCGCACTCCGGCCGGTTTGCCCGAGAAGTCCGAGCCCGCCGTAATCGTCCCGACCGATGCCCTCGCACTCGCGAGCCGACCTGTGCCCGAGCGGCTTCGGCTTACCGCTTTGCCGAGGAGAGGGAGTCCCGGGCGGGACCTGGAGGCCGAGCTCGTCAAGGTCGTCCGGGGCTGCCAGCAAGACGAGACGGCTCGGGGAGCCGAGAGAGACTTGAGGAGGCCCCCAGCGGCCCCTCCAGTCCTCGGCGAGGCTCGGTGACGAGCGGGACAGCTTTCGGAGGAGGCGAGGAAGCAGCGGAGATGTGCGACGCCCAATACCCGCATCGGCGAGCCGGTGTCCGAGGGTGAGACCCTTAGGAAGGAGAAGGAGCGACTCCGAAGTCGCCGCGGAGGAGCATAACACGATGCCACCGGCAACCGCAGTTGTTAAGGTATATCTTCTTCCCTTGGCGTGCTTTGTCGCCTTGACGCCCTCCTCTTGCTAACTTGATTTGGGTGCTCGCCGCCGTGCGGAGACGGCCCCGACCGAGGCCGCGGAACACCGCTGCCACGCTTTGGCGCTAGGGCCGGAGCAGGAGCGTAAGTCGCATCAGAGCCGAAGAAGCCCCGCTGACTTCATCCGCCGCTGGGCGGGACAACCCGAGGTTGGCCCTCGCCCCATAGCCGCTTGAGCGCCGTGGGTGGCAACCTCAGTCCGAGCTCCTAACACCTTCCGTCCTGGCGGCGGCGACGTATGGCCGCTTCCTCGCTCACTTCCGGCGAATTCGGTGACGTTGACGGCGCCAGGGTGGCTTCTTCTTCGACGACGAGGCGGCGGGTCGATCCCGCCGAGAGGGATGCCGCCGACGCCGCCAAGACCCGTGAGCCGCATACCTTGAGGGACGGGCGCCGCTAATTCTGCTTGGCCTCCCCCGCTTCGAGGATCGAGGTGTGCCCTCCATCCCCCCATAGAGTCAACCTATGAGGCGGATACGGAAATGTTGGATGCCATCTCCCCGAGGACACGCCGATGGGCCCGACGCCACCCTCGGGGAAGTCACCGCCGAGGATGTTGCCCCAAGTTGCTTCTACGGCCGGCCGGTCAGGCGTAGGTGGACGAGGCCCACGCTGCCCCCGACTTCTCCTTTGTACGAAAAAGTTAAGTTTGTGAGAAGGTTGTACATAACGACAATGCTGCCCGAGGTCCGTGGCCTCGCAGTGTATTTTATGCTTGTTGCGCTCCTCAAATTTCTCGCCCATTGTGTGGCCAGGTCGCTTGCTTTCTCCGCTCGTGAGATAGTGAACATGGATGCCACCGGGCGTCCATACGGGTGCCACTAGGGGCGGTCCGCTTGCCTCGGCTATCTCACTTAGGATTTGTGCGTGCGCGCGACCTTCGCAGCTCAAACGATCAATTAGAGTAAGTGCAAGAAAACTTTTTTCCTTGAAAAAAAAAGTTTTAAAAAGAAAGGAGAGGGGTCCCCGAGGGAGGGGTCCCCATGTAGCCCCCGAGGGAGTTTTAGTCTTGTGCCGGACGAGGCTAAGACTCCTTAAGGTATGCACGAGAAGCACTTTTTTCATAAAAGATGTAGATCTTTTATTGAGCGAAAAAAACACATGTGTTTGACTTCTAGTGCGGAATTTAAGGGTAGAAGCGACGTAGCCGTTCTATGTTCCAAGCGTTGGAGTAGACTTCGCCCTTCTCGCTTCTCAAATTTTGTAGGTCCCGGCCTTAGGATTTCGGCGATGAAATAAGGCCCTCCTTCCTGTGGTGGCGTGAGCTTGACGACGCCTTTGTTGTCCGCCTTCACCAGTACGGGTCGTTGACTTGAACTCCCGAGGCTTCGCCGCTTGGCATGATACTTGGGCGTAAAGCTTGTTGGTATCTCGCCGACCGTCAAGGCGCGACGCCTCGGCCTCATCGACTTGGTCAATGGAGTCTTGCCTTGCCTTCTCGTTGCCTTGCTTGGTGTAGGCTCACGTTCTGGGACCCGTGATTCAATGTCTCGTGGGCAAGATCGCCAGCCCTCATAGACTAGAAAAAATGGGTCAACTCGCGGGCTCGGCTTTTCGCCGCTCGAGGCTCCATAGAACCGACGGCAGCCTCGGTACCATCTTTTCCCCGCATCGTTTAGCTGATTGAAGATCCTCGCTTGAGTCCTTGTAGGATCATGCCGCTGGCACGCTCCACTTGCCCGCTGGTCTTCGGGTGAGCTACGTACCGAGGTGTCGACCCGATGCCATAATCGTCACAAAAGTCGAGGAATTTCTTCCCCATGAAGTTGGTTCCATTGTCCGTGATAATGGAGTTCGACTCCAAAACGGAAATGATATTCGTGAAGAATTTCACCGCTTCCTCCGCGGGCGAGGGTTCACCACGGCTCGGGCTTCAATCCATTTGGAGAACTTGTCGATGGCGACTAGGACATGAGTGTGTCCCCCCGCGCCCTTTCGTGGGTCCAATCATGTCGAGTCCCCATACCGCAAATGGCCATGTCGAGGTATGGTTTGCGTGGCTTGTGCCGAGATGCGCCCCGCTTGGCGAATTGGCACTCCTTTGCGTGTACGCACGACTTGATTCGCGTCTACGCACCGCCGAGGGCCGCAGAAGCCTTGCCTAAAGACTTTACCGACTAGAGTCCTCTGGGGCGCATGATGGCCGCACTTCCTGCGGGTGTCCTCGAGCAATTCTTTGCCTTCACCGAGGGTATGCACCGCATGTATACACCCGAGGCCCTCTTTGTAGAGCTCTTTTTGTCTCCAATCAGCGCGAAGGATTTTGCCCTTCGGGCCAATCGGGCGAGCCTCGGTTTTATCCCTGGGTAGTTCCCCGGTGAGGTACCCTACCAATGGCCGTCTCCGGTCGGGGTCTTGGTCAATCACCATGGCTTTGGTAGCGGTTTGCTCGGAGTCGCCTTCGTGAGCCCCGAGGGTGTTTCAAAGGAATGTACTTAACCGAGGGTTCGTTGAGATCTCGGTGAGGACGCTCGGGGGAACGGTACCACGGTCGCCGCTGACCTTGGCGAAGTTCGTCCGCGGCTTCGTTGTACTAACGCCTTGGTGTGTGCTTGTGTTCAAGCCCGTGGAACTTTTCCTCCGGGGCTTATGCACTTCGCAATATGCCTCCATCTTGGGGGTCGTGGCACGCCGAGGCCTTCATGACTTGATCAATGACCGGGCCGAATCCCCCGGTTTCCGGTCGTCGGATTCGAGGTCCGCCGCGATCCGAGACCGCTTGACCAGGCCAGATGATACGCGACGTTGTTGGAGGCAGTGGAAATGCAACCGATGGCGCATTTTGTGTGCACCCCGAGGGGTGAGATAAAGAGCAAACCGCTCCGCACCCGCCTTCATCATGGATCCGTCAAAGTACATGGTCCAAAGACTCACCGATGGGCGCCGGGAAGCCGCGTCACCCACTCACCCACAAAGTCGGCCAGACTTGAGGCTTGATCGCCTTGCGAGGCAGAATGATATAGTTTCGCCCATAAGTTCCACCGCCCACTTCGCCACTCTTCCCGTGGCCTCTGCCGAGGATTTCCCCGGTGGGGAACGAGGATACCACGGCAATTGGGTGCGCGAGGAAGTAGTGACGGTTTCTTCGCGGCCAAGACGATGGCGCATGCCAGCCTTCGTGCATCCGCGAGTATCGAAGTTTTGTGGTCGGAAAGCACTTTCACCGATGAAGTAAACGGACGCTGAACCGGCAACGCAGTGCCCTCTTCCCGACGCCAACTACAACGACGTGTCTTACGACCACCCGAGTTGTGGCCGTGACATATAAGAGCGTGGTTTCTCCCGGATTTGGTGGCACTAGGATCGCGGGGTTTGTTAGGAGCTTCTTGAGGTTGCCGAGGGCTTCCTCGGCCTCGGGGTCCGTGCAAAGCGCCCGCCTTGCGAAGGAGCCGATGGGGGAGGCCCCTTTCCCCGAGGCGGGAGATGAATCTCGCTTAGTGAAGCAAGGCAGCCCATAACCTTCTGAACTCCTTTGAGGTCCCTGGATTGGCCCAATCTTCGTGATTAAGTCAACCTTGGTTGGGTTTGCTTCGATGCCTCGCTGTGAGACGATGAAGCCCGGCCGAAGATTCCTCTGGGACCCCAAACACGCATTTTTCGGGGTTGAGCTTGACTCCCTTCTTGTTTAAACACTCGAAGGTTTCCCCGAGGTCCCCCACGAGGTCTGCAGCTTTTCTTGGATTTGACCACTATGTCATCGACATAGGCTTCCACGATCCTCCCCCGATGAGTTCTCCGAAGATGATTTGCATGCACCGCCGGTACGTTGCCCCGTTCCTCGGCCCCGAAAGGGCATTGTGAGGTAGCAATACATCCCGGGGGGGTTATGAAGGAAGTCGCGAAATGGTCGGACTCTTTCATTTTGATCCGTGGTAACCGAATATGCATCGAGAAAGGACAAAGTTTCGCATCCCGCGGTGGAGTCGACAATTTGGTCGATTCGAGGCAAAGGAAAGGGAACTTTTGGACATGCTTTGTTGAGACTAGTGTAGTCCACACACATCCTCCATTTCCCATTCTTTTTCTCTACTAATACAGGATTAGCTAACCACTGGGGTGGAATACTTCCTTTATGAATCCGGCCTCCGAAGCTTGTGGACCTCCTCGCCGATGATCTTCCGCTTAGGCGTCATCAAAAAAATCGCAAGCGCCGCATGACCGGGCTTTGAGCCCGGTCGGATGTCTAGGAGTGCTCGGCGACATCCCTCGGTATGCCCGGCATGTCCGAGGGTCCCCACGCAAACGCCTTGGCGTTCGCACGGAGGGAGTCGACGAGCACCTTCCTATTTCGGATCCAAATTCCAGCCATGGTCGCAAGAATCTCCGGGTTGTTTGGGATCAAAGTGGGATCTTCTTGGTGCCCGAGGAGGGCTCAAAGCTCCCCAAATAGCGGCGCTTTGGCCCGTGCTCGATCGTGATCTGATTCGAAGCTCTTCTTTGCATCGACAATGAGTGCCTCGGCAATGGCGGCGCCTCTCGCATCTACGCTCTCACGCCGCACTCATATGCATGATGGTGCGAGGGGCGGCCGTGATGACACCGCCCCGCATCTTGAGCTTGAGGTAGGTGTAGTTTGGACCGCCATGAATTTGGCATAGCAAGGCCGCCCCAGTGCGTGGTATGTACCTCCGACCCCGAGGATCTCAAAGGTGAGAGTCTCTTGCCCGGTTCGAGGGGTCCTTCGAAAAATGACCGGGCAGTCGATTTGCCCGAGGGGCTTCAGTTGCTTGCCGGGGACGCCGTTGAATGCCGGCCCTCCCGGGCGGATCTTGGACTTGTCCACCCCGAGGAGGTCGAGTGTTTCCTCGTAGATGAGGTTGAGGCTGCTTCCTCCGGCCCATGAGGACCTTGGTGAGCCGGGTATTGGCAATGATGGGATCCACCACTAATGGATAAGCCCCCGGGTTTGGGATGTGCCGAGGGTGATCCGACTGGTCGAAGGTGATGGCTTGATCCGACCACTTGCGCAGCCTTCGGGATCGCCGGCTTCGGCCGCATATACCTCCCGCCGCTCCTTCTTGCGTTGCCGCACCGACATGTTGCCGGTGTTGCCGCGAAGATCATGAAGCGGTTGTTCACCATCGGAAACCCCCCGCCTCCCTCGACGCCGCCTCGCCCGCTCCTTCCTCCTCCTCGGGAATGGCCTTGAGTTTGGCGGCGTGCTTGCGCACCGCTTTGCATTCCTCGAGGGTGTGCTTGACCGGAAACCGTGGTTCGCATGGCTTCTTGAGGATGCCGCCGAAGGTCTCTTGTGGCGGGCCGGGGCCCCTTGCGGTCGACTGCAGCCACCATGTCCTCATCATCGGCGTTGAGGGCTTGGCCCTTGCCTTTGCGGCTCTTGTCCTTCTTCTTCTTTTTCTTGTTTTCCGAGGTTGGGAACCCTCGGGCTCCTCCTCCTGCGCTTTCCTTTGCCCGAGCCACGATTGAGCGAGGCCCGACGACCTCTTCTCCCGCTAGCGAACTTGGTGGCGATGTCCATGAGCTTCGTTCGCCTCGGTTGGAGTCCGTCGCCCGGCTTCTTCCACGAGATCTCGGCAAGTGGTGCCGGCCAAGAAGGCCCCTATGACGTCTGAATCCGTCACGTTAGGGAGCTTCGTTCCGTTGCTTGGAGAAGCGCCGGATATAGTCGTATTGAGGACTCGTCGGATTTCTGCCGGCGTTTCGGAGGTCCCATGAGTTACCTGGGCGTAGTGCGTGCCTCGGAAGTTACCTCGGAAGGTTCTCACCAAGTCCGCCCAGTTTGATATGAGGTCGGGTGGAAGATGTTCCAGCCAAGCTCTTAGCTGACACGGAGAGATCTGAGGCAAATTTCGATTATTACTTTTGTCATCGTGTGCCCCCTCGCAAACCGGCATGCCGCCCATAGTCGTCTGCCACACCTCGGGACGAGTTTCTCCCGTGTATTTCGAGGTGGCTGGGAGGCCCCAAGCGTGCGGGAGCGGTGCCCTCCCGATGTCCCTTATGAAGGCCTCCGAGGCCCGGTGGATCGGGGTGGACCCCCGGTCCTCCCACGTGCTTGTCGTCTCTTCCAACCGGTCGCCCCTCGAGGTGAGCCGCGCCCGCGGGGCGAGCCTCGCTCGGCTGCTCGATCTCATCCTAAGGTCGGGGCGCCTCGGCTGCGGTCTTGACGTGGTCTTCTATGCGTTCCCGAACCGGCAAGTTCTTTGCGGTTGTTGTCATCTAGGGGGCGTTCCCGACCGGCCTTGCCGAGGCTCCCAGCCGATCAGGTCGGGACGGAGCCCCTGTCGACTTCACCCGTACTCTCGTCGCCGTGGCGCTACGGCCCGATCCCGGAAGCGGAGCTCTCCGCCTGTTGTACGGCCTGCCTTGTCAAGGAGTTGTCGAAGGCCCTCGCGAATGCGCCCCTACCCCCAAGCAGCTGGAGGGCTCGGGCATTTTCGCTGTACTAAGCTTATTAGCGGCCGCCGCCACACTGAGGCCGGGCTCGTTTAAACGGCCGCTATGCCCGCAGAGTGGAGGTACTCCGGCGGGTCCGCGCGCTCACCGCCGTTGAGCCCGAGGTGCTCTCGGGCGCTTGCTCGCCAGCTTGCTCCCTTTGATGTTCCGCCCAGTCGTCGCAGTCGCTGGACTCTGCCGATCCGGATCTTGTAGATCCCGTAGCCGCGCTGTTCGGCCGGGCAGCGGTGGCGCCGCGAATCGGGCGGAACTCGGGGCGGAAAGCCGGGGGGCTCGGCTCGTCGCGGCGGTATGTCCGCATCCTCTTCGTCAGAGACGCAGTGAACCGCCATCTTGAGGCGGAACTTCGACGTTGAAGCATTCCCGCGCTGGGGTCATAGTAGTCATCCTCGCCGCCGGTGCATTCGAGTGCCGAACGCTGAGGAAGACCTCGTTTCTCCGGACCGGTAAGAGCGAGTCCGTGAATTCCCGGACCAGGCCCCAACCGTGCCTCGGACGAGGAGGCTGGACGGGGCCGCAAAGATCCTCTCGGGAGGATACGCCGTCCGAGTGATTGTCCATGGGATAGCGTTCCCCCGGGGCGCGGGGCGTCTCGCCCGCCGCTCTCGCGGGGCGGCTTCGACTAAAGTCTCCCCGCCGGCGTGGATTCACCGGGATTCCTTCCAAGCACCACCGGCGGATGGGTCTTCCCGACGCATTAGGTTTTGGGGTATCCCTGCCACGGGCACGGGCGCCAGATATGGATCTTCCCGGGCCTAGGGTTCCCCGAGCCCTCCCCGCGAAGTCGGCAGACCGGACACGCCGACGGATTCGTGAATCCGTTGCTTGATGCGCCTCGGCGCTGGTGGGGTCCGCCTTGCCCGCCTAAAATCGATCGCGTGTGATGATGGGCACGCCGCTGCTAGGCATGCTGCCCTCCTTTCAGCCGGCATGTCGGGGCGTATGATCATCTCAGAAGTTGTGGCCGGCGCCACGAATGCCGCCGTTCAAGAACAAGCAGGTGTTCGCTGCGGGAGCTCGTCGTTGTGGCGGCGAGGTGGAAACGAAGGTGAAACGCCATGAGGCCTGACGGAGATGCAGATTGCACCGCAGCGCTCCCCTACCTGGCGCGCCAACTGTCGGCGTTCTGAGGACCGGGGGTGCCTCGGGTGCCGGCAATAAAGAATTTTATGCCGTGTGCCTCCTCCCCCGATGGCGAGCGCAAGATGGACACGGACACGGCGAGTTTATCCCGGTTCAGCCAACGGCCCTACGCCCAGCCGGGTGTGTCCCGCTCGTGTTACCTCACGCTCAAAGGTGAGCTTGTAGTAGGGGTTACAAGCGGTGTGAGGGAGAGACGCTGGTCTCAAGCCCCACGATCGTGGTTGTGATGGTGGTGGTGGGCGCTTTTTCTCCGTCAGCGGATCGGAAAATCTCGGATCGGAAAAAATCCTCCCCCCTTCTAATGGGGCATTACTCTCCCTTTTATAGAAGGAAGAGAGAAGTAATGTATACATAGGTGGATGCCTAGGTGGCTAATTCCCGAGGCTATACTTTGGTTGCATGTGCGGCCGAGGGGTTGGTTGGCTTGGCCGCCGCTGATGAAGACACGCCGTCGATCCGATGATGGACGTGCCGTCCCCGGTGCGGCCCCGGATCTGTGAGGAGGCGTCCCTCACAATCCCGCATGGCGAGGGCCGGTCCCAATGTGGTTACCGGGTATGCGTGTCGAGCCCGAGGGTCCGCCCAACGTGGCGTCTTGGCGGTGCTTCGGGAAATGAACGATGTCGTCCTGGTTTCCGCGTCTTTGCGGCGTAATCGCCACCGGGTTCAAATTTCTTTGTGTCCCATCAACTCGATTGGGAAGTGGGATTCGGCGAGCCGATGGATCGGCGTAATCGATGGCGCTGGCGCTCGCTCGGGCCGTGCAACCGCATTGAATGCGGCGGTGCTTCCCTTCCTCCGACGGAACCTCCCATGCCCGAAGGTATGCGACCCTGGGTGAGTCATGGGAGGCTACCCGCCCTCGAGGATGGAGAGTGGGGCCCCCTCGGCAGGCGAGATTTTGCGCCCCGAGGGTGGTGAGCTAGGCCACCCCTGGACGAGGCGAGATTTCTCCCGGGCCGGTGAGCTAGGCCGTCCTCGAGCGAAACGGAGACTGGGCTTAGCCCCGTGCCTTGGTTCGGGTCAGATTAACATGGAGCGTCCGGTCGCTGCCTTTGTAAAGGTTCATGACCTTGTCCTTCCGTGAGCGTAGCGAGCTCTTTTCGCCGTGCGGTACTCGTTTGGGCCGCTTGTGGGCCGCTTAGGCCGCCGCATGGCCGACTCCGCCGTGCTCTGTATACGCCGTGGGCTCTTTTGGCTTCGGTCCATCGTCCGTCCGGGCCGCCTCTTATGCGCGGATGATAGCGGACTAGGTTTTTCTTGGGCCTTGACGGTAGGCGGATTCTCGTTGTTTGGAGAATGTCTCGGGGCCCAATATTTAGGTCCCCGACACCCACCGTATGCGCTCTTGGGCAGACTCTAGACTCTTGAAAAGGTCTATTGGGAGGAACAAAGGCCCTAGCATCTTGAATGTAGGCCTAGGAGACAAGGCCCATACCCAAGTCGCTCGCGCCTGGGGGCTTATTGGATTGACCCAGGAGCATTGTTCGCTAAAATGGTCATTTAGCTTGTTTACAGACCATTTAAGCGCTACATGGTGGTACACAGTTTTCATTTAATTAGTTATTTTCACCGTTTAGATGGCCAATTTTCTCATTTTAGCACCCGTTTTCCCAAATAATAGGCTAAATAGTAGATGACCAACTATTTGTCATTTAATGCTTAGCATAACACTACCCTAAAGGCTCCGGACCTTGGAAGGCGATAGCCAACCAAGGGAGGCCATGAAAGCCAAACGATGCTAGATCCCGTTTTCCATCCTGACCGACTTGAGGAATCTTCCTGAAGAATCTGACATATGTCCTCGACCTGACACGCAGGCAAAGCCGCTACAAGGTGACATGCTCTATCGGAGCTCGTTCTCCAGGCCATGACCAATTGAGTTTGTGTCGGCCATTCCTAGTATAGGGTCACACCTGGGGCATGTCATAGAGTGACAATGGTGAGCGCATGGTCATCGCAAGATCGTGGCTAGGTCGATAGGTCAACCACTCTCTACATGTTGCTTCGTCCTTAGCGTGCGACGGGTGCCACGAGGATGAAGAGAACTTGGGCAAGGCACAATGACAACTCCATCTTCTTATGACCAGCTCCAATCTCTAGTGTGAAGATGTCAGAGGGGGTTCTGGTCAGTCAGCCATGATGGACGACTCCTGGATGCACCACTACCATTCAAAGGTTGGGACACAGCCGTCGAAACTTTCCAGAATCGCAATCCCCTCGCCTTCCACTATATAATACAAGAACGGGTTTCAACAGGAAAAAAACCTTAGATTGAACCCTAGATCAGTAGATTATCACTCTCCAACCATCTCTCTCTCTCTACCATTGCAAGAACTCGATTGAGCATTGTAAGAGAAAGAAAGGCAAAATGGTCGACTTGGTCCCTCAACTCTTGGCCGCGGGTCGCTTTGGTCCTCTAACTATTAAAAAGTCCGATTTGGTCCTCAAACTTCCATTTTTGTGTCAGTTTAGTCCTCCTGCTGAGTTGGAGGACCACATCAACTCCACATCACTATTTGAGAGTTGGAGGACCAAAATACCCCCCGCCTTCTTCAACACAAAGATGAACATAATTTTCTAGGTCCAAAGTAGCGGAATCTTGACATTACGTGGTTCTCAAGTTCAAACACAAATAGTTGGAGGACCAAAGCGATGGGAGAGGTGAGATGCGGGCGGTGGAGTCCCGGCCGCCGGTGCTCTGTTTCGCGAGATTTTTGCACCTGGAAGAGAAAGGAATTGAGGGCAGGGGGTATTTTGGTCTTTTAAACTCGCCCAGGTGGCGTGGAGTGCTGATGTGGAGAGCCAACTCAGCTCGAGGACAAAATTGACACCAAATACGAAGTTCGAGGACCAAATCGGACTTTTGAGAGTTGGAGGACCAAAGCGACCCGTGGCCAAGAGTTGAGGGAAAGAACCATTTTGCCACCAGTATTGGACGTGTAACACTTGATGGTCGAACCAGGATAGATCCTCTTGAGTGCTAAACCACCAAAGTCACAAGCATCAACCCACTGATCGGATCACTAATCACTGCTGAGGAATCGAACCCACAACAATCGTCGTACCGTTTCCAGAGGTAGTCCCTAGATATATATGTACGCCTCTGTTAATTAGAGAGGTTGCTTCCTAAAATCATTTTTCTATTAATGATATATGCTTTTATTTACAATTCATATGGGGATCATCAATAAGTTGTGGACTATTTTGAACAGGACGTTGTGCAGATTATTTGGTTGACATGTGGACCACTTTTTCCATGCGTGGTCCACACATTTGCTGCATAGCCGCACCACATGTTTTGGTGAGGACCGTCTAGCGAATTTGTTTCACAAACTATCAACCTTCCACGCGAATCTGTGCGGGTTATTTGGTTGAGAAAGAGTAATATATTATCTCGCGGAGAACCTGCTCAAAAAATCGTTGCCAAACAGCCCCTAAAGTGATGACACAAACAGAAGCCCACTCTCATAGCGTCGTCACACACACACACACATACATACCCGGCCAGACGCCATCACGTTGCCGTCGCCGCCGCCGCCGTCGTCTCCAATCATACGTGAGCTAAACCTTAAAAAGGAACCCACCCTCCTTTTTCTCTTTTTCCACATAGGTTACTGATCTCCTCCTCCGCGGATGATTCAAACGCCATCGTATCGTCTAGAAAAAGAAGATTAAAACGCGAGGGCCCGGGGAAAAAGCTCGTCAGCAGTTTGATCGATGGCGTTCCACGTATGATTGGATCAGTATATCCATCGGAGCAGCAGGAAACCGTTGGCCTCGAACCTCTCGCCATCCGATCCGGCCCCATGACTTCCCGGCGGGGATGGATAACTTGCGAGGCTGCGCCTCCTCGTCAGGCGAGGAGGCGATCGATGATCCGGATCCGGGGGCAGTTCTCGTGCCACAAGCATGAGGCGGGCATGGCGTCGATCAGTGGCGCGCGTTGGAATCTTCCACCTCAGCTCGAGCAGCCGCCTGGTGTGGTGGCGCGCGTCCGAACGTGACGTGCGCCCGCCGATCGAGCCTGAGCCCCAGGAGATATAGCCAGAGGTAGAGGATAGCGACGGAAGCTAGCTTATTGCCTGGCATGACACAGCCCAGCGCACAGCGGTTTCTTTTGCTTGCCAGCAACGCGCGCGCCCGCCTCCTGGTCCTGGCTTATTTCAGTTCCTCTCCTCCCTATAAAAGGATCCGGCCGGAGACCCAGCCACGCTCAACACACATTAGAGTAGCTTTTGGCATAGGTTCAGTGTGTATCAGTTCGTCTCCTCTAGAGTCTAATCTAGTCTAGTTAAAAAGGCATGCAAACCGGCATGCTGGCTACTGCAAGAGATAATTAGTTCATCGAGATCAAGAGTCTGCTTGTTCATCTATAGCTATCTAACGTGTGCTGCAGCAGCAAGCTAAGAGAGGCAGGGAGGGATATGGGGCTGAGGGAGATCGAGTCTACATTGCCGCCGGGGTTCAGGTTCTACCCCAGCGACGAGGAGCTGGTGTGCCACTACCTCTACAAGAAGGTGGCCAACGAGCGCGCCGCGCAGGGGACGCTGGTGGAGGTGGACCTGCACGCGCGCGAGCCATGGGAGCTTCCAGGTGAGCACTCTCATCACGCACGCTGCCCCCGTCATCTATCTCGTTCTTATGTTCAACATCATCTCCCATATGGTTGTTGTATGCACGCATGCATGATGTGCCTCCCTTCTCTCCTGCTCATGGTTGTTGTATGCATGCATGTTCCACAAATCTAAGCTTCCATGAATCGGATATGCTTCTTATCGATCACTTGATCGATGAGGGTGTTAATTCGTTGTATTATTATTCGAGTCTCAGTCATTCACTACCGGAATCGGGGCCTTTCCCGTGGGGGAAAAGTTCCACCAATTCACAGCTTTGGGATCGAACACGATGACATTAGCTTAGCGTTTCCTTTTTTTGAGAACACGACTTCACACGTATTTCACTTAGCGTTTCCAATCACCGCTAACGCATGATCATGATGGAAGGGAGTTTGCTTATGGAAAATGGAACCAAGCAAAGCGATGTGTGAGACCTTTGCTGCTGCTGATATGCATGCCTGTATAGCTTAGTATGGCATTTCCTCAAAAGGTACCTAACATTATTGGTGCCCTTAGCTTGGTAGTAGCAAGAAGCAACAAAGATAAGGCTGCGTGCATCACATGGTTCAGAGGGCTGGAACACACATTGCATGCATCCTCCAATAATCATCTAAAATAAACAGCTAGAAAGCAATATATGAGACGTCGTCTTTCGTGATCGATCTCTGTTTATTACTACATGAGTTCGTTAAATTGACCGAAACTTGCGTGTACAAGTTCCACGTATATATACTGTTCTTCAACGTTATTGCTCATGTGTATGTATGTATGTAGGACTCTCACCCAACATAGATAAGAGAGCACAACACATGCGTGATGATTTTTTAGAAAAAAAGGTACTGCAAAAAATCACCAACCATGTATAGAGTATAGAGACGGATCCGAGTATATAGTTTGATGTAGCCGTGTTTTTTTTTTCAAAACCGAGATAGATGTTGATTGGACTAGTCACCTATCTAGCTAGTTGATGCTGTCTCGTACGCGTACGTGTAGTTAATGTCGATCCACCCCTTAAACTAATGTCCCATATGCATCATCTGCAATAATGATCCGTAATCAATATATATTCCATTTGCATCGGGTGTAATCTCTTTCAAGAATCAAGAAATGATGCCAACGCACAAGCGTCTCGCTTACTCGTCACCATCTTGATGGCGCCCTTCGATTCCAGTCCATTTCCTAGCCACGTCACATGAGTAACAGCCACGATTCTTCCTTTCAGTTCCTTCAAAGTTTCAATTTCCGGTGACCGGCCGGCTGGCCGATCCATATCTCACAGTCGATCGCCCCCAGCTGAGACCTGTGTATATATGCATGTTTTCCAGCTGTACAAATTAATAAATCGTATGAACACAAACATGAGTTATTCGTACGTAAGTATTCTTAATATACGCTACCAGCTAGCTGCTAATTGATTGAATTATTGGATGGTCAGACGCGGCGAAGCTGACGGCGAGCGAGTGGTACTTCTTCAGCTTCAGGGACCGCAAGTACGCGACGGGGTCGCGCACCAACCGCGCCACCCGGAGCGGCTACTGGAAGGCCACCGGAAAGGACCGGGAGGTGCGCAGCCCGGCCACCCGCGCCGTCGTCGGCATGAGGAAGACGCTCGTCTTCTACCAGGGCCGCGCCCCAACGGCGTCAAGTCCTGCTGGGTCATGCACGAGTTCCGCCTCGACTCGCCGCATACGCCACCAAAGGTAGCGTACCGTGTCAAATCGCCTGCCCTGCCGCTGCCGGCCGGCAAGACGTACTTCTGTTTGCTGATCGACGAGCTCTTGCGTACGTGGTGATGTGTGCAGGAGGACTGGGTGCTTTGCAGGGTGTTCCAGAAGCGGAAAGACAGCGACCAAGACAACGGCTCCTCGTCGCCGACCTTTGCCGGCGGCGCATCGCAGTCGCAGGGGGCGGTGCTGCTGCCGGACCAACGCAGCAGCATGATGGACGCGTACGTAGTAGACCAGCAACCGGCGGGCTCTTCCGTCGGACTGGCACCGCCGCCGCCGCTGCAGGAGAACCAGCTGAACCTCGGTGCTGCCGGCCTGGACACGTTGCTGATGAACGGAGGAGCGGCGATGTGGCAGTACACCTCGTCGTCGGTCTTCGACCATCACTTCCCGCAGCAGGATGAGGTGACCAGCTCACCGATGATGGGGCTAGGCTCGTCCAGGGCTGGAGGAGACGGCGGGTGCAGCAGCTTCTTCTACGACGGCGGCTTCGAGGACATGGCCAACATTGGAGGCATGGGGTTCCCACAGGGATGGATGGGCTGAGGAGAGTGAGGACACTGACCGAGGAGGCACCACTTGCAATGCGTACGTGCAGTCATGGGAGGATCGATGGGTGGACTGTGCACCGTGAAGGAAATGATTGAATTGATTCCATTAGTAGTAGTACACTCTAGTATTGTACAGTATAGGTACGTAGTGTGAGGTTAGATTATTGGAAATTATTAGAGTGCACCCAAAAAAAAACAACGGAAAGAAAGAGAAGGTAGATCTCGAGTGCGTATATGTACATAAGATAGATGGATGGTTTGGTTCACCTGCATGAAGACAACTGTATATATGTATTTACTCATACTATATATATGTTTGTAAATTAATGTAAATCAATTCAAGCTACGCCCTACATTCAATTAAATTATAACATATTTTGTCGTTTCTAAATAAATTGCTTTCACTATATATTTAGACACACAAATGTACAATTACCTAAGTGCATAGCTTGCTATGCATGTATCTATTAAACCTGTTACCAGGCCTAAACACTGCCATAACGAATGATAGAGGCCGGGAAGGCTACAACATCAGATCTTTGGATTCAAGCCGGGGCGAAGCACCTATGCAAGTTAGCTTATGAGGGATAAGGTCCTGGTCATCAATGGACTATAGGAGTAAGATCATGTAGCCCTTCGTGGCATGCGGCCTACGGCCGACTCTTGTACATAAAACCTCTATTCTACTTGGGAACATATCTAGTGCAAACTAACATCTTCGTGTAAACCATGCAAACCAATAACGGGGATGCGTGCAGGGAGGTGGAAGGTAGGATTTGCAAAAGTGTGATTAAGGCTGGGCGGTTAAGTGTAAAATTACTTAATCTCCATGTCCCTTGGATCAATATCTCATAGCCCAAATTAGAAGTTCATCGTTTACACAGAGATGTTGGTTTGCACAAGATATGTTCCCATTATACTTAATGCAAAGATACGCAATGCTCTTGCGTACTACTATATATATAAATTAAATCTTTCATGAGACACTTAGTTTTTATTAACTGTGGCAAGTTTTTTTAAAAAAAACTACCACGGTTAATGTCTTAATTAACCGCAGTGTTTTTTTTTTAACTAATGGTGGCGGTTATAAAACTGCCACTATAAATTGATTAGCCATGACAATTTTTATAACAAAGCCTGCCACGAAAAATAGCCCATTTTCGGTAGTGATTCAGTTATAAAGGTCCGCCATGGTAAATACATGTGAGCCCACTTGAAATGTCAATCAGCCCAATACTACCCAACAATATATAAGCCAGGACTTAGGGTTCATCTCACTCCCCTCCTCACCCCTCCTCCTGTCTGCGGCTCCTCCCCTCCTCACTTCACCGCGCACCCAAGAGCCGAGTGTGCTCCTTCCTCCGCTCCCCTCCACCCCATTCTAGATCGGGCGGCGGCTCCCCCGGCCCTCCCTTCCCTCTCTCTCCTCCCCCCTCACCCCTCCTCCCGGGCGGTGGCGGCCCGACATGGAGGCAGCGGCAGCGATCGGCATGGAGGCAGCGGCAGCGGCGACGGCAATGGATCTTGCGTGGAGGCGTGGCGGTGGATCCGGCAAGGAGGCGGCAGCAATAGCGGCGACGTCGGTGCACGGTGGCAGCGGCGGCCCATATCCCTGCCCGTTAGGGTTAGAGTTTGGGATTTGCCTGGTTTTTTTTTTTGGTTAACCATGGCCTTCACTTCGTGGTGGTTTCAAAAACCGCCACGGAAAATAAAAAAAGACCACCACGAAAGTTTCTCTCTGTAGTTGTGGTATTCGAGAAAAAGAGATAGGCTGAGCAGAGGAGTTCATCGCTACACTACAGAAGAAAAGGACAATAAGGGCCACCTATTTGAGCAAGGGCCCTATAATCAAACATCTAAATGTTTTTTTTTTTTTTTGAAAGATCCGGTTTCCCGGCATAAATTTCATTAAGTGTAAGAAGAAGCAATGTCATTTTACACGCACCAGATGTGCTAGCCCAGGCAGCCTAAGCATGCCGTGGCTTTGAAAAAGTAAATAAAGTGATTACTCGCTACTGAGATTTACTACTGGTGGTTGTCTTAGAGCCTTGCAGCCTGCCATCGCCCAGTTGGAAGCTTCGTCTTTGATCTCTCTCGTCAGAACCGCCGATGTTTTTCTTTCGTTTCTGAAAACGATCGCATTCCGTTGCATCCAAATTTTCCATACTGTCAAAATTGCTATGGAATGAACTCTTGCTCCTCCCGCACTTATGGCCTTCGCGAAACAATCGAGTAGCTGTGTTTCCCCTTCCCAGGTGATCGGTCTTAGGCTCGGGCCATTAGTCCAGTCTGCCATTTGTTCCCAGATTTGCTTTGAGTAAGGGCAATCGAAAAACAGGTGGTGTGCCGTTTCCAAGTTCCGTTCGCACAAGGCACAAAAGTAGTTATTTTTCCATTGTCTTGCTTGCAACCTTGCCGCCGTCCATAGCCTGTTCTGCAACAGCAGCCACACAAAGAACTTGCACTTCTGAGGTGCCCACGCCTTCCAAATCAATGCTGGGAAAGAGGATTGGATTTGCCCAGCAAATTGGATGTTGTATGCTGATTTTGCCGAATACTTTCCTGAGCTCTCTAATTTCCAGACTATGGAGTCCTCCTCCGCGTCATCCAGGTCTATGTTAAGCTGATCGATGGCCGTCCATAGATGGAAGAAATCATCAAGAAGATCGTGGCTTAGATGGTGTGCAATGTCATTTATCCAAGCATTGTTTGTTAATGCATCCCGGACTGTCCTATTCTTCCTCTTGCTATGTTCAAATAGTCTCGGATATAAGCTTGCTGGCGTTGTTCCATTGATCCAGCTAGATAGCCAAAATGATGCCTTCTTTCCATTTCTAACAGTCACCACCGTTGCCGCATTGAAAAGGGCCATGTCAATGTCATCTACTGGGATTTGTGAGCCACACCAAGGTCTGACCTGTAAGTGCAATCAAGCTCTAAGTGGGTTTTGGCGTTGATGACCACCGAATTAGGGGACTAATGAGATTTACGAAGATGACATGCAGGCATTAAAATGTGGAGTTGATGTACAGGTCCAAAGGCACCAAATAAGCTAGATGGTGGTGTTTCCGGATCAAGGCGTTTAAATTATTTTATATTTTGAATCTTGAGTTTAGAAAATGCCATACTATCAAGAGGGATCCTAGGATTCTCGGGTACCTGTGGACCAAGTGCTCTAAACATCAAATCAGACACAACACTCAACTCCAAACCTGACCAGCCAGCAATTCTTCACTGATTCACTCTTTTGCTGTCAGGTTGGCGCGGTAGTGCCGCAAAAATGGTGCGGCAAGCAGCGCCTCACGCCGCGTGTCGCAGCGTGCGCGGCGGCAAAGGCCACACTTAAATCCTACCGTTGGGTCCGTGGGGTATAAATACCCATTCTACCCCTCCCACAACGGTCATCTGGCTCACTTCTTCTTCTTCCTCGAGCAGACAGCCAGGAATAGACCTCTTGCTCTCTCTCACTCCTCCATTGAAGCACCTTGAGCTCCCCACTCAATCCCTCACTTCCCACCAGGGATTTTTGAGGGAAACAGCTGCAAACTTCGATTGGAGACCGGATCTACTACTTCCCCACTCAAAAGAGCATTTGGTTCACGTTTGGCCGGAACCCTAGAGTTCTTTACTCTTGGAGCTTGCTCCTAGACGGCTAGGCGTCGCCCTTGAGCTTGCCCCTTCGTGTGGCAGCCTTGGGAGGTTTGTAACCTCACAACAACAGCAATACATTACCCCACATCTCTAGGGTTAACTCCCTAGACTTGTGAACGAGGGAAAAAGCAAGCCGGTGGGCAAGCTAAGCCTTGTGTGGCAACCTCAACAACGTGGACGTAACCCAGCCTGTGTGGCGCGGCGAACCACGGGTCAAATCTCTGTGTCACTTGTCCCCTTTACATTTCTTGCATATTTTGTCTTGTGAGATAGGGCTTCGACCCGATCTACTTTGCTGCAGGGTTTCTGTCACCTTTGGCTAGTTCTCTGTGAAATACCTGTGTGCAGGAACAAGGGTGAATCACCATCTCAAAGGACACAGCTCACAGATCCACCTTGAGTTCACTTCTGTGAAGTGACTCGCGGCGATGCCGCCGAGAGGACGCAGAAGCCGCGCCGCGCTCGGGCCGAGAAGTCCATTCTCGTCTCGCATGCAGCCGGTTTCACGCGGGCGGTGCCGCGCCTATCCTATCGACAAGTGTGCTAAAGTTTTTAACAGGTCGATTTTTGGGGGTCAGCCTATTCACCCCCCCTCTAGGCTTCCATCAGATCCTACAAGTGGTATCAGAGCTAGGATACTTCGTATACGCTTCACCGCGTGAAGTATGGACGCGCCGGAGGGATCCAACAGAGGAGACAAGCCTACCATCCCCGTGGAGGATGTGGAGGCTAGCAAAGAAATGAAGCTTTCTCTTGGTACGGCCCGGCGAGAGCACCATCAAGGGTGATGCTACCGACGTCGAGAGAAAAGCCGCAAGACTAGCAAGACGAAACACAAGACGGCAAGAAAGAGAAAAGAAGAAGCTTGAAGAGCAAGCTAGTGTCAAGCTTGCCGAGAAGCTTCAAAGAAAAGATCAAAGAAAGATGATTCGTGAGGCAAGAGCTGCTAGGAGGGCAGCAAGGGAAAAGAAAAGGCAAGAAGAGGAAGCGGAGTCAAGTGAGCTATCAAGTAGCTCCGAAGATAGAGATGATGACGTCTCCTACAACAAGAACAAGAAGAAGAAAGAAAAGAAAAAGGATGAGTGCAGCGTCAACAACAACAAGTTTGCCGCCATATCCTTTAACTACTCTTCTTATTTGACTAACCGCGATAAGAAGTCCTTTATCAATGTGCCCGCGGGAAAGTTGCCCCGCTTCGATGGGACCAACTATGTCAAGTGAAAGCACTTGATGAGAGCCTATCTTAGCGCCCTTTCACCCCGGTCTTTGGGAGGTTGTGTGCAGTGGATTTCAGCCACCGGTGAACCCCAAGGAGCCAACAAATGAAGAGCTAGCAGCTGCCCACATCAATGGTCAAGCCACAAGCATTCTCCTAAGTGCTCTAGAAGGCAATGAGTACAATAGGGTGATGAATGTCAATGAAGCAAAGAAAATTTGGGACACTCTAGTACTTGCACATGAAGGTGTAGACAAAGTAAGAAAGGCCAAGATTGACTTGTTGAAGGCCAAGCTCAACCGGTTCGTGATCCTTGAGGGAGAAGGGGCCCAAGAAATGTTTGATCGGTTGATGGTACTAGTTGGCAAGATTAGAGGATTTGGAGATGAGGATCTAGATGACCACACCGTTGTCAAGATCATGCTTGAAGCATACACACCTAGAAATGACATAGTGGTCACCTTGATTCATGACAAGAAGAGGTTTGAGCACTTCACTTCAAATGATGTGCTTGGTAGGCTGCTCACCTATGACATGCAAAGAGAGGAGGCAAATGAAAGAAGAAAGCTTGGAGAGTTGCAAGCAAAGCTTGAGGGGGTCAAGATCAAGGATGTGGCTCTCAAGGCAACCAAGACAAGCAAGCCAAGTTCCTCCAACAAGGTCAAGGGCAGCAAGCAAGCATCTACAAGTCAAGACAAGGAAATGAAGAAGATGCAAGAAAATATTGATGCAACCTCTTCCTCAAGTGATGATGAAGATGATGGGGCTGATTACAAGAAGATTGATGATATGGCCCTATTCATGAAGAAATATGGGAAGGGGATGAAAGCAAATGGCTACAAGATAGTGCAACGAAGATTCCCAAACAAGAAAAAAGAGAACATGCTTCAATTGTGGCAGCAAGACTAAAGCATTTTGTTGCCGATTGTCCATATGAGAACAAGAACAACAAATACAAGAAGGACAATGGCAAAGACAAGAAGCAAGACTACAAGAGAAAGGGAAGAAGCATGGGTGAAGCTCACATCGGCCATGAGTGGGACTCAACCAAAGAGACAAGTGAAGAGGAAGTCCATGTTGCAACATTTGCTATGCAAGAGACCTCTACACCCAAGCTCTTTAACAACATGACCGATGATGAGGATGAGGAAGAAGATGACTCCACTCATGTTTGTCTCATGGCCAAGCATGGGAAGGTAAAATCCACACCCAAGCCTTCTCCCTCTCTTAGTGATGAATCTAGTGATCTTAGTAAAAGCTCTAGTGAAGATGAATCTAGTGATGATGAAGAATATGCTAGACTCACCAAAAACCTAGATCCGAAAACTAGAGGCTTTCTTGCTCAACTAATGGCGGATTTAGAGAGTACCCAAGCGAAGTTAGCAACTAGAGATAGTCAACTTGATAGACTTGAAAAGCTCTATGTTGATAACAAGGATGCTCTTGTAGCTGAGAGAAGTGAGGTGGCTTCCTTGCAAAAGAGCCTAGCTAATGAGCAAGGAAATCATGCTCTTACTAAGAAGGCTATGGTCACCCTAAATGGGAAATATTGTGACTTGCAAGACAAGCACAAAAAGCTTGAAAATGAACATAACATTCTTAGTGAGAGCAACTCACATCTCCTAGCCACAAAGGATACCTCTACTCCCTCCACTAGTCAAGGTTGTGGAAAATGCTATAATGTTGATATGAATGCTTATGCCACTAACCTTGCCAACATGAAAGCAATGGAGAATGGAGAAAGAGATCACTAGGCTCACCGCTATGGTAAGAAAAGAAGGTGAAACCAAAGAAGGCAACAGTGAGCAACAAAGTTGAGGCTCCAAAGATGCCCAACTACATTGATGGGAGAAATCCAAGAATCAAGGATGGACTTGGACACAAGCATGGAAACAAAACCAATGGTCGAAAGATGATCAATGGTGTTGAATGTGTCAAATTCTTGAGCAAAGGCACAAGAGGGTACAGAGAGACCTGCACGTAGCGCCGGATACAAGCCAACCCGAGCTATACGTATGCACCACACGCGGCAAGTGCCGCGAGGAAGGGCGCGCAAGCGCGCCCCCAAGAAAAGGGAAGGTCACCTACACCGCCTCAGCAAAAAATAGACCCAAGAAGATGGTCCAAAAGCCTGTGAAGAAGGTCCGTAAGTCGAGAATCTTGTCCAGGCTGTTCCAAGAGGCCACTCCTATCAATCAAGGGCAAAAGCAAACAAGTTGGACTCCAATCCTTGCTTTGAAGTGAAGGCAAACTGCAAGGGGAGGTGTTTGCAAAGTATATGGGCAGTGAAAGGAAACTCTTTTGCAACACCTCTATATGGGTTCCCAAAGTTCTTGTGACTAATGTAAAAGGTCCCAAGAATCTTAGGGGACCTAAACTTGTGAACTAAACTTGTTTTGCAGGCATACTCCTCCGGTGGGTCAAGTTGGGTGTTTGACAGCGGCTGTACAAATCATATGACCGGAGAAAGGAGTATGTTCTCATCATATTCCCAAACCAATGACGATAGAAACAACATAAGGTTTGGAAATGATGATGTAAGAAGTGTGATCGGTCTTGGTAACGTTGCTATCACAACTGAGCATAATATTTCAGATCTTTTGCATGTTGATTCGTTGGGATACAATTTGTTGTCGGTCTCACAATTGTGTGAGAAAGACTACAATTGTCTCTTTACGGATGTTGGTGTGGAAGTCTATCGCAGGAAGGATTCCTCTGTTGTCTTTACAGGGAAACTCAAGAATAAGCTTTACTTAGTTGATTTCAACAAAAGTGAGGCTAAGCTTGATACCCGCCTAATGGCAAAATCTAGCATGGGCTGGTTATGGCAAATCGCCGCCTAGCACATGTTGGCATGAGGAACTTGGCCAAACTGTAGAAAGACAACCACATCATTGGACTAACAAATGTTGATTTTGACAAAGACAGGATATATGGACCTTGCCAAGCTGGAAAGCAAATAGGTGCACCTCACCCACCAAAGAGCGTGATGACCACTACTCAACCATTGGAGTTGATACACATGGATCTCTTTGGACCGGTGGCCTACCTTAGCATCGGGGGTAACAAATATGGACTTGTTATTGTTGATGATTACTCGCTTCACTTGGGTTTTCTTTGTCTTTGATAAGTGCCAGTACGGGAGAAGGTGAAAACCTTCATCAAGAGGGCACAAAAGAGAATTTGGGCTACTTGTCAAGAAAGTAAGAAGTGACAATGGCACCGAATTCAAGAACACCCAAGTTGAAGACTTTCTTGATGAAGAGGGCATCAAGCATGAGTTTTCAGCTGCATATACCCCTCAACAAAATGGTGTAGTAGAGAGGAAAAACCGTACACTCATAGAGATGGCAAGGACAATGCTTGATGAGTACAAGACTTCGGACATCTTTTGGTGTGAAGCCATCAACACCGCTTGTCATGCCATCAACCGCCTCTACTTACACAAGAAACTCAAGAAGACTTCATATGAGCTCTTAACCGGTAACAAGCCTAAGGTGTCATACTTTAGGGTGTTTGGGTGCAAGTGTTTCATTCTCAACAAAAGGCCCCGAACCTCCAAGTTTGCACCTAAAGTTGATGAAGGTTTTCTTCTTGGTTACGGGTCAAATGAGCATGCCTATCGTGTTTTCAACCAAACCACCGTAGGGTTGAAATCACTATAGATGTGACATTTGATGAATCTAATGGCTCTCAAGTAGAGCAAGTTGATCAAAGTGTTGTAGGAAAGGAGGATCCACCTTGTAAGGCAATCAAGCAATTGGCTATCGGTGACATAAGGCCTCAAGAAGATCAAGCTAATGAAGAGGAGGATCCACCGGTTGTTCTTTGCACAAGATTCCGCCGACGTACTCAATGACCAAGTGCAAGACACGCTGCCGGGAAGTATCCAATACGGCGTGCAAGCACCATCGCATGGGCAAAGGCCGCGCCACCTACCTCGGCGGCCGAACCACCACCCGCATCACCCGCTCAACCACTTGATCTTGCTCCAATCCTTGAAGCCGATGATGAATATGATGAAGATCAAGAAGAACAAGCGTAAGGCGTTGATCACCCACGACTACGACAAACGATTCAACGGGATCATCCCGCTGACAACATCCTTGGGAGTCTCCGAAAGGGAGTTACTACTCGATCACATCTAGCTGCTTTACATCAACATTTCTCTTTTTTTCATCTTTGGAACCGCGAAAAGTAGATGATGCTCTCAAGGATCCGGATTGGGTGTTGGCCATGCAAGAAGAGCTCAACAACTTCAAAAGAAATGAAGTTTGAGAGTTGGTGGAAAGACCCAAGACGAACATCATTGGTACCAAGTGGGTCTTCCACAACAAGCAAGATGAAGATGGGTTGGTGACAAGAAACAAGGCAAGATTGGTTGCTCAAGGCTTCACTCAAGTAGAGGGCTTGGACTTTGATGAGACATATGCACCGGTGGCAAGACTAGAAGCAATTCGCATTCTTCTAGCCTTTGCTGCCCATCATGACTTCAAGCTATACCAAATGGATGTCAAGAGTGCATTCCTCAACGGTCCATTACAAGAGGAGGTGTATGTTGAGCGGCCACCCGGTTTTGAAGACCCCAAGTTTCCCAACCACGTCTACAAGCTCCGAAAGGCGCTCTACGGGCTTAAGCAAGCACCTAGAGCATGGTATGAATGCCTTAAGGATTTCTTGCTCAAACAAGGCTTTGAAATAGGCAAAGCTGATCCTACTCTCTTCACTCATAAAGTTAGCAATGATATCTTTGTATGCCAAATATATGTCGATGACATAATATTTGGTAGCACTAACAATATGTATGTTGAGCAATTTAGTAGGACAATGACCAAGAGATTTGAGATGTCCATGATGGGTGAGCTAAAGTACTTCCTCGGGTTTCAAGTCAAGCAAATGGAGGAAGGGACATTCATTTGCCAAACCAAGTACACCCATGACATGCTAAAGAAGTTTGATATGGCCAAGGCAAAGCCAATCAAAACTCCAATGCCAAGCAATGGACATCTTGATCTTGATGAGGAGGGTCCAAGTGGACATGAAGGTATATCGCTCCATGATTGGATCTTTGCTTTACCTTTGTGCATCTAGGCCGGACATAATGCTTAGTGTGTGTATGTGTGCTCGTTTTCAAGCCAATCCAAAGGAATGTCATAATGTGGTCATTAAGAGAATCTTAAGATATTTAGTACTCACTCCTAACCTTGGCTTGTGGTATCCTAAGGGTTCCAAGTTCAATCTACTTGGCTATTCGATTTCGACTATGCCGGTTGCAAAGTAGATCGAAAAAAGCACTTCGGGGGACATGTCAATTCCTTGGGCGGTCCTTAGTGTCTTGGAGCTCTAAGAAGCAAAATTGTGTAGCCCTTTCCACCGCCGAGGCCGAGTATGTTGCGGCCGGTGCATGCTTTGTGCTCAACTACTTTGGATGAAGCAAACCTTAAAAGATTACGGATGTCATTTCACAAAGATACCTCTTCTTTGTGACAACGAGAGTGCCATCAAACTCGCAAAAATAACCCGGTAGCACACTCTAGAAGAAAACACATAGACATCCGTCATCACTTCTTGAGAGACCACGAACTTAAAGGAGATATCGCAATCCGCCATGTGAGCACCGAAAAGCAATTAGCCGATATCTTCACCAAGCCTCTCGATGAGTCAAGGTTTTGTGCTTTGCGTAGTGAGCTAAACATTCTCGATTCTCGTAACTTGGTTTGAATTCCAGCACACATGCAATCTGTTTGAGACACTAGATCGACATAGGAAAAGTTTGTGAAAACTTTCATATTGTGTTTCAAAAGGATTTCAAATTCTAATCCGAAATTCAATGCCATTGTTCTCATCTCGATGATCTGTCTCGGCAATGAATTTTGGTGTCTTTGTGATCAAGTTTGAGAAAGAATGAGTCAAAAGTGACAATATATATGCGGGGCGGCGGTTTGGAGCGGCGGTGCAGCGTGTCTGCTGCCCGCGCAGCCGCGTCCTAGCACGGCGATGCCGCGCCTAAGGTGTCGGCACCTGTTACGTCCGAACCGTTTTGGGCCAAAATTTTCCTCTTTCCTTTTCTACCCCTGGCCCGACCGGTTTTCTTTCTCTCCTCTGCCCGACACCTCTCCCTCGCGTCATTCTCTCTCTCTCGTCACGAAGGGCGAAGAAGACGCCGCCGCTCTGCCGCAGCGGCTACCGGCGCCTTTGCCGCCCCCCGGCGATGCCGCGGCGCCGCCGCCCGCCGGTCCTCCCCTTTCGTAACCGGCCGGCCCCGCTCCCCCTCTCCGAGCGACTTCTTCTCTCTTCTCCCCATTCCACGAGTCAAGGTAACCTAACCCTAGTTCTTGTTGACCTTGCCCGATCTATGCGATGTGCAATAATTTTTCATGGATTTCTGTTTCTAAGAGTTGTATGAACTCTAGGGAAGTAGTTTTGATGATTGGAATCGACCAATTTCACACTTCCATGACTTAAGTGATTTAGGGGGAGGGCGCGGCAATGCCGCCCCCAAATAGAACTTGATCGTTCTTAGTCGCTTCCAACAACAAATATCCCTCAAATCACTCACTTTATTGAATTGTGAAATCGATTGACTCCAAACATTGAAGAAATTTCTTTTAGGTTCATACTCATCTTGTCAAATCCATGGACATTTTGCACCCAACCGTGTTTTGATCTCTCGAAATTGGAAGAGAAATACCAGAATGTGTCAAATAGATGAGTCGAACAGTTTGGGTGATAAAAATAGATGATTTGAGCAAGGGGGAAGCGGCGAAACAAGGCGTGACACACGGGGCGGCGCCGCACGCAGTCACGGCAGGCGGTGCCGGCCTCCTCTGGCAGGCGATGCTTAGCAGCCCAGGTTTTCACCCTCGACAGCTTGCTCAAACCACCTAAGTTTATGTTCCAAACCTTCTCCCACATATATTTGATCATTTTTGGACTTCTATCGTTGTCAAATTCTGATCAAACTCTATATATTGCATAGATGGATCCCGGAGGTGATCCCCATGGCAAGAGGAAGATGAGGGTCAAGGTGGTTGAGAAAAGAGGCCGTGGCAGGAAGAATATGAACAGAGGAGTTGGTAGCAGCAGCAGTGGGTCAGCTGGACTCACAGAGGAGCAAAGCAAAGCGGCGGTATGGGTACACCATTGTGCCCCCAGGTGAACAAGGCACTCCTGAGCACCTATCTGTTTATGACAGTAGTTACTTGGTGTCAGTAGAGGGTGTCTTTGAGATGGCAGCTCCTGTCAATGATCCACCCATTCCAGTGGTGAGCTACTTCAAGAAACAGAGGGAAGTGGCTGATGCTAGAGCCTACAATGTTTACAGTGATGAGCAGATCGAGGGCATAGATGAGAGGTTTTGGGCAAAGATTTCATTCAAACTTTTACTTAACTGTCCCTCTTCCACTCCACCAAGAGCAAGATCACCACAATGCACTATATTGATTTTGAGAGGATGGCGCATAAGGAGGAGGATTCCTTCAATGAGGCAATTGAGGCTTGTGAGAGGTTTGAGTGACGCACATCATGTCCTTCAAGCATGATTGGAATGAAGAGATTCTCGGTCGGTTCCATGCTACCTACCACCGGGACAAAGTAAATGGACACCATCCAATCGGATGATGGCGGGAGGCACTAGGCTTCATCACATTCATCCGTTGACTTCATCACATTAATCGATATTCATGAGATTGACCCTTGGCTTTGGGTCATCAAGGATTGCTGGCGCATCCAAAGTTACTTGGAAAAAGGAAGGGGTTGAAGGACTTCTTCTATGTGATGAACAACCTCTGCGCAGATGCACCATTGATCCCAAGGATGGGGCGGCCTCTCGATGTGAATGGCTATGCTAGGAATTTGCTTGCTCACTTCGGGATGATGAGACTTTCAATGTGGGAAAGTTCATTTGGAGGCAGACTAGCAAATGCCATGGACGATGCCGGAAGGAACTTGCCATATGCTCCTTACATTATGTTCATGATTGAGAGGGTCGGTGGGAACATCTATCCCAAGGATTGCTTCCACACGTCTACAACATAGAGAAGACCCATGGCTTGGATGGAGGAAAGACCGATGGCGAGATCCGCACCCTCGGCAGGAGGCACCTCACCGGTAGAGAGGACTTAGAGCAGCCCTCGAGTTCTAGGCCCGGGAGGCACAAAGTGGCTCTCGATCCAAGGTGAAGAAGTGGATCAATGCCATCTTTGGGCATTGCGCATATGCATCACGAAGACTTATGAGATGCGTAGGGGGAGGTGAGACAGGCTTTCAAGAGTGTTAGGGAGAAGCAAGGACTCTCGGTTCCTCCTTCTATCCCTAGACCACCTCGCATGACCTCCCGAGTTGTCACCACCGCAGCTCGGTCGGGATCCGTCGGACACGCTTGGCTCTTTCTCTCGCCAGATCCCGCCGCCGCTCTACTGCCGCTCTCTGCTGCACCCGATCTTTGTTATTTCGAGGGAGGAGGGACGAGGACACAGCTTCCAGCCGCGAGGACACCAGTGAGGAGTGACTCCGCTTCTTTTCTTCTCTTTTCTATGATCTTTTTGGTGCTTGACGCCAAAGGGGGAGAAAATTAGAAGAAATGAGAGGGGTCAAACAAAATTAGAAGAAATGAGAGGGGTCAAACTTTTTCGACGCCGGAGTTGGTTCGAAGATGATGCGGCGAAATGATCTTCAGAGTTTAGATCCTTTGAGAGTAGCTTGTTAGGTGTGAGTTTGAGAGAAACTCTATTTTATGTAATAATGCCACCTATGACTTGTTATTTCTCGAATTTGGTCGTTGGTTGCTTAAACTCTGTTTTATATAATCTGCTGCCTGTTTAGCTTATTTAATCCTGTCATATATGCTGTGGTATTGATTAAATACGTGCATGCGACCGATAGGCGCGGCAAGCACCGCACCCCGGCGCGGGCGAAAGGTCGCCGCACATCATCGCTTGCGCATGCACAATATTGTTGTGCTCGATCGGTTTACGTAGGTCATATGCATCACGGATATATTTTATGACACCCTGTTGAGCACCCCACAACAACCATGGATGTAGGGGGAGGCCTTGCACACTTTCTAAATGTGTGACTTGACTTTTTATGTCAAAATGAGAATTCAAATCTCACTCACACATTTAGGGGGAGGCCTCACTATACCTAAATATGTGAAATTGACATTTTCATGTCAATACTAAGAATTCAAAACTCACTCACATATTTAGGGGGAGGTTCCTACATCCTTGGTCTTCGAAATCTAAGTTTGACTTTACATCTTATGTAAGCTCTAATTTGGTTGTCATCAATCACCAAAAGGGGGGAGATTGTAAGTGCAATCAAGCTCTAAGTGGGTTTTGGCGTTGATGACCACCGAATTAGGGGACTAATGAGATTTACGAAGATGACATGCGAGGGGATTAAAATGTGGAGTTGATGTACAGGTCCAAAGGCACCAAATAAGCTAGATGGTTGTGTTTTCCGGATCAAGGCGTTTAAATTATTTTATATTTTGAATCTTGAGTTTAGGAAATGCCGTACTATCAAGAGGGATCCTAGGATTCTCGGCACTGTGGACCAAGTGCTCTAAACATCAAATCGCAGACACAACACTCAACTCCAAACCCGACCCGGCCCGGCAATTCTTCACCGATTCACTCTTTTTCTTTGTCGGGGTTGGCGCGGCAAACCATCGCAATGGTGCGGCGGTGCAGCGTGTCGATCGGGCGGTGCCACACTTAAATCCTACCGTTGGGTCCGTGGGGTATAAATACCCATTCTACCCCTCCCACAACGGTCATCCGCTCACTTCTTCTTCTTCCTCGAAAGCGCATGACCCGGGAATAGACCTCTTGCTCTCTCTCACTCCTCCATTGAAGCACCTTGAGCTCCCCACTCAATCCCTCACTTCCCACCGTGGGATTTTTGAGGGAAACAAACGCAAAACTTTGATTGGAGACCGGATCTACTACTTCCCCACTCAAAAGAGCATTTGGTTCACGCTTTGGCCGGAACCCTAGGGTTCTTTACTCTTGGAGCTTGCTCCTAGACGGCTAGGCGTCGCTTGAGCTTGCCCCCTTCGTGTGGCAGCCTTGGGAGGTTTGTAACCTCACAACAACAAGAATACATTACCCCACATCTCTAGGGTTAACTCCTAGACTTGTGAACGAGGGAAAAAGCAAGCCGGTGGGCAAGCTAAGCCTTGTGTGGCAACCTCAACAACGTGGGCGTAACCCGGCCGTGGTGGCGCGAAACCACGGGTCAAATCTCTCGTGTCACTTGTCCCCTTTACATTTCTTGCATATTTTGTCTTGTGAGATAGGGCTTCGACCCGATCTACTTTGCTTCAGGGGTTTCGTCACCTTTGTCTAGTTCTCACGTGAAATACCCGTGTGCGTGAACAAGGGTGAATCACCATCTCAAAGGACACGACTCACGAGATCCACCTTGAGTTCACTTACGTGAAGTGACTCGCGGGCAAGATCAAGACGAAGACGCGGCAGATTAGCCGCGCCGCTACTGGCCGAGAGAAGTCCATTCTCTATCTCTGCAATGCGCCAGTTTCACGCGGCGATGCAGCGCCCTATACGCGGCGGTGCCGCGCATATCCATCTTGACAATGTGCTAAAGTTTTTAACAGTCGATTTTTGGGGGTCACCTATTCACCCCCCTTAGGCTTCCATCGGATCCTACGATAGTCCACTTTGAACCATAACCATCTAACCCGTAGTGCCCCTCTTGAATTTGTCCAGTCAATGATGCCCGACCCACCAAATTCAGCCGGTTTGGTTACCTTGAACCATGCAACTTTGCATTTTCCCCCGGCGAGCTCTAAGTCCCCAGCCCAGAGAAAAGCTCTTCTCAATCGATCAAGATCGTCAAGGAACTGCCTGGGTGCCTTTAGAGATGTGAGGAAGTATATCGGAATGGAGCTGAGTACTGATCTGACCAATTCACGCCGGCCAGCTTGGTTTAGCCATCGGCCTTGCCACAGGGTTAGCCTATTCCTGGCTTTGTCGACGATCTTCTGAATATGAACCAGCTTGATTCTTCCCAACGATAACGGTAGGCCCAAATATGTAATCGGGAAGCTACTTCTCGTTCCGCCGAAACCGTCAAGGATCTGATCAAGGTTGAGGCCTGTACATCTTATCGGGGACACTGTGCACTTTGGGATGTTGAGTCAGTCCCCCGTAGCTTGTCCGAAACGGTCTAGAATGCCGAAAAGTGTGGTGACCTCCTTTATAGGATTTAGGAAAATCACAGCGTCATCGGCGTATAGTGAGACACGCAAGCTAGCATTCCTCCCTCGTAACGGTGACAGTAAACCATTTTCCGTTGCCATTTCTAGGAGCAAGTGTAGTGTGTCGATTGCTAGGATGAACAGAAAAGGCGACAATGGGTCTCCTTGTCTTACCCCTCTGGCGTGATTGATCTTCTTTCCACTGATGCCATTTAGCAGTATCGATGAGCTCGCAGTTTTGAAGATGACTGTTACCCATTCTCTCCATTTGTGGCTAAATCCTCTTTTTTCTAGCATCTCTAGGATGTAGGGCCATGAAACCGTATCGAAGGCCTTTGAGATATCCAGCTTGAAGAGCAAGGTCGGTATCTTTTTCTTGTGGTATGCCCTGGCCAGGTTTCGCACATACATGAAGTTATCCTGGATACATCTTCCTTTAATAAAAGCGCTTTGTGCCACTGAGATTAGTCTGTCTATGTTGGGAGCTAACCGAAGTGCCAATGTCTTGGTCACAAATTTTCCAAAAGAGTGTATCAAGCTGATGGGCCTGAAGTGTTGTGGCCGGTCTGCATTGTCAGATTTGGGGATCAATACAATGTGTGCATCATTAAGTACTCTCATCGGGCTTGTGTGCAGATCGAAAAAGGCATTCATTGCTGAAAGCAAATCCATCTTGATGATGTCCCAACATTTCTTATAGAAGACACCCGTGAATCCATCAGGTCCCGGGGCCTTCTCAGACGGTATCTCTTTCACAGTTCGTTTCAGTTCATCGAGAGTGAAACGGTTGTCCATGCTTAGGTCCTCTAGCCTTGTTAGATTTAGGCTCTCCCACTGTATTGTTTGTTGTCTGATAACTTGGTTTCCAAGTATACCACAGAAGTGCTCATATAGGATTTCCTCCTTCTCACTATGACCCCACCTCATCTCGTCGTTACCACATTTTAGAAAAATAATCAGGTTTCGTTGCCGGCGTCCCTTGGCCTTTTGATGGAAATACTTGGTACGGGCATCACCCTCCCTCAAATTTAAAATCCTTGAGCATTGTCGCCTTCTTGATCATTCAATTGCCGCCCATCCAAGTATTTGCTGTTTCAGCCTCTTGTGCAGATCGATTTCAGTTTCAGAAAGCTGACGAGACTCTTGCGCAATATCTAACCTTAGAATTACCTCGTTTGCCATGCCTAGCTGAATGCGTGCTTCACTGAAAAGAGACTTGCTCCACTCTCTTAGTGCCAGTGCTGTGCGCTGCAGCTTGTGGTGTAGAGTCAGTAGTGCATTACTCTCACTATGTGGCTCGTTCCATGCTGCTTGCACTATTTTCAGAAAGTCTGGTGCCCGAGTCCAGAAAGTTTCAAACCTGAAAAAGGCTTTTCTGTGAGGTTGTGGCTGTCTGCACAGGAAGAGAGGGCAATGATCAGATATGGAACTGCTCATAGCAATCAGGTTAGTCGATGGGAAGGCGCTGTCCCACTCTAAGTTACAGAAAGCCCGATCAAGCCGGACCAAGGTTGGGTTTCGACGGCCATTGCTCCATGTGTATTTTCGGTTTAGCAGCTTCAGCTCCATTAGTTCGCTAGAGTCAAGGGCCTGACGAAACCTCCTCATGTTGGCTCTATTAATGTTCTCATTGTTTTTGTCCTGTGCCTCACAGATCAAATTGAAGTCGCCGAGGCAAATCCACGGTTTGTTTATTGGCTAACAGTGCACCAGTTTATTAAGAAAAGTTCCCCTCTCGGCATTTACAGTTGGACCATACACTGTGGTTAGCACGAACTGAATATTGGCCAGAACATTGGTTAGCTCGACTGACAGACAATAAGAGTCCATCTTGACTTGCCCACCCGTGATGTATGTACTGTCCCAAGCGATGAGGATTCCTCCCTTGGTTCCGATTGCAGGCAGATATACATAGTTGACGGCATAGGCTGCACCCAGGAATTCTAAAGCAAGAGATCTTCCAACCACATCCAGTTTGGTCTCCTGAAGGCAGATGATCAGTGGCCTGACTTGCTGAATCAGTAGTTTGACAGCCTCCCTTCTTGCCGCGCTGTTCAGCCCCCGTACATTCCAGTTCAGAATTTTGGAATTCTTGTCAGCCATAAGCAAACCACAGAAACAACAAACTATGATGGCCAGCAAACCGAGACATTCTATTGCACTGATAACAAACGCTGATACAATGCCCGAGCTTCCCCAGCTTAATGGGCGACACCACAGATGCAGATGCAGTTACAACAGACCAACTGGCATACCAAGAAACTGCAGATTCAAACAACCTGCTGCTGCAGACCAATACAATCTCCCTACCGAAAACAAGACACCCAACAGAAGCAAACTCACAACCTAACTTCACCGGCAATTCACCGGCCGGCGCTGGCACTGACTCGACTAACATCGGGACCCCTGGCTCGAGTTGAAGCAAGCACATCACTGGGACTATATCTCCACGTCCTGAGCCCCCGCCTCCTGCACAACCGCTTCCAGGATCTTGACGAGCTTCTTGTTGCCCAGCTTGGTGGCCGCCTCAATGGCCTTCACCGCCCGCTTTCGAGGAGTCGTCGGCGTACAGGTCCAGGTACTCAGTGACAACCTGGTCGGGTGCCTGGTGCTGATCGTTGTCGATGAAGTTGAGCTCCTTCATGAGCCTGTGTTGTGCCCGCTCCGCCACCGGGACAGTCGACGGCTTCGCCGCCAGCCTGCTGCTAGAGCGAGTGGAGACCATGTCCCTCTTGGCACGCCGCGCCTTGTCGGCTTAGGAGGGCGGGGTTGGCGGCGGCGGCGGCGATGCGTCCGCGAAGAGTCCTGCATACACATCAACAATGTCAGAGCTGTCCTCTGCGGCCGCCTCCTTGCACCCGTCTCCGCCTGCCTCCTTCGTCTTGCCGTCGTCAACTTCAGCCCGGGCAGTGACAATGTCCATCTTGTGGACCAGCTCAGCGATGACTTCCACCTCACGTTACGGCTCGGCGGCGTCTCTTCGGTGTCGGCGGTACGCGCTGCCCCAAAGGCGATCTCGCCGGGCATTGGCCACCTCCCCCTCCGGCGGTCCGGGGCACCACATTGCCGAAACCGGGACGTAAGGCGGTGAGCGTGGCGCGGCATGGTCGGAGCCGTCCGGACTGTAGATGGACGCCTCCAGAGTCATCGGATCGGCGCCCTCAATTGCGGGACCCGATCGACCCGGCAGTCCTTCCCTCCCCCGCGCGCGGCTCGTACTCGTCCCCACGACCGCGGGGAGCACGGCGCGTGGCGGGCGATCTCGAGCGGCGGCACTCCCCGATCCTCGGCCCGGCATGGACCGAGCTCATCTCTTGATCTTCTTGCACCATGGGGAGGCGGACACGGACCGCCGGCCGCGCTCCCGCCGTCTGTGCCTCACCGCCCGCAAATACGGGCGGTATCGATCTTGGGGCGCAGCCCCGGATACGCACCGCACGATCCGATGCGCACCCAGACAGCATCTTGCGTGCCCTGGAGCTCCCTTGCCCCTCCTGATGATGACGGCGCCCGTCGTAGTCGCTGTCCGGGTCCCGATCGCGGCGGTGGTGTGGATCGATCGGGTCCTGACAGCCCGTGACCCTCGGTAGGATGTTCCTCGCTTGCGACGCCTGCGCCGGGCGCCCATCCATCACCCCCGGCGCCCAGACAAAGGGGATGAATGGCGGCGCGTCGGAGCTGCCATGCTTCGAGGAGGTGTCCGAGTCCGGCGAGTCCGGGTAGAACTGGCTCCAATCTTCGTAGCCCTCAAGATGGATAAGGATGGCCTTCTCACCCATCTTCCCCACCGGGCGGTGCAGATGGAAAACGGTGCGGGGAGGGGAGACCCATCAGCTCCATGGCCTGTCCCGCCCGCGCCGCAAACATCTAAATGTAAAAGCGGGGGAGTAGTGGCAAGGATCGTTGGCAGCACTGCAGATGCCACATGTAGTGGAATGCTAAGGGAGTCGACACTAAACGCAACTGTGGTGTTTAGGGCAGGACCAACTAATGATCTCAATTTAAAACTCGTGTTACACATAGACTTGGATTGCTAAAGACTCAATTCACCGCCTAACGCAAATCAATGGTCTTCTAATCCCACCAATCTATCCAAAGTACACATGTTGCCCTATTCTCTGTTTCTTGCTTTGCTTTCTACTTTATGCATGCACTTGAACCTAGGCATATGGTCACCGTTGAGCTTTTGATCTGCTCAAGGGGAAGGGGGATGTGCGCTGTTGGGGTAGGTGGAGCGCTTCTTCGCGGGAGTCGGCAACAGATTTTACGATGAAGAAGCCATGAAGGTTGACGTGGGCCAATTTGGATGGGCTGTATAGGCTGAAATTGGTGTTGGTGGGCTGTAGGTTGGTCAAGTATGCCCTGCGCCTGGCCAGGCGGCTGCCGCCACGGCCCACTGGCCGGACTTGTACGGTGGGGGCTCTCTCGTCTCTCTATCAATCTGTTTGGTGCCGCCTGCTTCACGCTTCTTTGTTTGGGCCTGGAGGCTCTGTCATTTTTCTTTTTTGCTTTTGTGCGTTGCGACAAAGAAACTGGTCTGCTGTAGCAAGTGCAATCCACATCACCATCGTGCTCTTCGATCATCATCAGCATCATATAGATAGAGGGTATACATGATCATGATGCAGACCCCACACATGACATGGTGCTCCTGACCTTCTGATCGCGCCAAAGATTTGTCAGTTTTCCATTCAAAAACGGAAAAGCAAAGGCAAACCATCCATCCGAAAGCCAAAGCGAGGCGCCACTTCACGATAGGCCGGCCGTCCAAAGTCCGTCCAAAGTTTGTTGCCGGACGTGACGTGACACCCCGCACACATCACTTCACTTCACTTCAGCAGGCCCGTTTCATCCATCCTGATACTCTGTCGCTGCAGCTAGCGGTGCGCCGGTGCAGTACTGCAGTTGGGTTGGGTTGCGCTGAGCTGCAGATCGAGCAACCATGGCCGCGGCCAACAAGGAGGTGGTGGTGGACCTGCGGTCCGACACGGTGACCAAGCCCTCGGACGCCATGCGCGCCGCGATGGCAGCAGCCGAGGTCGACGACGACGTGCGTGGCGCGGACCCGACCGCGCGGCGGTTCCAGGAGGCGATGGCGGCGATCACGGGCAAGGAGGCGGCGCTCTTCGTGCCGTCGGGGACCATGGGCAACCTCGTCTCCGTGCTCGCGCACTGCGACGTCCGGGGCAGCGAGGCCATCCTGGGCCACGACTCCCACATCCACCTCTACGAGAACGGCGGCATCTCCACCATCGGCGGCGTGCACCCCAGGACCGTACTGAACAACGACGACGGCACCATGGACATCGACGGGATCGTCGCTGCGATCAGGCCGCCGGGTGGCGGGCTCTATTACCCGACCACCAGACTCATCTGCTTGGAGAATACACATGGGAAGTGAGTAGTAGGCTGCTAATCTTGCTGGATTGCTGGTGAAAATAACATTGGTTTTGTTTTGTTATTACCTACGTACGTATATAAGTTGTATGTTTGTTACTGACTCTGCAGTTCTGGAGGGAAATGTTTATCCGTAGAATACACTGACAAGGTTGGCGAAATTGCCAAGAGTCATGGCCTCAAGCTTCATATTGATGGAGCTCGCATTTTTAACGCCTCTGTGGTGAGTAGTAGTAGTTTGGTGTGTCTTTGTTCAATCTTCAGATATCAATTTTATAGAGGTCTGAAAAGAAACCATATATCTAAGTAAGATGTATATAATTTGCCTCTACAATTAGAAATTTTAGACACCTGTGTGTGCATGCGTCCGAGGCTCTTAATCCATAATATTCATTGTGCTAGGCACTTGGAGTTCCTGTGGACAGACTTGTGAAAGCCGCAGATTCAGTTTCGGTATGTTCAATTTTTCAGAGTACTATGCTCAGCTACACTGGTAACACATGTGAATCAACTATAGATACATGTATATGATAGTGCTTCTATTTCTTTGAAACTTGAACTTCAGGTATGCATGTCTAAAGGTTTAGGTGCCCCGGTTGGATCAGTTATTGTTGGTTCAAAGGACTTCATTGAAAAGGTCCGATCAGTTGTGTTTCCAAGTTTAAACTGAATCGTTATATATTATTGTAAAAAGAAAACAACTGCAAGTTACAAAGGAGATATGAACATTGAACAATACATTCAGGCTAAAATTCTGCGGAAGACCCTAGGTGGTGGAATGAGGCAGGTTGGAGTTCTCTGTGCTGCTGCTCATGTTGCCCTTCGCGACACTGTGGGAAAGCTTGCGGATGACCACAGAAATGCTAAAGCTTTGGCAGGTTTATTTTTATCTTTTCTAAAAAAAACTTAGTAAGAATTGGCCGGAATTTTCCCCTTTTTCTACAAAGTTTATTTTTCCCGGGATATTTGTTTCCCAACTTTTTATCCTACTTAAACAAATCGAAATCTTCATTGACTTGAAGTCCTGAACTTGTCACTCTTGTTCGTTTGCCTAGAGGGACTGAATAAAATCGAACAGTTCACAGTGGATTCAGCTTCAGTCGAGACCAATATGGTCAGCCTCCTACAATATTTCTCATTATCCACTGTACTATATATGTAACTGTAAACGTCCCATTTTGTAACATACCTTTGCTTTGTAAGGTACTCTTGGATATTGTGGATTCACGCATATCAGCGGCCAAGCTGTGCCAAGTCCTGGGAACACACAATGTGCTTGCCAATCCAAGGAGCCCAAAAAGGTCAAGTGTTATTGTTCAGTACTTTTTAAATAAGATTTAATTACCATGTGAAGTATTTTTTCAAATAAGATTTAGCATGTTGAAAAAGGTGAAGTTGCACTCTGTAGTTTAGGATTTAGCACAGAGTACATTATTTTAAAAATATGATTTAGCGTTTTCAGTATCTTTGTTGATGCTACCATTCTTCTGTACTTCCTGGACTTCACTCATTTCACTGAGACTACCAAATTTAGCAATATCAGCAGTCTTTTGAAACCCACACAATACCATCCGTTCTAACTATTCAGATGACCTCTTTTTATTTATGCAGTGTCAGGCTTGTCCTTCATTACCAAATTTCAGATTCTGATGTTCAATATGCGCTGACGTGTTTTAAGGTAGATCGATATGCAAAATCTCACGCCGTTTCTACTTTTTATTTACCATGACTGTTCTGGTTCGTCTAATCGCAGTGTGAATATCACTGATACGATCTTATGTTCTCAGAATGCTGTTGAAGAGCTACTGAAGGGCAGTACTGAATTCGAGCATTTGGCAGATACTACTACCAAGAACTCCTACGGGCACTAGGACACCCTGGTCGATGCATCAGCTCGATGGCCTTGCTTGTCTGTAATGAACTCCAAGATATTGTAGCCACACAAAAACTTTGCTGAATAAGTGTTGGTTTTCACTCATTTCTCCGATGTGTTCGTTCTTGTGCATTAGTCTGTCTTCGCAGAATTGCCTGGTCCTTGCTGACACTTCCTGGTAAGACGGATGTGGTGAAAATCAAAATGAACGTAGGTCTTTCCGTAAAATAAAAAAGGTAAATATGACAGCAGAAGGAAAAGATTTAGAACTGAGCCTAGTATGCATGGGAAACAAAAAAGGTTTATCCTTGTAATCTTAGAAAAGAGCTTAATGGGCCGAAATCTTAGTATTGCTCTTTGCATGGAACATGGTTGTTTTTAATCTGCCTGGATAATAACATGCATCTAGACCGAGAATGGGTTCGAATTTGGGCTTTATTAGCTGACAAGGTTTAATAACCTGTGTCTAGTAGTTTAAGACTTTAAGTCTGGATTTCGTTTAGATTTAGGGGCTAGCAAGCAAAGGCTTACAAGATTCAGGGAATGCATGAGTTGTTGTATCTTATCACAGCATGCTATGCTAGAGCCTTTGTCGTCTGCCGGGCGAGATGCCTCCAGTACAACCACCACATGTTGTGTCGTTTGTGACTGAAGATGCTCTTGGCTCCTGTAGGCTGTAGCTCCATCAGTTGTTCACGCACTCCTCTCTGATGCCCCTAGCACTAAACACATAGCGTGCTGCACCCAGAGCAGTGTCAGCCCCTTGACCAGGCCAGGCGTCCCGGCGACGAGCAGGGACGATCGATCCAGGCAGTGGCGACCGATGCAAACGGCCGCGGCGGCGGGGGCCGCCGGCACTCGGCAGTGTCTGTCTGTGTGTGCCTCGGCCGGCGTCACAGCTAGTACCTAGCTAGCGCTGCCGGCCGGCCGGCTGCTGGATCCCATGCACCGCCGGAGCCCACCGCGCAGCACAGTCACAGAGCGAGGTGACGGGATGGGTCACGGCGGGGCGGGCGATAGTAGGTGCGGACAAGTCTCGTGACGAGATCACGAGGAGGCGCCGACGATCTCGCTGCCGAGGGCGCGGGGCGCACCCGTACCGCGCGCCGGACCCGCGCTGGGCGCCCGCCGCCGCGGAAACAGTCGAGTCGGCTCCCCTCTCATGGGCCACATGTGCTGGTTCGGCCGTTTAGCTAGGCCCGGGACGCTTCTGGCCTTCTAGGCCTTGCCTGGTTAGAAAACGAGCGAGAGCACACGGGTAAACTGATGGGCCTGCTGCATGCATGCATTTGCATTGCATGGACGGCGGACATATATCTCAACTGCGAAACTCAAGCGCGTTTCTAATTCTCAAAAAAAAAAAAAAAAAACCTACCGCCCGTTTCGAGTCCCAGGCTCGACTTCGCAAAAAATTTAAACAGATTTTCTCAGATCAACTGAATTAAGACATGCTTGATTGTAGGTTACGAAATCACTGGAGGTATGCCAGTGCCAGTATTTGTCTAAATTTGATTGCCACATGTTCAACTGGTTTGTTTCAGCTTGTATTTGTGTGCGGTGTGATTGCCATATGTTCAACCTGGTTGTTTCAGTCCTGTTGTTTGTATCAAAAAAAAAAAAAAAAAACATATATCTCAACTCAAAACTCAAGCTGTTTCTAATTCTCAAAAAAAAAAAAAAAAAAAAAAAAAAAAAAACTTCAAGAGTTTCACGGCTATCTCCATAAAAAAACAGATCAGCAGATCAACTGAATTTCTCGACATGCTTGATTGTAGGTTACGAAATCACTGGAGGTATGCCAGTGGCAGTATTTGGTGCTAAATTTGATTGCCACATGTTCAACTGGTTTGTTTCAGCTTGTATTTGTGCTAAATTTGATTGCCATATGTTCAACCTGTTTGTTTCAGCTTGTTTCAGGATATCAGATGAAAAAAACAAAAAAATTTTGATATATGGCTCCAGCCGTCTCCGGATAACATGTAGCATAAACTGGGTTCTGAGTTCACGTTCACCGGCTACAGCTCCGGATACTACACTATTTTCTCGTCGACTGGTGTTTTCTGTAGAATCATGTGATCATGTCTGGGCAATCAGGTGCTGGTGCTGCCCGGCCAGACAACACTGAATGTCAAGGCGCGGTCAAGACTGATGTCGTCCGATCTGTCTGCGCGATTGAGATGGATACTCCTACGTAAGCCGGCCTAATTGTTGATAAGATCCGTCAATGTCTGTATGTACATGTACACGCAGACTGGGCTTTTTTTCATTGGACAGGGAAAGGGGACCTCCGGTTCACTACGTCCCGACCGGCCGGCCGGTCTCCGAAAATATAAAAAGATTTGGCCAATCAGCCTCACGGATCAGTGATCACCAAGCTTTAAGTCTAGCCGAGTGATTAATAACTGGCCGTCTTTTTGAAACGTCTTTTCACACCTAGAAAGACTTCCACTCTAGGCCGGCCTCCTCCAGTCATCATGCTCTCGAATTTCAGTACTACTGTACTGCTTTTCGCTAGACTCGTGGAGGCGGCACACTGTGTAGGGCGCCTGGGAAGACGTGTGCGTCATGATCCTAGATCTCTAGCATGCATCAATGTAGCCGGATGGCGGGCCTTGTTTTCGATAAAAGAAACTGCAGGAAAGAATATACAACTATGATATGGTTAGAGTAAATGGTATTCATATTTATATCTCTAAAATTTTGTCAATATTTTTTGTGAGACTTTGGTCAAACATGAAAGTATTTGATTCCTCTCAAAACACTGAGAATTACATCTTTTGTGGACGGACGGAGCTAGGGAGTAAAACAAATTGTCGCGAGCAAGTACAAAACAAAAGGTAAGGAGAAACTGGATTACACAAAACTCTCGAGCTAGCCAAGAAGAAATTAGAGGCAAATAACGCTCTTTCGCTCTATACAAATAACCACAGAAAACATCATCCTAACATGCATTTGCACTAGAATAATGTTTGCCTGCTTAGTACAATAGTAGTGAAGATCGTTTTTGCAGCTTTACATGCGGTTTTAAAAATCGCCGGTGTCGAAGCCCGACGAAAATGGTGACGTTACACTAGTGTAAGCTTTAGAATCAATAGTGTAAAAAAGTTCATTTCCAGTGACAACACAACCTTGACACATCCTGCTTCCCACCGTCCTCACCTGAAACGGCCAGATTCAGCGAGTGGAAATTGTAGAGTCACCACCGCCGCTAGAGCCCTATCGTTGCGAACCTCCGCTAGTGCCATCTTCATCCGCTTCGAGTTGACACCACATGTCGCGGGTTAGCCCACCTTCATGCACGTCATCCAGTCAGAACTAGCCAATTATATGAGCCCCTGTGGATAACCTCTTCTGCTCGGACTCTTAGGCATCCTCCACCGCTAGGTAGCCACTACCAACAGGATCCGCCTCCAACTGATCCGCCTTCATCGCTGATGGTGCAGCCACGGCGGACGCCCATGCATCGGGACGGTGGCGGCGGGCCGCGTTTGCCCGTGTGCGTCAGCCTAGGGGCGCAGCCAGGATGGGCTCTCAAGGGCACTAATTAATAGAGTAAACGAAAATCGAGTGATGTAATGGTAATTTAAAAGCTAAACTACAATGATTACCAGGGAGATCAACCTCACTAGGAGGACTACAGCCTGGGGAGCACCCCCACCCCTGAAGATATCTAGTTTGGTTTTGATAATTAGTGACGTCCTAGGACTAATCTCTCTATGCTAAGTGTTTGATTAGATGGAGATTGGTCAACCCAAGTATGGTCACGGTAGTCATGATGGAAAGGTCGTGGTGATCCAAAAGATGATCAAGTGCTCAACTTGGAGTGGTTCGAGAATCAAAATGGGCTCAAGGCAAAGGTATATCCATAGGGCCATTTTGATTTTGCACTCAAAACACCATAGAGGGTGTGAGTGATTTAGGATCGATAAGCCATACTATATAAAGAAGGGAAAACCTCGGGAACAACGATCCTCATGTGCCTCTAGGTTCAACAATCATATGCATGCATTCTAACCTAGAGAGCTAACCCTTCCTTTGAAATTGATTGTGAAAATTGCTAACACACGAGCACATGGTGATGTACACGTGGTGGTGTTGGCACTTTTGCGAAGGCGGTGATGGTTGCAGGGTTGAGATGGGATTCAGCGTTTTTGAGAAAATGAAACACCAATTTTCTATTGCGCCGGATGCATCGCGGTGGTGTAAACATGCTAACTCTCGTGCTCTTGTTGGTATACTTGTTGAGTAAATGAGTAGCATGTCGAAGCGATGGCGACGAAGAACGACGACATTTCGCAGCGGAGCAGCGACCGGATGCTTGACCGGACGCTGGGCTCCTGACCAGAGCGTCCGGTCACGGTGCGTCCGGTCGATTCCAGTAAGGGTCGAAATTGTCGGGTTGGCCGACCGGAGTGTCCGGTCAGTGACCGGACCCTTCGACCGGACGCTGGGTTTGGCTCATCAGCGCATGGGCCCGGCCGTTTGTCCTATCTGACCGGACTCTGGACCGGAGCATCCGGTCACCTGACCAGAGCGTCCGGTCAGCCGTGACCGGAGCGTCCAGTCACCCCGCAGAGGCTGTGTTTTCTTCCCCAACGGCTACTATTTGATTGTGTGGCATATAAATACTTGGTGGCTGGCCCATTGCTCCCTCTCTTGGTCATTTGAATCATTTCTAACACCCTTAGAGCTGAGCAAACATCTCCCCACTCTTCTCTCTTGCTTGTGAGCACATTCTTGAGAGATTGGGTGAGAATCAAGTGCATTGCTTTGTGAGTTGCATTTAGAGGCACTTGAGGGTCGTCGTTGCCATTGGATTTCTTGTTGCTCTTGGAGAGCACCACTCCTAACCCGGCTTGGTGATTGGTGGAAGCGTTGGGAAGAAAAGGAGATTGTTCTTGCCCACTTCCGGTTGATTTATGAGGGGACCGTGAATCCTCGTCGGGACGACAAATTGCAAGTTAATACATTGCTCGTGTCTTTGAGTACCTCTCATTTGCCTTGGGTGCAAGAAGCCTAAAGGTAATTGGCTAGGAGTGAGCTCCACCTTGCCCCACACGTGAGAAGGTCGGCACAACGGAGAGTAGCTTGAGGGTGCTCAAGTGAACTTCGGGTTAAATCGTGTGTCTCTCCTTTGTGTGATTGTCTTCTCCCGGTGATTGGCTTCATCTTGATTATATTGTGTCATCATCTCCGTTGGTATAACACTTCCTCTCTACCTTGCATTACTTTGATTATATATCTTGCACTTGTGTAGAGACAATTGTTTAATTTGTTAGTAATTAGCTTGTTCTCCTAGTTGGTAGAGTAGTGACTTAGTCATTTGAGTGAATTAGAGACTCTAGCAACTAGAATTGTTAATAGGAGGCTTGCCGACAAGTAGAGCTAGAGCAAACATATTTACGCTTTGTTATTTACTAACAAATGCTACTAGTGAATTTGTAGAATTTTTATTAGGCTATTCACCCCCCTCCCTCTAGCCATTTGGGACCTTTCAACCCCCCGCGTGGATCTGCCACTGGGACAACAACTCATCCACGTCGGGTTGGCGACTCTCTATAGACTGCAACATCAACCATTTCAGTCGGAGACCACAATATAGTGACTTTTACCTGTGTACCATTATAAAAGATGGTCATGACCTCTGTACCACTGAAAAATTCAGCCGCACTTGTATACCATCGGCCCAAACATTCTTGTCTTCCATACCACTCTGTTCATGTGTCGTTCGTTTTCTAACGATTCACTGACCTAACATGTGGGACCACGCATGAGAAGTGTCCATCTTATCCCTTTGGTCTGAATTAAAAAAACTGAGAGAAACCTTATCCTACCGAACTGACATGGGTTCTTCATGTGCCATCCATTGCTCAAGTCAACAGGTGGTAGAAGGAAAAACAGGATGAAAGGGGCTTTGGAAGGAGGAAATGGGAAGAAAGAAGAAGAAGAAGAGACATCAGTATCCCATATGCCATGAATTGGGGCATCATTGGTACAATAAGAATGGGGATCTAGTAGACATAGCTACAATGGAGGCAGAAACATAATCAAATGTATCTATATAAATGAAACTATCATTTCATTAAATTATATTTTGTACAAACAATTGTCTTTTGCAGAGGTCTTCCAAAGAAAAGGCTGAAGAAAGCAGCTAGTACCAATACAGAGACTAGCCTTGTGGTGGCCACTCCATCAACAGGGATGCTATTCCCACACAAAGAGGTTATGACCAAAGCTGTAGAAAAGAAGAGGAACAACAAATCATCTTCTACAACTTCCAAGAAACAGAAGGCCTCAACTAGTAGGCATATCATGGTTTTTTCTATAGTTCTTCATTTTTCAATTGTAATGAAGCTTGTTCACATACTAATATTTGATAGTAACATGTCCGAATCTAATTCTAATGAATTAGCCTCCCTCCAGCCATTACCTCCAATAGTGGAGACATCATCCATGGAGGTTGTTGTGCCCCAACGTTCACCAAGGATAAAGATAGGAATGGAGAAGAAGATGACACGTAAGAAGCCTCCCTTTGTACCAGCATGCCCATCCAACCTAGCTTCAAATACTCGGATCAAGAAGAAGGTAATGTTTGAATGACAGTGTGCCCGCCTCATTGTGGTTTGGGGGTTATCTTGTGGAACGAAGAATGCTTTTGTGGTTGTTTTGCCAAACTTGTGCCTGGTGGCTGCTTTTGGATGAGTACTACATGAGCTACTCCTGTTTTTTTTTTTGCCTGGTGGCATCATTTTGTTTTAAACTTGACTAGAACTTAATGTCTCGATGAAGCATACATTGCATCTTTGTAATGTTGGTGACATTGAAAACCTAGCTAATGTGTTGAAAACCAAATGACCAAATGTTGGTCTATGAACCATATTATTGTTATATATTGTGTTAAATATTATTATTATTATTATTATTATTATTATTATTATTATTATTATTATTATTATTATTATTATTATTATTATTATTATTATTATATATTGCATCAATTTCTTGTGTTCAAAACAAGTGCATATTCTTTTTTTTTTTTTAAAAAATGCACATTAATTCATCATGATCATGCACCATTGTTGGTATTTATTAAGTGCAAAAAGAATATGGAGGTTCTCAAGCGCCTGAGAATACCATTGTAGCTTTTCCTTAGGAGAGTATTCTAGAGTATCGTATCCACGAGGGAAGCTTTGGCTAAAAGAATCTAATAAATCACAATCATGCATCTACTAACTTAGCAAACCACTAGACTAAAGTGAGGAGGTAAATGATATATGATAAGAGTTAAAAGCGTAATCACACACAAGAGAATTCCTAAGATAAATGTGTAGCTAGCAAGTTGAGAGGACAGCGGGAGAGATCAAGGTTCCTATGTACTTCTTTATTACTTAGGTTCTATGATAGCAATCACACCGAAGCACTTTGGGACATCAGAACACTAGCCACGAAAGAGATGAGAAGGGGGGCTAAGAAGCTCCGACTATGGTCCTACAAACACCAACCCGAACGTGGTGGAATACGTCGGCCGTCGGTGGTCACCACACAGGGCTACCACAAACTATCCGTGGGGTTGGATGCAATCTCAGGGTAACCTCTAGTCTAGACACCATGTCTACACTATTAATTACTACTCTAATCACATATGATAACTGGAGCACTCGATGCGAGCGAAGATCCTATGCAATGGTATAACAACTATACTAACCATATATGAAAGACACGGAAGTAAAATAGAGAAGATAAATATATGAATCATAAGTCTTACAAAGAAAGGATACAAGACATACCAAACTCTGTAGACATCTCTAGAACTGGAGCGCAGCTCCACTCTCCCTAACTCTCTAGTTGCTAATCTACTACATTGAAGAGTCTAGCCCTAATTCTCTAGTGGAGAGGTTGTCCTCACATTGGGACACCTCAATGACCAAATGTGTCAAGGGATAGGAGTAGAATGAATTAGGGTTTCACCCTGGGGTCAGGGGGTCTTCTTATATATGCCTTGGCGATGAACGATGACCATTGGATCAAACCGACCTTCAATAACGGTATAGATACAAACCTCAATGTCGGTGGTAAACCGCCATAGAAAGATGAAGCTGATTGGTGGAAATTCCTTGGCGGTCGCCGTGAATGGGCTTGGCAGCCGCCAAGGCCCTGAGCCACAACTATGTCTCCTTCCTTCTGGTGTCTTCTGGTATCTTCTAGAATGTTTTAGTCCACTTTTTGGGTTGAGTTGCCTCACGGTCAAGTCTTGTCATCGTATGGGATGCAAACTTTTAGGTTTCTCACCGTTCTTATCTGCTTTTATCTGTTAAGTCCCTGTAAAGATATAAATCACCAAAGCTCGTGGAATTATGTTAGTAACACCCCTAGTCTATGTTGATAATCATTTTAAGCCCTTATTTCATGTTTAGTTGACTATTAATATTATGCTATAACTGATGTCAACAACCATGTAAACCTAGCTCAAACACCCAGGAAGTGGCATAGAGGACAATGGTGATTTTGATCAGCCTCTATGGCCTGAGGGGCAAGGAAAAGTCTTTTCTCTAGGTTGTTTGACATCGTTAGAGTGCAAATTTTTTTGAGACCACGCCCACCTAATAGTATGGATGCGTTTTTCATTAGGTAGGGGTGTTGACAACACCAAAACAAAAACAGTAGAGTCCAAAATAGACGGAGTGGTATGAAAGACAAGAAAGTTTGGACCGATGATATATAGGTGTGGCCGAACTTTTTAGTGATACAGAGATCCCGACCATCTTTTGTAATGGTCAGGTAAAAGTCTCCACAATATATGCATGTAACATGATTAGTGTGAATGCACCAGTTTCATACACAGTCGATTCGAGATTATTTTAACGGTGAACCTGTGCTTAACATTCGTACTATGTTGAGTACTGGTTTCATTTGGAATAGTACGAACGTGAAACCCAAGAAGCTAGATCCCGGTATCCAACTCTCGTCAATTTCTTCGAAAACAATGGTTAAGTTCCAGATGTGCTGGCCCTAGCTAGAAGCATGGCACCAATAATGAATCGCTTGCCCTTGCTGTCAAGTTGCCAACCTTTTTCCCATTGGGGAACTGTTTCTTGATTGCGTTGCTATTGGCATAGCACCTAACCTGCCAGCCCCTAGCAGATTCCTGCCTAGCTGTGTTTTACTAATGTGTCTATGGTGCGGGTCACTTCAAGAAGCTATGCACTACTATTGTACGGAGAGTATGAGCAACTTATTAATCCCTTGATCCCAAATTTTAAGTTGATTTGCATTATTTTATATTTATTTTGGTTTGCATCGACATATAAGGTATATCCAGATATATCGCAAAGTTTAAATAAAAAAAAACAAAGTGACTTATAATTTAAAACGAATTGAGCATATAAAATAAATATATAGGTGTATTGGGCGAACCGGCACGCGCATACAACTGAGAATTTCTTGGAGACGTATACTATATATTGATCAATGAGCGAACCAATTTATACTATGATTATATCATCACCTCCTAAATATTGATGCTCGATATCCAGTTCAAATCTATATCACTCAAACATAGTTAGGTGCCCAGAATAATGAATCTCACAACTCATTGTACCTTTAAAAATGACATAAGACTCTTACGAGTGCATGCCAATAATCATCATTCTGGTTGGACATGAACCCGACTCAATTTGCTCACGGCAAAAGAGATGTTTAGTCTTGTTACGCTAGCTAAGTACATGGGTGAACCAATAATATTAGAGAACCATGATTGATCTCTAACTATTTACATGGTCTTTTAATGTCATGTTGTGATAATAAGTTATTGGAGAAGGCTTGCTATTCATAAAACAGTAGAAGTCCTTCACTCCCACCATGGTTGACGATAATCTACACAACTATCATTCTCATTAATAGCAAAATCCGTAGAAGTCAAAGTTCATTAAACTTCTAATGCCATTGCTTGGGCGTCACTTTTTTGAGGCCATACAAAGATTTTAGTAACTTGCACCACCTTTTATTCTTCCCCTTCTACTTCAAGTCGATTTTTATTAACTTGCGCCAGCTTCTATTCTTCACCTTTTACTACAAGTAGATTTTAGTAACTTTCACCACCTTCTATTCTTCACCTTTTACTACAAGTCCATCTGGATTATCCATACAGATTTTCTTGTCCATCTCTCCATTAAGGAAATTTGTTCACATCCATTTTTGATAAATGAGGATACCATAAGTGGCAACTAGGGAAAGCAGTGCTCTAATGGTGATCATTCTAGCGATGGATGAATATGTATCAAAGAAATATTTTACCTTTCTTTTGGGCATAACCCTTGTATGCATCCAATGCTTCTACTTGAACACAACACCCACTTACAACACACATGCTTACAAGCATTTAGAGATATGCATATGCCTCCGCGATAAACATGGGAGTATCGTCCACAAGGTGAAATCATCCTGTATTCTTTTGTCTCTTACTTCTTACAGGAGTTTCGTTGTCATCCTTTTCAAAGGTTTCCTTCCGTACTGGTTGTTTAAATTGAACCTTATGTTCAGGTTTTCAAATTGTGTCCTTAATCCTACACTGCCATATATGAAATGCGGACCAAGTTGCCACTGATAATTACTCCGTAGATGATATCACCATGCATATATCACACCTGTGGAAAGAGATCGGTAGGGGCCGCTAATCACCGGTTCAACTCTGGTGCACTGAAACGACAACTCCTATCAACAAGCCGTACACACCTATCACACTTGAAAATACTACTTTTGTCACGTCACCTTTCACCGCCCCCTCACTGCCCAGTGTCCTTTTTTTCCCCCACCCTTGAAGCCCTAGCTGAGTATACACTGCTCACCACTGTTGATTCCATGTCTCAGTCACTTCACATCTCTCCTTTTTAGGCCAAACACCACCCCCCACCAGCCCCTGCGCTCCCCCTCCTAAAAATAGAAGCAGCAGCATGCAAATTCCCCACACCCTCAAATAGATCATGAAGCTGGCGCTCTCCCTGCAGATCCCCAATCACCAGATGATGGGCTTATGAGTGAGCCAGCAGCAGCAACTGTTACCAGCATCACCACCACTGCGAAAGAGTAAGAAGGAACAGATGAGATCAACATCAGATATACTCCCAACTTTTCCAATTAATGCTGCTTGATATCCTTAACCCTATCTTCTATACTTATCAGATCATTTTGCTTCTCTGATTATGATCCATATATGCTGGATCGATCTGATGCAGGCTATAAAGAGGCCAGGCTCCAACACAGTTCTGAGAAGCAACTCAGCTGCCAATAACTCCACCCAAGGTAACTTGTTCCTTTCTTTGATGTTTTTCGAAGAAGATTTTGACACACACACACACGAGGACATGCTGTATCTTCTCAGGTCATCTCAGATATATATACTCCAAACTTGTGAGCACCAACTCCCAAATAAACAGATCCCTCAATCCCATCCCATCTGTGCTAAAATATTGCTCACAAGTCATCATTGAACTCATCATGCTGACGAGAATATGGAGCATTCCTTTACCAATATAGAATACATATATTTGCAAATTAAATATTCATTTCTTCGTGGTGTAAAGAACATACTACAGAGGACTCAATTTAAATAATATAAAGAGGAAATTGTTTCAGCTCACAGCATCACATCTAACACTGTGTTTCTTTCTTCTTATCTAGCCGGCCGGCCGATCCACCATGGACATGTCGCCGAACCCCGACAGCCCCTCGTCAGGATCAGGAGGGGGCAACGGCATCGGGCCGAGCAGCGGAGGCGGCGTGTCGCCGTCCGTCGGTTCCATGACGCCGCAGTCGCCGAGCCGGTACGAGGCGCAGAAGCGGCGCGACTGGAACACGTTCGGGCAGTACCTGCGGAACCACCGGCCGCCGCTGAGCCTCGCGCAGTGCAGCGGGGCTCACGTCCTCGAGTTCCTGCGCTACCTGGACCAGTTCGGCAAGACCAAGGTGCACGGGCCGGCGTGCCCCTTCTTCGGCCACCCGAACCCGCCGGCGCCGTGCCCCTGCCCGCTCCGCCAGGCCTGGGGCAGCCTCGACGCCCTCGTGGGCCGCCTCCGCGCCGCCTTCGAGGAGAACGGAGGCCGCCCGGAGTCCAACCCCTTCGCCGCGCGCGCCGTGCGCCTCTACCTCCGCGAGGTCCGCGAGCACCAGGCCCGCGCCCGGGGCGTCAGCTACGAGAAGAAGAAGCGCAAGAAGCCGCAGCAGCTGCAGCTGGCGGGACCGGGAGACAGCAGCGGCGGCCTTCACGGCCACACGCACCAGCCGCCGCCCCCACCGCCCGCCGGCGCCGCCTGCTGAGCTGAGCTGATCGATCGTCGACGCGGCTCGCCTCGTACGCGTACGCTCTCCCATTTGGCGGTATGATGCCAGATTGAGCTTGAGCATATATATTTTATGTATCATTTCGCGCGCTTATGCATGCATGCGTGTGCATGGCAGTAGCTAGCTCTGCTGATCCGTGTACTCTACCGTGATGAGAAGCACCACAACTATAGTGTGTGTGTGTGCTGCGCCTGCACTGCTAGTTGCTGCGTGTACTGCATTGCTTTGCTTGTGTGTGTGTTTCGATTGGAATCTATTTGCTTATTATTTAGCTTTGGTGTACGTTGTCGAATCTATTTGCTTGTAGGAGTGAGCAAGTGTCGTTTGCTGTAGTACTTTCAACTGAGGAGTATGTCCGTCTTCATTTGAGGTCTCTAGCTAGGGACAGGGAGATACATATATGGTGATCTCTCTTGCTGCTTCTGTTTGTGGAAAATTTAAAAGCCTGTGTGTGTGTCCATCTCTACGCATGCATGTGTCAATTCGATTCTGGCAAGCATCTCTTGAGTTTTGCTTCCTGTTTCGTTCCTTTTTATGGTACCAGGATGCACTGATATCAGCAGTGCTATTGGTGGATCGATGCCAATGGTACATGTCCATGTCCAGCTGCCTGATGCATGAGAGCGTTGCACAGTGCGCACGCTCCAAATAATGAACGGGACATCGGACAACATGTGTACTACTCACGTACTATTGATGCTCTTGGATGCGCATTCTTGCGAGTACAGGATCGATGCATGTGTCAATTGCTGTCCTTTGTTTTACCATCGATCATTTCCTTGTTGGGTTTCTGAATAGTCTCGTCCCATCGTGGGGCTATAGCTCTGCAATTTGATGTTCTTGTGGCACGCGTACATGAACCATAGGAAAACACGGTCATATTTCCTTGTTTAGGTTAATTTCTTCCCTTGGTGATCTAGTATATGCCTTGATTTGATTGCTATGGGCTACTCAGTTAAGATCATTTGTGCACCTATACTGGAGCAACTATATATTTTACAACAGAGAGTTATGATATATTTTCACCTTCGCAATAGAAACCAAATTTTTAAACATTGTTTTGAAGGAAAGAGTTGTTCTAACACATAAGTTCAGTTTTGCTTACAACATTTAAATGTTCATTTAACTGGTATCCAGTGGTATATACATGTGGGACTGCAAGCCAAGTATTTACATTACTGGTATCCACTGTGTACCATGTCGATGTCGCAAAACTTTATAAACTTTAAATTTTTCATGGATAAAATCACGAGCATTTTGATTTTATCTTGAAATATATTTCATTTACTTCTATCAAGAATTTAACTTGTTAATGATAACATATCATTTTTGGAATCAATGGTTAAATTTAGTTATGATTGAGACCCTATCATTTTGGTATTGTCAAGCAACAAATTTGGTTTAAATTCAAAAAATGGGTGATTTCTTGGATTATCATAAGCACTTTTGTTAAACTATGAATAAGATAGTTGGTTTTGATTAGCACTGAACGAATATTAGAGTACTTATCATTAAGCAACAATTAATTATGTTAGCATATACTCATATTGAGTTTTTTTTATTGTTTTTTTAACTTGTACGTAGGACCGGCCTGGAACTATTAATATGCTGTTTCATGTCTCTGAACTCATCAAATACTTCACCGGTTAATTAAGGTCCAAAGTCAGCATTGCATATATATATATGCCGGAGGACATTTTGTATATAGATTCTGAATAATACAATTAAATTTGTCGATGCCTTTTGTCTCTTAAATTAATTGTTTAATTCAGTCAACAGAAATGGGATGCAAATCTCTCCGTGCTGGTGCATAATTAGAAGATTGTACAGTCTATAGTGACTAGTAATATTTTCAGCTACATGTGCACGTTTGAAACAAATTCAAGATTTGCAATTCCATTAGTTACGTTATTGTAGTTTTATAAATTGAAACTTGGGGAAATTACACAGATACTTGCTTGTTTTCATCTCCACTGTTTTAGGTTAATTCAGAGTGTGCAATATGTGTCGTTGATGTGTCTGTGTATAGATTTATGTTTCTCACAAGTAACAGGGAGCAAATCTGCATTATTCATGTATAAAACTGTTAGCAGATGCAATTGCATGTGAAACTGAGACCGCGCAAGGTATTTGCATGTGAGTCGACACAGCATAACACACATTTTGTCAATTAAGGTACAATAGGGGGTGGGGGTGCACAAGGGAAGGGAATGAAGATTGTAAGTGCTCAATTAGGTGGAGCCGTAAAACACTGGTGTTGCTCGAAAGGTTCCGGCTCCAACAGTTGAGTACGCGCAGAGGAGCTGCACCAAATGAGTCCTATATATGTATGCTATAGCTTAGATATTAGGAGTAGCCTTATTATGATATATAGAGTACTGGTTGTGACATGAAATGACAAAGACAGTTTTACGCTTCGGTCAACAAAGTCATAGAGTGATCATGGCATATAAGAGAATTATAGTTACATGGTAAAAGGGTGTCCTCAATATATATATATAGGACCAGCACCACATAGCCAACTGAGGTGGAGCAATGGAAAGATAAAACTATCCACATAGTTTCTCTCCTATACTCAGGGTGTGTGTTTAGTTCCCCCATGGAATACAAAATGCCAAATTTTTCATGGTGCTAGTAGCGGTGGGAAACTTTTGGGGTTTTTTGGCCTCTTGAGACCAAAGTAATCCAAATTGGAGAATAGCCATCTTTTTGCATGTTGTTTAATTCCATTATGGAAAATGATGGATCAAAACCTAAAAAAATTTGGGGATGAAAGGGGAACTAAACACCCCCTCAATAATCTTCGTCTCTCACATACTCTTCTATTTTCCTTTATCCATGCAAAATATATATCGGGTTAGCTTGTTGCTCGTCTCCGGCAAACACGCGCTAGCACTCTCATCTTCTTTCTCATCCACGTCCGACTCAGCTAAACTTATATACCCCTCCGGGATGGTATTAGAAGCTGTTTAGGACAACGATACGGTCTCCAAAACACAACTTTGACCTCTTATTATTATAAAAATATTTATGGAGATGTGATATATGTATACTTTTTTTCAAAGTATTTTTTAAGACAAATCTACTCATGTAATTTCTACATTTACAAACTCAACAACTTAAAAGTCATTGATGATTTATATTCCCGATGTTGGACCCAAACCTTGTCCAAAACGACTTCTAATACCATCCCAAAGGGAGTATGTAGTAGCCATCATATTAGACACGCATGGGAGTGAGGGCTTCAAATCCCCACTACTTTCTATAGAATCATCACCTTATTGATGACTAAAAAAAAGAGAGGATTGCACCTTAGAGCAAGTTTAATAATACAGTCGGCTTGCTGATTGTAAGGTTCTTTACACATTTCTCTCAGTCCACTCATACAATAGTTATCTCTTCCAAAATTAATGTAGGGTCCACTTATCTATCTCACATAGCTTCTTGGTTTTTGTGTCAAGCCACCTGTAAGCTTACAACATTCTTCTCCCCCCTCTCTCTCTTCTTTCTTCTCTTCTCCATGTCAGCATTTAGCCTGTTATAATACTTGCTCTTATAAAGATTCTGCCTGCACTATACCAGCCCGATGTGGAGTGTGTGGTGTGTTTGTGTGATAAAATATGATGCATGTCACGTCGGCGTAGAAGACACTGTGAAATCTAGGGCACGCACGCGTACGGGTTAAGCAAGCCCCTATTTGGGTACAGGAGAGAAACTATGTGCATAAACACCGAAGCGCTAGTAATATAACATTTAATTTAATGTATCAACTGGTATCATACTTGGGCAAACAATTAAGACACTCTACAATACTGTATCAAGTTTGTTGGATTCGTGTAACACACTTGTGACACGTGCTCATTTGGGTGTTACAATAACAGTCTAACCCCTATTTTTTGTGATGTGATGATACAATAATTCTTCTCTTATAATAACTAAAATGTTCAAAAAGATCACCCAAATGTAGGGCAAGCCAATCGTTAACCTCATGTTTTAATCTAATAAACTACACCGGCAAGATTATTATATGATGCAAGCAGACTTGTATGTGAGCCTATAAAAAACCTCAGATTTTGTAGGCCTTGTGAACCATAAGAACTAAAGTCGATCTACTTGCTGACAAACCCGCTTGCATTTGGATTTTTGAGGTGTCTTTTCTTCCAAATGCCTACCTTCTCTTATCCCTACCCTAGTCGACTTTGTTGTAAAACCACTGATTTCTTTGCCTATTGTCATGGTTGTGAGACACCGGGGGATGGCAAGGGGTACAAATTATTTGGTATCTGGGTTAAAACCCTTGGATTTAGGTTTGGTTTTGTGCATGCGGACAAAGGTAAGGGTTTGTAGTTTTGCCTGATGAGTTTAGGTTCATAGTCGTAAAATAACTCTTACACGTGCCAACTCTCTACCCATATCACACCTTATATTTGACATGTGTGGTCTTTAGTCTAGTACTCCCTCTGTCCTGTTATAAATATCGCTGGAGCTCTGTACTAGGTGCATGCAAGGTGCTAGGAAGGTGGACAACCTTGCGTCTAAATACATGCAGCAGAGTCTGAATTTGGACATACAAAAGCTATGCTAGGACGACATTTAAACTGGGACGGAGGGAGCATGTATAAACTCAAAGTCTTGGGTTGCACTGGCCATTTTATTTTCCCAAACTCGGCCACTACTCGACCTAGTGTTTTGGTCGCCCGTCTCCACTTGACCATGCCCTCTCATCCACAGTTGCGCGCCTCCGTGCCGGTCCGACAGTTGCCTAGCATTTTAGTAGGTAGCTTGCCACCCACCTAGAATAGCATAAACAAGGTACATGGCCGTTTAGACCATGAAACAAGTTACATGGCGCCGTTTAGACCATGAAACAAGTTAGGGCGTGTTTGGCAAGGCTCCCAACACCTCCTCCGATCCGCGTGCACTGAGGGAATATAATGGTTTCTAGCGCAAATACGCCGCTTTTACGGTGCACGGGCACGGAGCGACAAAAACTAACTTGGTCGAAATTAAGGGCTTGGACTTCGACAAATCGACACCACCGAAACCCTACGGCTAAGAGCCATACCAAATGAGCCCTTATTCTATAACCGGCCATGGATATTTTGGAATCTAGAATGAAAGTGGCGTACTCCCTCTCTGTTTGTCTCTAAAACCGTGTTTCCCTCATAAACACGCTTCTCTAACAAACAAAAAAGGACGGAGGGAGTTTTAGCTTATAAACACGCCCGTGCTATGTTGGACATCCACCAAGAAAAGCTAGTTGGCGGGATCTCAAGGCGGTCCATGTCTTAGAGCGTCCGCAACGGAGCTTTGCCCGTGGACTCAATAAAAAACGAGTGTCATCCACCAGGAGAAAGTTTCATGGGAGTTGGCTAGGATCTCATTCGAGGCGGTCCATGGGCAACCGTTACCGTGGGCGAGCGCCGAGCGGGCACAGACGCAGAGTCCACACTGACACTGCGGCCAGTGGCCACACCTGCTGTAGGCTGCAGCCGGCCCAGCCGGGCTGCGCACGCAGCTGGAGACAGGAGCCAGGGCGCAAGCTGGCTGCCGAGTCTTGACGGAGGCGCTACGCATTTGACTCGATCGGTCTGGGGCGGGGCGGGGCCTCCCGCGGGTCACCATCGCGCGTGGGTTGCGGTACTCCGTGTCGGCGATCGGGGCGAACGAGACGACGACGACCCCGGCGGAGCCAGGCCGGCCCCACGTCGCAGCCGCTCACCATGTACAGTAGCTTCGATCCGGCCGGCCCACCAATGAACACGACGCACGCTACCAGACTGCACGCTACTGTGGGTTCCTCGATGGCTGCACTTCCTGTGCCCCCCCCGGCCCGGAGCCCCGGTAGGTCCCCGGAACGATCAGCCAAAAACCAAAGACACGAACGCGCCGGCGGCCCGGCGCCCCGCTCATGGTCTTCGCGTGGCTGGCTGCGCGTACATAATTGATCACCTGAATTAGCTAGAACGCCCTGAAAAAAAAAATGTTGGTTTAGGTATTGGATCTTTTTTTTTTCTTTGAATTTGGATGGAAGTCCTCGAAATAAATTTTTGTTAGCTCATGGGCCTTCTGTCTATTTTTTCAACAGTCGACGGTGTTAAGTAGGTGCTAAAAAGACAATTTTGCCCCCTGAGTAAAAAAAAAAAACAAAATTCCTATTGTTTATAATATTTTGAGTATATATTTATGTTATTCAATATATAATCACATATATATATATATATTCAGCACATTCGCACGTATATATCTCACATAGCAGCATGTGCTTATATTATTTTGAGTATATGTATATTTTTATATTAGTCAATATATAATCACATATATATTTTTTTGTGCTGATTATTTATATTATTTTGGCTATATATCTCACATAGCCAAGCTTATGAGCACGTGCGGATGTGCTGAAAATATATGTGTGATTATATATTGAATAGTAAAATATACACATATACTCAAAATATTATAAATAATAGGAATTCTGTTTTTTTTTTTTACTCGAGGGCAAAATTGTCTTTTACCACCTACTTAACACCGTTAACTGAATCTGGACGTATCAGGTACCAATATAGGGGTACCCTAAGCGCACGACGAATCGCGGCACAACAGCCCAACAATCCACGGCCTAAGCCGGCCACGATCAGAGTTCGGCCGACCTCTACCTCGCATGAGCTCGGAAGGCGGACGACCAACCTCCGCCTCGCACGAACTCAGAGACCAAACGACCGATTTCCGCCTCGCACGAACTCCGAACCCGAGCTCGGACTCGGCCTACGAGCTCTTAGGCCGATGAGCACTTTTTCGAATTGTACGAGCTCCAAGACTGAGCTCGAGCTCGGTCCACAAGATCACGGGCCGATGGATAATTCCCCGTCTCGAGCTCTAGGCGCGCCTAGAGCTCCGGGAAGCCACAAGCTCACAACGACACCCGGGCTCACCCAATCTCGTGACCTCAACCACGTCCTAACTTTCGACTCGTACGACCCGGAGGACGTGCCGTCCTGAGCTCGGGAGCTCGAGAGCTCGCGCTCCTGTAGGTACGTGTCGCACGACTTCGAGGGACGCGCGGCACGTCTCCGACTCGCACGACCTCGGAGCTCGGGAGTACGCGGAACTCACGAGCTCGAGAGCTCACGCTCCCAACCGGCCGCGGCTTATCTCTGACTCAAAGCTCGGCACGATGTAAAGCTCACGAGCTTGCAAGTCTCCGGGACCACATACCCGACGAACCGCACATCCCAACGAGGGATCGGAGGAAGTCCAATCTACAACACCCTATCTAAAGGTACTCGAGTACCATAGCCGCGTGCGACCGCCCGCCGTGGTCGCTGCACCGCGGCCTACCGCGGACACGACGTATCAACCCGGATGCCGAATCCGCCTCCCGACAACCGCTACTGACAACCACTACGGACAAAGCACCTCCGACCACCGAGCTCCCCCTACGAGCTCTCTCGTCCACATATTTCCCTGCCTCATGCCGGGCCCCCACGACCGCCCGGGCAACACCGCCGCAGCCCCCACCCGAGACAAGGGAACGTGCCTGACGGGGCCCGGGCAACAGATCTACGCGCCGCACCCTCGACGCTACGCTGGATAGGACGGCGGGCTACGAGCACGCGTGCCTGGCAAGCCGGCACGTCCTGTAGCTCCGACACGTTTTACATTTCACCCCTCGTACCTTTATTCTCTTCTACTTCTCGCTCCTTTCATCGGTGCCACCTGTGTATCTCCCCTTGAGACTATAAAAGGGGACCCTTGGGCACCGAGAAAAGGGGGAGATTGATCTTCTTCCCATCGCATTCTCATTCGAACACACACCACTCACAGAGACTTGGGAGCCGGCATCCCTCTCTCGACCTGCTTGTATTCGCCGCGATACGAGCATTTGATCTCGGCCACATAGTGACTTCGACCGGAGACTGGACTAGGGTGCCCGATTGCCCCGAACCAAGATAAACCCTGCATCTTGTGTCCCTTGAGCTAGGCCATCGAAGTCCCACACGAGCCATTTTACTATGTCCGTGGCATATCCATGATATTCGACCACGACAAGACGGAAGGCCCACGAGCTAAGAAAATTTTGTTTCGAGTCCTTCTACCCAAATTCAAGAAAAAAGAGGATCAGTTAAGGGGCTCATGGCTCAATGGTAAAGGCCATTGGTTAGGGGCTCCCACCCGTGGTTCAAATCTCGAGTGCGACACTTTATCCCGGATTTATTTCGGGATTTTCCTGGCGCCACATTAAGTGGTAGGCGACGTCCCCGTCGATAGCGAGGCGCCCGTGGTGACTTCGAACTTCAAGATTTGCCGCTCGATCCTTGAAGGTGCTCATAGGGGTAGGGTTTGCGTCACGTGTGTTCACGAGGGTGAGAGTGTGTGTACGTGTTGAGCGTCTGCGTTTGTCTTGTGTAATCTCAAAAAAAAAAAAAAAAAAAAGAGGATCAATACCTAAACCAACATTTTTTAGGCCTTCCACCTAATTCTCCCTTGATCCAGTCCAGGGGACACAAAAGGGAAAACCGATCCAATCGTGGGCAATCCTCGATTCCTCGGCGACGCGCAAGGGTGAGGCCCATGTCTCGGCGGTAGTGCTGCAGGCCCATGTGAGATCGGGGAGCCACAGCCCAACGACATCCATGGGCAGACCCGCGGAACGCGTTCAGGCCACTCTCTGGACCTCGTCATGGCCGCGTGTCCCGTTCCGTCACGTCTGTCGTGTCGTGTGATGGTTTTGCCATCTGGCGGAGGAGAACCGGCTGTGGAAGTGGAAAGAACGAGTGCACTCTGCAGCACGTTGGTACCGTGCGGGCAGCGGGACATCTGATCTGATCTGATCTGACCAATGCAAGGGTGCTCTGGGCTACGCTGCTCCTCTCTGCAGGATACGTCGATCGATAGGAGCGTTTGGATACGTACAGACGCCGGCACAACGCTGATACTGAGCACGCTCCACAAACGGACCACGCCTCTCGCACTCTCAGGCTATAGTTTACTGGTGGACACAGCGCTAGCGTTGTGCAGCAAGTGGCGTACTGTACGAGTACGTACGTGGTGTCGCACCAGCTTGTGCAGTGGACAACTAAGGACCTACCGAAACAAGTGGGAGAATCTCTCAGCACGACACATCTGCTGGTAGTACACTGGCATGTACCTGCTGCTAACCACCAACAGGGTTTTTTTATAAAGGCGGCAAGGAACTTGCCGATTTTTATTAGACGGAAAAAAGAGGGGGGGGAAACAGGGTATACAACTAGTAATTACAACCACCACAAACTACTGATCCTGGAGACACGGGCGAACATGATCTTCCCCTTGGATCCTTTATTACAGTATAAGACCTCAACTCTATACTAAGGATTTTGAGATGTCTGGTTGAAGGCTTTTTTGCTGAAAAGTTCGTCGGTTCCGTTCCTTCCATAAGTGCCACCAAAAATATATCATAATCCCATCAAAATTCTTCCTCTGTTCTTTGTTTATCTTCAATCTGCATTTGCGCCAATATGTGTGGATTGACCCTGGTGTTGTGATTGTATCAATAACCGAAAGCTGTATCCAAATTTTCAGTTGGTACCAAACTTGTTTTGCATATGGACAATCTTCACCACCAACAGGGTGAGTCTATCTTTGTGTCATCTACCCCGCTCATGGAAAAGATACAACAATATAGGGTTTGGACTTCGACATCACCAACAATATAGGGACAAACTACCAGGTGCCAAAAAAAAAACGATGTTCCATATGCAGTGAGTCGAGTTCAGTTCAGCGACCTCATTTCTACCCTTTCACGAATATCCTGGTAAGACCAGCATCATCATAGGAGAGCTGCATTCCTTCTCGCATCTGTAATGCTCTGCTTTACCTGAAATTTTGCTCGCATTTCTCTCTGTATACAGGACCATATTAATAATGTCTTCCTTTGGGTATATATAAATAAACGTTTCGCTTTACCAGTAGCCCGCAAATGAAATGTCTGGCTTTACTCTTTTTGGGGAGAATACTTCATTTCAGTTTCATTTCACAGCGCCCGTATTATTACCATGTAGACTATGTAGTGAAAGCAGATGAAGCAGACACAAGAATGAGCAAAACCATACAAAGACCGAACAGCAACAATTATTCAGAGGACAGGCGGCGTGGCTACAATAGCAGGGCACCGTGTATCGATGCATCAGGTCGGCAGAACGCAAGTGATCGATCTAGTGCCCATATGAGGCTTTGGTAGTTCCATTTGTCAGATGCTCGAATTCAGTACTCCCTTTCAGTACTTCTTCAACAGCTTTCTGAAACACGCGAAACCGTATTGTCACAGAAATGCAACGCTAGAAGTGAAAGATGGAAAGTGGATCAGCATACCTCGATACATGTTAATGCGTACTGAACATCACTGTCTGAAATTTGGTAATGGATCACGAGCCTAATACTGCATGACACAGAGGTTCAATATGGACAGTTAAATTTGGATATTGCATAAATTCGATATGATTTTTTTTTCTCAAACACGTCTTCACGTGTCTTTTCCATTAAGAGAAGAAGCCAAGACTGTCTAAACAAACATTACAACACGCCACACATTACAACACTCCACACACGAAAGTAAACAAAACAACACAACACGACCACAGAGCCAGTGGCCACGAACAGACAACAAAGAGAAGCAGTCCAAGGCACACAACACAGCCGCCCAAGGCGAAATGCAGCATCGCTAGGCGAAACTCAATAGACGCGGACTGGATGGGGAAGTGGAAGTCCCGGTCGCCGAAACCCACGCGTTGGAGCGTCAAAGGGCGTCCACACGCCGGCAGCGACGCCCAAGGTGGATCCAAGTGCGACGTCGGTGGCCCACGGCCAAACAACAACGACGACGAAAAGCGATGGCGTCAACCCCGAGACGACTCCAAGCGAAGCGGCGCCGGTGGCCCACGCCAAGCAACGACGACGGTGACCACGCTGGCGTCAACAACCAAGACGGGCGGGGTAACTCGATAGGGCGAAGCTGCAACAACACAGCCGGCTCCGGGACGCAAACATAATGTGCGGTGGAGATCCCGGTCGCCGAAGCGCGATGTCGGTGGCCCACGGCCAAACAACGACGACGGCGGCAACGATGGCGTCAACCTAGGAGCAAGGCGAGCCCGAGCGACGGCAGAGCGGACGGGAAGCAGGGCAGGGACGCCGAGACGACGATCTGGGGCGGAACGCAAGTCGGGCGCAGTGCTTGAAGGGTTCAACGGAGCCTTCAGAAGGGGTTGACGCCCGCGGACGCCAACTCGCGTTGAGAAACACCCTTTGGAACTTTCGCTCCACGGTCGACGGAAGAAGATGACGACGCCTTCAGGAAGTTAGTGACGCGAGACACCACCGCCGCCGTCCCAATGCGCGAGGCTTGGGAGAGGAGTTTTCACCCGCCCGTCGACCGCGGCCGCCCGTTGCAACACCGGGCAGAGCCGCATGCGCTGCCGGCCATGGTCGCCGGCGACCGCCGCGACCGCCCGCCGGGAGGACGCTACCGCCACACAGACGAAATCGCGCCGCCAGGCGGAAAGTCGCGCCGTCCCAGACGCGCGTCCATGAGGGTGGGGCCCGCCGGCCCGCCGAAGTCAGCGCTGGCCACGCCCGGCCGGGCGGCCGCCGCACACCAAGCCAAAGGCGCGGCGCTGCACCACCGCACGGCCAAGGCGCCGCGCGCCCGCCGTAAACCCTAGGCGGCCGCGGCGCCGCCCCCAGCCATGGCCCCCCGATCCGCCGCGAGGGCGGATCCGGCGAGGGGGGAACGGATCTGGCCGGCGGACCACCGGCTGCGCCCGCCGCCGTCGTCGTCGGGAAGAGGAGCGACCGGGAGCTGCCGAGGGATGGGATGGGAGGGAAGGGGCAGGGGGGAGGGAGAGAGAGGGGGGAGGGAGGGGAGGCCGCCGCCGCCGGCTAGGGAGGAGGCGGCCCGGCGGCGGCCGGAGCCGGCGGAGGTGGAGGTGGTTGGGCGCCGGCGGGGCCCTCGAGTCGCCTCCCAGCGGAGACGACACGAGGGAGCCGGAAGTGGAATATGGAAGGGTTCGAACATTCGATATGATTTTATAAGCTGCTTGGAGTAAATGGTTGGTTCTGCTAATTGAACATAGAGTTTCAGTCAGACTAGGATCGCAGTTCTTGTAGTATGCAGTTGAAAACAATGTCGCAAAGACAGGCAAAAACAATGTCACAAACAAAAAAAAAAGGATCAACTAGAAGAATGAACATGTTATTGAGTCCAAAATTACTCAGTAAGAGAATAGAACTTCACCTTTTTGAACTAGCTGGCATTGCAAGCACATTGTATTGTTCCAAGACTGCACACAGTTTGTCAGGAGATATTCTTGGATCCATGATATCAAAGAATACCTTACAAAGAATTGATGTGTGCATATATCAGACCTTACTCGGTTATTCCAGTTATTAACACTGAAAAACAGTAAGAGGATGTATAGCAGGCTAACCATATTTGTCTCGACCGAAGCTGAATCCACTGTAAGCTGTTCAATTTTCTTCAGTCCCTCTAAGAAAATGAACCAAGATATACAAACTTCAATATTAAAAACCCCACGGCCTTTCTCAAAGAAATATTAAAAACCCCACAAACAGAACTAATGTTTAAGTTGACAAGGATTATGTTCCTTTTTAACACGAGCGTAATAGTTTTTTATATTTTTCAGAGAAAGCAAGTGGATTTTCAGAAATTGTGAGGTGTGATTGTCAAAATCAAATAACAATTTGATTCCAAAATTAAACTGCAGAACCTGCCAAAACTTTAGCCTTTCTGTGGTCATCCACGAGCTTTCCCACAGTTTCACGAACGGCAACCTGAGCAGCAGCACAAAGAACTCCCACCTGTCTCATTCCACCACCTAGGGTCTTTCGGAGAATTTTGGCCTGAAGTTTTGTTCAGATTGGTGTTAGTGCCTGATCTCTGCAGTTTTTGTTTATAATGCTAAATCTCTGAAGTTTGAACTTAGAAATCGATTGATCTGACCTTGTCAATGAAGGCCTTGGAACCAACAATTACTGATCCCACGGGAGCGCCTAATCCTTTTGATAGGCATACCTAGTTCCAGAGAAAACAAATTGCCATAGTCATATGTTAACTACAGCCAAACATATGCAGGTTGCAGATCGAACACAGTAACTAGCAAATTGAAACATACTGAAACTGAATCAGCAGCTTTCACAAGTCTATCTACAGGAACTCCAAGTGCCTGCCACAAGGAACAAGATGCGTTAATACCTGACAGGAGGCTAGAACACTCTGCACAAATGTTTAAACTTTCAGAGTGAGAAGGTTGCTATTATGCTCCGTGACATATGATTCATCATTTAGATGTGAACCCTCTAAAATTTTCGTCTCTGAATCTGAAGACAGATCAATGAAACATATACATCATAACTAGTCATTTTACTGACTCTGCTGCAGATAGTTTCAGAAGCATATATAAAGTTAAAGTACAGCACACATGCATGTACAACGCTACTCACCACAGACGCGTTGAAGATGCGAGCTCCATCAATATGAAGCTTCAAGCCATGGCTCTTGGCAATTTCACCAACCATGTCAGTGTATTCTACTGATAAACATTTTCCACCAGAACTGCAGAAACAGGAGAAACATACGAATTAATCAGATAAGAAACGGTTATATATGTGAGAGAGATGGGGTTAAAACATCCAAAGAGGAACAAAATTGGGAACAGGCATCTGTGCAACTCACTTCCCATGGGTGTTCTCCAAGCAGATCAGCCTGGTCGTCGGGTAATGAAGATCAGGATGCCTGATGGCGGCAACAATCTTGTCAATATCCATGGTGCCGTCGGGGTTGTTCTTCACGGTCTTGGGGTGCACGCCGCCGATGGTGGAGATGCCGCCGTTCTCGTAGACGTGGATGTGCGAGTTGTCGCCGAGGATGACCTCGCTGCCCCTGACGTCGCAGTGCACGAGGACGGAGATGAGGTTGCCCATAGTGCCGGACGGCACGAAGAGCGCGGCCTCCTTGCCCATGATCGCGGCCATCTCCGCCTCGAAGCGCTGCGCGGTCGGGTCGGCGCCCAGGACGTCGTCGTCGACGTCGGCGGCGGCCATGGCGGCCCGCATGGCCTCGGAGGGCTTGGTGACCGTGTCGGACCGGAGGTCCACCACCTTGCTCGCCATTAGGTGCTGCTCTAAACCTCTGGCGAGCTACAGCCTACAGCTCCCTCTGCTGCAGCGGAGCAACAGAGCCTCCCGATAAAATATACACGCCAAAGCTCAGGAACGAATTGGATGCTCAAACGGTGCAATGGCCACTGCGCTTTGTCTTTGAGATATGGTTTGCTTTCTCCTTCAGAATAGGCAAATCTTTCGCGCTTTTGGAAGTACCAGTGTGATGGCTGCTGATGCATTGATGCTCATTGCACTTGCTGCCAACAGAACAAAACACCAACCTGGCAACTACTAAAGTCCTACACGCGAGAAGCCAAAAAAACCCGAACGGCACAAGGACAAGGCATCACCATCAGTGCATCACACCGTCCAGGAAGCGCGCTCGCTCCCAAACGACCAAACAGACGAGGGTCGGGGTGACGTCGTCGTACTCCACACGCACACGCCGACGCCGTATGCGTCCAGCGGTCCAGGTGCGACGTTTGCAAACTACAGACTGCACCGGTCACTGGAAAGAAAGGGATACAGAACAAAGTCTGATCGTGATCGCCCAGCTACGAGCTACGGCGGCGTGGTCCGTGGCGCGCATTCTTTGGGAGGGCTCCCGCGCGCTCCCGGGCCTGCCGCCACTGTAGCGCACCGGAGGTGGAGCCGGGGAAGAAAAAAAACCGAGTTCCATTGCTCCATGAGGAGAGAGGAAAACGGATTCGGTGAACCGTGCTTATATAGTGCGCGTGTCCTGTGGAGCTGGAGCATACCAAACGGGGCTCATTCATTCAGAAGTCTATAAAATTCAAAATAAATAAAGTGCGACCACAATGTTGTTATGTGTGCTCGTGGTTTGAGTTTGTGACAAGTCTCGATTGGAGTTTACATAGTTTGCACATGAAGCTGATTTTCATATGATATATTGCCGCTTTTTTATAGTGTACAAACTGTACATATAAGTGGGGCAGTATAACACAAGAAACGACCGTATTATTTGGGTCACATATATATAGTCTAATGGTTTCTTTCGGTTGCATACTCTAAGGGTTTCTTTCTGACATAAAAAAAAATAGACCAACCTAGGAGGCTTTGTATTAAGAAGAAAATGAGGCGCATAAGTCCGTCCTTGATGGGGATCGAACCCAGGAGCGGTTGCTTCGACACCTGGAAAGCTAGGCTGTCACCCAGTCCTCTTTCTGACATGTGTTTGACTTTACTTTTTGACAGAAAAAAAAAGGAAGACATATTTCAGTGCATCCGTCTTCATTTCGAGCAAATTTCATTGCATCCGTCTTACTAGGAAGCGGAAACGGCTCAAGCAATTCTGGGAAGGTACACTACAACACAAGAACGAACACATCCGAGTGAAGGGTGAACAGCTACAGCTATCCAGCATGTGTGGCTACAACTTACTAACAGCTAGCTAGCGTTTCTGAACAAACGGGCACACGAGGAGTGAGCCTATATTTCATTAATAGAGAAGAGTTTTAACAGCTAGTGTTGATCACAAACAAGCAGGCCACCGGGGCTGACGTCTAGTGCCAATATGCGTTTTTGGCAGTACCATTTGTCAAATGCTCCAACTTTGTACCGCCTTTCAATAGCTCTTCAACAGCTTTCTGAAAACAACGAAAAATGTACGATGATGTCCACACTGTCAGAGACGAAGTGAAAACTGAAAGCAGCACAGTTCAAGGCTCCAAACTTTTGCGTACCTCGACACATGTCAGAGCATATTGAACATCGCTGTCTGAAATTTGGTAATGAATGACGAACCTGACACTGCATGATACGAAGTACACAGCTCAATGTGGATAGCTAACTCTGGATGTGCCCATCATTAATGGTTCTACTGTAACTGTTTAGATTAAGGTCTGATTTTCTAATTGATCATAGTGTTTCTGTAAAAATATGGACAATAACCCTTCTTATTCTTTTTAAATATAGGCAGCTCTCTTGGCTATTCCTTTAAAACGAAAAAGGGAATAATAATTCTTGACCGAGCCATCGAGGTTATTAATCAGAAAATGAAGATATGATAGTGAAAAGGAGACAATCCTAGGGGGTTTACATTATCACCAATAGATTTTTTGATAAAAGTGATATTTATTTATTTTATCAATGAAGCATAATATAACTAGTTTATCGTCCAAAAATATTGCCCGCCACCTGGCCAACCCAACTTGTAATATTTAAAACTATGTTTGTTGTAATATTTGGGACTGTATTTGCTACTTAACTCATTGTTATGTGTAGTTTTTTTGTTAACTTGTTTGGAGAGAATCTATGTGGTTTTCTGTGCAAATTGACAGTTTCCCCAAACTTTGGTCAAAACTCAAAACAAACCCTATCACTGATACAATTCGAATCCCATTTATCTGTCACCTAAATTAAAGAAGATAAAAGACTGAACATTTTCACCTAAATTCGGATCCCATTTATTTGTCTTTTTTAACTCCATTATCTAAGAAAGGAGACTGATCATGCTACTCAGAAAATGGAGCTTTACCATGTAATGGGGAAAAAAGAATGGAATTTACCTTTTTGAACTTGCTGGCATTGCAAGCACATTGCGCTGTTCCAGGACTTCACATAGCTTGTTCGGTGAAATGCGTGGATCCACAATATCAAAGAACACCTTGTACAAAGTAAAGCTATTTCATGTACTGGAGCCTTTTAGTTTACATTCTGGAAAATAAGAAAATGTACCGCTTCATAATTTATACTGACCATATTTGTCTCGACCGAAGATGAATCCACCGTAAACTGTTTAATATTCTTCAGGCCCTCTAAGAAAACGAAATAGACTTAAAACTTTAGGAATTCAAGCTAACAAGAATTTGGTTTCTTTTCTAGAAATGCCATGAAAAGAGCAGTGTTTTGTTTTCCTTGTATGCATTAGATAGGATAAAAATCTTGGGTACCATTTTGTTTTCTTTTTTTTGTGTGTGTTAGAGTGTATGCCAAAGCAGAGGGGCTGTTCAGGGATTGTGAACAGTGAATAACAAAATGAAGTGAAGCTAGACTAAAAAGAAAAATATAAATATATGAAACCTGCCAAGGCTTTAGCCTTCCTGTGATCATCCGCAAGCTTTCCCACATTGTCACGAACAGCAACATAAGCGGCAGCACAAATAACTCCAACCTGTCTCATTCCACCACCTAGGGTCTTCCTAAGAATTTTAGCCTGAAGGTAATGTTTCAGATTTTCACTGTAACATGATCTCGCACTTTAAACTTAAAACAGAGAAGTTGATCAGACCTTCTCAATGAAGGCCTTTGAACCAACAATAACTGATCCAATGGGTGCGCCTAACCCTTTAGATAGGCATACCTGCAGTTTATGTTACCTTAAGGTCATTCATATGCATGCATGTTGTAAATTGACTGCACAACCCAGCAAATTAACAACATACCGAAACTGAGTCAGCAGCTTCTACAAGTCTATGTACAGGAACTCCCAGTGCCTGCCACAGTAAAGCACAGCACACAGAGATGTCAATCCTCCATTACCTACCCTAAGTCTGAAAACAGAACAATGCTTGGTTTATACTGCTCTTTGAGGCAGCGAGTATATCTATCTGTTCAAGTGCTTACCACCGAGGCATTGAAAATACGAGCTCCATCAATGTGAAGCTTCAAGCCATGGCTCTTGGCGATTTCGCCAACCTTGTCTGTGTATTCTGCAGACAAACATTTCCCACCAGCACTGCAGAACACAGTAGTAAGAAACTAATAAGTAAAAAAATGGTATATAAATTTGACCAGCAAGACGAGCAGCATCAGTTAGTGTAATCGTGGGATGCGACTCACTTGGCATGTGTGTTCTCCAAGCAGATCAACCTGGTCGTCGGGTACAGCAGCGCCCCGTCAGGGTTCCTAATGGCCGCGACGATCCTCTCGACGTCCATGGTTCCGTCGGGGTTATTGGGCACGGTCCTGGGGTGCACGCCGCCGATGGTGGAGATGCCGCCGTTCTCGTAGACGTGGATGTGGGAGTTGTCCCCGAGGATGACCTCGCTGCCCCGGACGTCGCAGTGCGCGAGGACGGAGATGAGGTTGGCCATGGTCCCCGAGGGCACGAACAGCGCGTCCTCCTTGCCCGTGAGCGCGGCCATCTCGGACTCGAAGCGGCGCGCGGTCGGGTCCCCGCCCAGGACGTCGTCGTCCACGTCCGCGGCCGCCATGGCGGCGCGCATCGCGTCCGAGGGCTTGGTCACCGTGTCCGAACGCAGGTCCACCACCTTGCTCACCATCCTCACCTCCTGCTACGCGCCCGCGGCTTCAACGGCAACGGCAACGGCGGCTCTGATCCTCCGCTGCAGAGAAATGGACGTGCGAAAGCTCAGGAACCGGACGCTGGACTGGTGTGTGTGTTTCGTCACATCCTTGGTACTACGTACAGTGTATGAGCACTTGCATTTGCTCAAGCCCTCGTACGTACACGGGAGCAAAACAGGACGGGCAACTCAAGTCGTACACGGCAGATCAGAGTTGAAAAGGAGGTAAAGCAAAAGAGAGGATGCGACAGGGACGAGGCAATGTATCGTGCCCCCACACGTTCACGTTCACGCCGTGCGCGTGAAAGGGTGCAAGGCCGGCTGCACTGAAAGCGTGCACCGCGCAGGTGACGACGAGGAAGTGTGGGTGTGGGATACACACACAATTCTATCCGCCCAGCTACCACAGAGCTTTTGGTGTCGTGTGGCGTGGATGGCCCCTGTCACGCTCACGCATTTCGCCAAGTGCCCATCAAAATGTACGGAGCCAGCCAGGCCAGCCACAGAGAAACGCACGCTCACGGCGAGCACGGGCCCAAGAACGGAACGCCGGTGGAAGGAAGGGAAGCGCTGCACCTGCTGCGCACGGGAAACGCAAACGACTCGACCATGAATCGCTCCCAGTCAGCAGCAGTGGAATCGCGCGCGACGCCCCCGTGAATACTTTACTTCGCTACGTTTCGCCGTTTCGCGCAGAGGAAACAAAAAAATGGCTCCTCCGGCGGTCACGCTAAAGACGGCGGGGGCTTATTACGGCACGCCGTACGCCACCACCGATCGAGGAGAGAGAAACGAGATCAAAACGGGTCCATTTCGGCACAAAGACGGCAGGGGACTGGGGAAGGAAGTAAAACAGAGAAGGGAGGGAGGGGATTGCAGGGTCGCGCACCGGGATGAAACGAGCGGAGGTGGCCTTGCCCTGCCGGCCGGGACGAGCGGGGAGGGAATGCGCGGTGGCGACCGAGACGAGTGGTGGCGGTGCTGAGAAGAGAGAACCTTGGCCTTGGCGGACGCGGGTGCGGTGCGGCCGTGTTTTATAGAGAAGGAAACGATGGCGGGGAGGACGAGAACGAGAGGCGGAGGCGGCGCCCCTGGAAGGGTGGAACTGGGTCTGGGCTCGCCTAGACCAGCAGCAGGAAACGTACACATCAGCGGGCGCGAGCCGCCCCCGAGCAGCAAGCAGGGGCCATCTGCGTCTCTGCGCTTGCCCCCTGGCCGGCCGCCTAATGATCGGCCAGCGCACCTGTTTCGTGACCGCCACGCAGGTTGTTGTTGGCATTTGGCTTTTGTTCCTGTCCTGTCCTCCTGTGCGCCATCACCCACCCTTTCAGTAAAACGTGGAGGTGAGTTCCTTACCTTTTTTTTCTCCTTTGAAAAATCTCCATCCGTAGATATATAAGTAAAAATATATAAATATATCGAGGTGTGTCATGCGTACATTTAAGATTTTTCAAGCAAAAAAAAAAAGAAAGAAAGATTTTGACAACACAACATTGACGTTATTGGATTCATTTACTCTAAAAACTGCTTTTTATTTAATGATCGCTAGAAAAGTTTGGTTTCATACAAACTAGAATTCACTTACTGTTTGTAGCGATGATGAGTACATTTCTGTGACCATCAGTTCCTCTCCATCCGAATGAATTTAACCACGTGATACCAAACAAAGAGGAGAAGAATGACGGGCGCAGGGTGCTCGGGAGCCGCCACGAGTCTCCATCATCAGTTTGGATCCACTGTGACAACCTAGGAATGAATCTTGGGCGACCAGCAGAGACCCTAAACGGAATCGTCCCGTCTGCTAGCTAGGGACGATTCTCCTTGGCATCACTCAAAGATTCCAAAGTGCGGAGAGCCGGCCGGGAACGTTCGTTCTTGCAGATTAAGGCAACTTGGTTTTGACGACGGCCTGGGATGATTGTTTGTCATCTCATCACCCTGCCAACTTGGCAAGTCCAAATCCACCAGACCATTTTGTTTTGCAAGCGTGGAAAATATAACCATGCATGCCGATGCCGTACCGTATGCTAATTGCTCACAGGGTGGTGTCAGCTTTGGGTTCGCAATACTGCATTCTTTTTTGATAAATATAAGCGTGTTTGGCCTCTCGCCTTATTCAACTTTTTTTAATAAATATTACCACTTTTGTTATGACTTATTACATCACTAAAGATATTGTAATGACGTTTTGTTTGTTTTATAATTTATATAAAAATTTTGAATAAGGCGGCGATCAAACACAATTTATATGAAGTCGAAAAAAATAAAAGCATCTAAACGGAGGGAGTACGTAGTAGCCGATGCACCTGGGAAGGAACGCATGCCATGCCGATCTGTGCATCCGATGGATCAGGATCGACGACGCGGCGGTGCAGCTTTGCTTCGTTGGTGCTGCGTAGCTGCACGGCTGGCGGATAGGGTACGTGGTGGACCTGGCCTGCACTGCACCGCCTTTGCCCGTCTGGTAGCGCACGGCGGCATACTACCATAGCATTGATAGCATGCGCTTTTGACTCATCAAGATTGGTCTTTGGTGACTTGGTCCCGTGTCGTGCCATCCTTCATGGCTCATGGGGTACGAAATCCTCCCTGAGCTTTTCATCCTGCCGCTGGATAAGTGCGGATCAGGAAGTGTAGGGTCCTCTCGTCCTCCTCCACGCCAATACAATGAGCTAGCTCACTCTCTCCCCTCATGTCATGCCATTCGTGGTCTCCTACGGACCGATCGGCATGCACCCGACCCTGGCCAAAAAAGCAATGGTCTCCTTGTTTCGTTTCTTGGTGTGGCCAAAAACTTCGTGCTGACCACGTGGCAAGCGTGGAGACCAATAACCCGTGCTGGACTTCAGTTCAGTAATCCTCCTCCTGGAAAACGTGGATTAAGTTCCGATCGCGTCATACGTGCACATCCAGTCCAAGGGCTGTTATCTCTCGCAGAGATAGGTGTTGCATTTAGAATTGTCGCATTCTTTATTCGACAATTAAACCAAATAATAAAAAAAAATTTAAGAGTACACAGCGATCTGGCCTTGACGCGCAATACGCACGCCTTGGCTCATCCTTATGAACACACGTCGCTAAACCCTACCTCTATGAGCACTTTCGAAGGATTGGCCGGCAATCTTGAAATTCACGCGAAGTCACCACAGACGCCCATTTGTCGGCGGGGCGTCGCCTACAACTTAATGCATAAGCGGCGAGAAAAAATCCTATAATAAATCCGGGATAATGTGTCGCACTGCGGGATTTAAACCCCGGGTGGGAACCCCAACCAATGACCTTTTTGCCATTCTTGCGCCGTGAGCCCCTTTGACAAACCAAATAATAATTTGAAGACTATACTGGACCGAAGCGCAACGACTACAAGAGAAGGCGCTATATCGACTAGCACAACCGGCTCTAACAACGCTAGATATGCAACTACTGTGTAGCCGTTCTCACTTTTCTATGGTTAATATCATGATTAGTATGATCCTCATTATCTTTCTAGCGACTAGCTAGATCACACGTGCACATGTCTAATGTCAAAACAATGGAGAATTTGAAATGCCTTATTTTCCATCAATGGAGAGTTTGAAGTTATAAGACATGTTAGGATGACGGTTAGCCGACTATAATCAGCCATAGCCTATTAGTTCCGGCCATGAACTAATTAATAATGAATAATTAGTATGTGCTTATCTAAAAGATTTGTGTTGATGCCCATATAAATTTGACAGAATAAATGCACTTGAAAGTGTCGTTTTAAACGTGGCCCCTCACAAACACGCCTTCCCGGCGACACTTTTTAAATGGACGGAGGGAGTAGGTCTTTAGCGCCCATCCTCAAAAGTCTAGAAAGGTTTCTCAGTCATTCGCACTGGATCAATGGTATGATCCGTGTCGCTGGTTGCGTTCCACATCGTCGTTGCTTCCATGCCAGAGCGTGTGTAGCCGTAAAAAGGAAAAAAAAAAAAACTTAATGGACACCTGCCGTGGCCTCTCAGTTCAAGACGCATTCCTTCCCAAGTAGCCAGGCCCAAGCATGGGTAGACGTATTTTCATCGGCACGACGCGCAGCCCCGCTGGCGCTGCTAACAAGTCATAGGCTCGTCATCCTGCAACCGCGACACCGTGATGGCGTCGAGTCCACCAGCGAGATTACTTTTGGTCGCCTGTAGGCAATCTATGTCCCGTGCTGACAGCAGGTTGGCGATGCCTAACCATGTCGAACTGATGGGTTATCTATACCCATACTTGTTAATTATCTATCTGCAATTACCCAGATGACAAAGATTCATCAGGTGTGGTCCGTGTGGACAGTGGGGGAGCCTGGGGGAGTGGGGAGCCTGGGGGCTGGCAGGGGCCATTCGTTTGTGCTCGCCTACACCATCAGCAGTAGAAAGCAGCAGGCCACGGCGCAGGCGCTTGTGTGTGGCAAGGCTGATGCAGATGCCAACGCCGAGGTTGAGGAGAGAGAACGATGCAAACTTCGTTGCAATTGAGGAAGTTGCAGGAAACAGTAGAATTGTTGGTCGGTGCCTGGGCTCGCAAACGCAATCACAAACGTCGGGCGGCGGCGGCGGGTGGTGATCGGTGCATATGATTTTTGCGGGCGACGGCGCGACCATTGGAGGAGCGGGCGTAACGTGTATACCATTCCCATATCCATACTTTACTAGACAATTTATACCCTTCCCAAACAACACAGACATAAGTTTGAGTATGGGCATCGGTTATCCAATGGCATCGTTATCAACACCTCATCTCACTCCCTTGGCTGCCTAATGCTGACGCATCCTGTCTAGTTGTCATGTCCTGTCCTGTCCTGTCCGCGAACAGTTAGCTTCCGTTTTTGCTAGCGCCTCCACGGAAGCGAAATGGTCGCGTGGCCTAATGGATAAGGCGCTCGCCTCCGGAGCGGGAGATTGTGGGTTCGAGTCCCACCGTGATCGTTTTGGCAGCTCGCCCTACTTGCTCTTTTTTTTACGTTATGTTTTACCCCTCCGTGTCCGAGATGTTCATAGAGACCCGAACCGGAGGATCGCGGATCGCTATAGCTGCGAATCCATCGTCGTATCCAACTCTTCTCAGGTATGCAACAAGGCCTGCCATAATGCAACGGAATCTGCCCCTGATCTAGCTGTTTCTTTCTTGCCGTAGAGTCGTGGCCTATCTCGCCGAAAACCCAGGGCCGCCGCCATATACCGATGCAACCGCACCACCTCTCGCCAGTCGCCACGTCTCCTTAATTCGCCGTAGCGAATCCATCTCCCACGCACGCACGCACCAAAAACCCAAAACCACCCCGGCCGGCACCGCCATGGCCGTCGACGTTGCGCCGCCAGCCCACCACCGCGCGGACGGCGCCACGCCGCCAGCTGCCTTCCCGATCTCCTCCTCCACCCTCGTCCCCGCGTCCGCCGCCGCCATCTGCATCGCGTACGCCGCACCCACGCTGTCCTACTACGCCACGTTCGCCGTCTCCCTCTTCGGCTTCGCCGGCGCGGTCTGGCCGGACCGCGTAGACGCCGCGCTCGCCTACGCGCGGCGCACGGCGTCGCGCGCCCGCGCCGACCTAGAGGCCGACCTGCGCCGTCTGATCGACGCGGCGACGCGATCGTCGCACCCCGCGACGACCGCGCCCGTAAACGCCGCGGCGGCCCAAGGGTGCGCGCGCATCGCCCGCGACACCGTCGAGGGCTGGGCGGGCCGCGCGAGGAGCAAGTGGGACGAGCACAGGGACGCCGCGTGCGCCGCGAGGTTCGTGCTCCGCCTGGTCGCGCTCGTCGCCCGTCTCGCCGCCACCGTGCTCTTCGACGCGGCGTGCGACGAGGCTAGGGCGTGCGCCCCGTCGGTGCTGGGGTACTTGAGACGCGTGGTCGATGGGATCAGGCCACCGTCGTCGTCTTCGTCCTCGTCGTCGTCGTGCAACAAGGGCGAGGACGGCGAGGTGGCGGTCGCCGGATTTGTGTTGCAGGACGTCGTGTGTCTCGTCGGGACAGGGTTCTACGTTCTGTTCACCATGCACCTGCTCTTCAGCTCCAGCGCCGCCAGCGGGATGCAGTTCTGCGCGGTGTGCTTCGCGGCGACGTGCGGTTTGACTATGGTGATCGCCGACTGGATTGACCCGCCGGACGACGACGATGTCGAGGAAACTGACACCAACGACGGCACTGATGACGGCGAGGCAAGCCGGGACGTGGAGGTCGAAGTGCGCGAGTCGTGGCGGTTCCTGTGGCTTCTGGTCCTCGTCACGTACTGCGTCGACGCGTTCCTCCTCCACGTCACGCTCGGCCCGCAGCCTACAACACTCGCCATCTTGGCCCTCTGCAACTTCGAGGTGCTCAAGGTTGGCAGGCAGGTTCAGCTGACGCCGGTCGACGACGGGGAGGGAGCTGCCGCAGAGGGCTCGACGCAAGGCGTCGTCGACAGGTGGCGCCGCGGTGCCATGGTGGTGTACGCGGCGTGCAGCGTTAAGATCTTGGTCGTCTACCTCGTGCTCGACTGTTACCTGGCCGCGCTCGGCTTCTTGTGGCTTTTCGTCATGGCGGACCTCCTGTTGGCTGAAGAGGACAACTTGGCGGACTTCGATGCTGCCTCGGGTGAAGTTGACGGCGACGAAGATGGGGAGAGTGCCCCTGCTTTCGAAGGGGACGACATCACCGGAGGCGCCGAGGGAGAGCTTGATAAGGAGGCCAGGAAAGAGCATTCCAACACGAGCTCATCGTCAGAGGATGAAGACGAAAGTTGTGCGTACTCTGATCGTGATAGTTCATCAGAGGATGAAGACGAAAGTCGTGGGCATTGTGATCGTGATAGTTCATCAGAGGATGAAGAGGAAAGTCCTGCGCAGTGTGACGACAGTTCAGAAGAGCATGATGAGATTATTGATCATGATGGGATTGTTGATGATGATGAAATTGTTGATGAGGAGCAGCGACACGAAGAACCGGATTACGGCAGCGGCGGCAGCACGGACGACAGCTGGGACTGGGATTTGGTAGACGTCGACGATCCGGAGATGCCGCCGGCAAAAGCTAACTGTAGCGCCAATCGGAAGTCCAGGAAGCTTTTCGCATGGAAGCACGCCGCGTGATATCCTGTTGACGCGTGGCTGATCTATCGTGTTTTTTTTTTCTTTTTCTTTTTTTTTTTTTTTTTGCTTCTTTTCCGTAACTGGGTGGACAGTTCGTTAGTAAAACCAGATCATAACTCAAAAACACTTCATCTTTTTTTTTCCTTGCAGTGTGCGTGTACTGTGTAGTGTTCTTCAATGCCTTTTATAGTCCCTATATATATAGTCATTACTCATTAAATGTTGCATATCAAAACATTTTTTGGCGAATGTTGTCCCTATATATATCGTTTTCTACTACAGCTTCTAGTTTTTCTTAACTTGTTTTTTTTTTTTTTTTTTTTGGTTTTCCTTCTCGATCGATGTGATCGCGACCAGCTCCCTTCCCCTAGAAGCTCCTTCCCCTTCCCAGCCCAGGCACCTCCTTCCTCCCGCCGGCGGCGGGGGTAGGGTCCCCCCTCCCCACCCACAAAAAAAAAAACCGATAGATTAGCCAGTCCTTGTTCCTTTGCTTTTAGTTTTTAGTCCTGTTGCCTTTGTGCTTGTGCTTGTGCGCTATGGCTCCTTCCCTGCCTAAGGTCATTTGTCCCGCCCGTCGTGGTCTTCCTCGGTGGTCTCCTCGTCGTCGCCGTCGACGATGTGCTCCGTGCTGTGGTAATAAAATAAATCCACCCCACTCTCCGCCGTTAGCCCCCCTGTTAATCCAGCGATGGTTTACATTTAGCGGCTTCTCTACTACTTCCAAGCTTCTTCATTCTGCAAGTTGGAGTTCTTCGCCTTCACACGGGATCGGCGTGCTCCACCTATCTCCGACAACGAGTTCATCTATATTCTTCGATTAGCGGTGTGAGCTGACCTTCTTTGGCGCGGCGTCCTTGAACGGCCGGCGCTTTCTGGCGGCCCCCCGCCTCGGGCCGTATGCCTGGATCCTCGAAGCCTAGTTTTTCGAACCGGACCGGAGATCGAACCGGCGAGACCATCGGTTCAATGGTTCATTGGTCCAACCGTTTAAAACCGTTTGAACCGCCGGTTCGATAGTTTTAGACGTTTTTTATCGAACCGGTCACAAATACTTTGAACCGGTGTATACATATATGATTTAATTAATAGTACAAAGCACTTGTGCTGCAAAAAAATAATACACCAATGCGTACAAAATAGTACAAAATAATAATATTGTCAAATATTTAGGAACAAGCAAGTACAAAATGCATAAAAATAATATACAAAGCATTAATGAATTGGTGCAAAAATACTTGAAGGGCAATTCAAATAATTTGAAATTTCTTAAATAAAATGTTCGATTGTGAAAATCTCACAAGATAATTAGAATGGATATATATGTGTGTGAAGTTTAGAGCCTGTACGTAAAAGTTGTACACAAGTTTTTTTAAAAAATTAAAAAGGCAACTCTCCACGTTACCAAAGTCAGCCATCAGCTGGGCACATTTTAACCGAAAACCGTAGACCGAACCGAACCGAACCGAAACCGAACCGAAGTGTCGGTTTTTCGGTTTTTCGGTTCGGTTTCGGTTTTGGTTTCTGGCATCTTCGGTTGTCGGTTCGGTGCTCGGTTCTATCTCCAGCGTGAACCGAATAACCGAAAAGAACCGAACATCCTCCGTCCAGAGTGCAATCCCAATCCATGCGTATGTGCTCTCTTTCCCAACGTGGCCCAACAGAGCCCAGTAGGTAAATAAAGCCCACCTAATCATTGTCCAGTTCACCACGTACTCCCAGTCCCAACTCCACCCCGACACCGTCCTCATCCTAGCTCTTCCAGCCTCCCGCACTCCCGCACCATCCTCATCCAAAAAGCCAGAAACCAAACCCTAGGTCGCTGATTAGCGAGCAGGCGACGCATCCATAGGCGGCGGCGTGCGAGCAGGCGTGCACGGCGGCGGCGCATCCGTGGGCACCGGCGTGCGAGTAGGCGTGAATGGCGGCGCGGCATCCGGGGGCGGCGGCGCGCGCGCGAGCGGCGGCGGCCCGCGCGCCAGCAGACGGCGGCGCGCGAGAGAGCGGCGGCGCGGTGCGAGCTGCTACAGCGCAGGTAGCGGGCGCGCGAGGCCGCGAGCTGGCCGATCGCGGCGCAGGGAGCCGACGATGGCGCCATGGCGACTGCATTTTCGTTTTTTTTTTTTTTTTCCCCCTTTTTTCTTCACTCGGTTCGGTTTTAACCGTAAAACCGGAGTAAAAAAACGAAACCGAATCTGTCGGTTTCTAGTTTTTGAGAAACCGATCGGTGCTTTGTTTCTGAAAACCGAATTTTTTTAGGAACCGAAAAACCGAACCGAATAATCGGTTTTAACCGAATGCCCAGGCCGAGTCAGCCACGTCTCGATTCAAAAAAAAAAAAGTCAGCCACGTCAGTGAGTCAGTGGCACATGCAGCAACACACGTCGAATTTGTCCAAGCGCAGCGGCTGGCGACACTAGGCCCACCTTGGACAGGCGCACAGGCCCACCTGCGAGACTGCGACACCGGAAGTAGCAACCAGCATGCACGCCACCAATCAGACCGGAGTGGTTCAAACAAAACCGGCCGGCTCGCCGGTTCCACAAAAACCGACCGGTTTAACCGGTTTTTTCGGTTCAAATGCATGAACGATCTTTTAAGTGAACCGAGCCGGTGAAGACTCTGATTCGGTCTTTTAGCGGTCCAACCGCCGGTCCGTCCGGTTTAAAAAACTAGGCCTTGAAGCCCCTATGCCATTTCACGGCGGCTCCATCTTCACCGGCAACTCCGATGAAGCTGTTCCTTTCTCTAGAAGCTGCAGGACCTAGTTGTAATAAGATCTCTTTCGAGGTCTTCTTTGTAACTTGTTTGCTTTGGATTAATATAATATATGTGTACTTGTAAAAAAAAAAACTTGTTCTCCTTTTGTTCCGATATATAACACCTCTCACTTGATTTACAAATTCTACAATTTACTATTACTAACAAAACACACATGCGTTCAATTGTTGCATGGTTGTGAATTGTGATAGCCACAACATTCGCCTGTATGACCATATGATTCGTATTCATGCGTTCACTTGTCATGCCACAACATTCTAGTATCGCAATATAATCCGGTTCAACTATTCATGGGTTAACAAATCATCCAATGTTGTTTTAAAAATATACGGGTGGGGGGCAATATCTAGTGAGGCTTGGTTTGGGCGAATTTTTAAAATTTAGGAACAATGAGTAGCCCGTCCACGCATGAAGAGTATATCAGTATATCCGTTGGTACGGGCTATTTACCTCCATTGAAAAAGTTCACACAATGCAAGACCGTGTATCTACGTCACCTTGACATGTTGACTCTAGGCACCTAAAACTTAGGGGGCTGGATGGGCATGTCACTCGCCACCACACGCCGCGGCGTGGCGGCCACAATCTGTGGCGGTCGAAACGCCGCCACACTCGTCACACCACTGCCGCAGCAATTAATCACTACCGCACAAACATCTAAGCACTAGAAGACAAGAAAAAGTCTTTGTGGTACCGCCTAATCTGTCTTTGCCATCCAAACACGACCCGGCTTTTGTTTGCGGGTCGCCGATTGTGGCGTGGCGAATCACGGCTCCCAACCAAACATGCCCTTAGTCACCTACTACACTTCACTCCAACTACTAAACTTTAGTTCTAGATGATCTAAACAAACTCTAAACTTTAGGTGATTAAAATTTGATTGAACTAAATTTTAGATCTAACTGGTCCAAACATGTCTTAAGACAAGTTTTTCCAATAAAATTTCAAATTAAAGAAACACCATCGAACAAGAAAATCCTCGTCTATTGAAGTCTCTTCCGCTTCAGAGAAAACACCTAGTAGCTACTATTTACATTGATGGTAGATCTGTTAGTATATATGTATATATATTTCCTCTGTCACTGAATAAATAGATTCAACATGCTTAAACCAAATTAGTATGATAAAAAAATACAATACAACCCTTTATTGATTGGAATACTTGCATAATATTCGGTAGTTGTTTCAACCATAGAAACTCAACACTTGATTGTGAGATGAGGGGAGGTAATGTAAATGTGAGAAGACCTCGAGAAAAATAAATAGACCCATGGACCATTCAACCTCCTAAAGAAAGATTTATCTGTAGAAAAAAAATAAACTAGAAATCTATTTATTAATTAAGGAACAGTACATACATAAATCCATTAGAAAAACTCACTTTTACTGAAAACACACTTCCATCGTGCGTCTCCCTCTTCCCCGAGTCATGCGAGCTGGTGCTGAACAAAATATGTCCAAAGGCCAAGGGAGGAGAAGAAAAATCTCACACCCATGGCATGACAAGTAAAGAGACATGCATGGGCCCGGTGCACGCTCCTTCCAAGGAGCCGATCTCAGAGAACAGTGTCCGCATTTCAAACTGGGCTCCATAAAGTTCTGTCGCCTCGCCTCTAGCCGGTAGGATAGCAGCAGGCAGCCGCCGAGGAGAGAGAGAGAGAGAGAGGGGAGGATGGATTCTCAAGCGCCGCTTCGTCCTCTAGCTTTCGCCTGCTTCATCTTCCTTTGCTCATCCTTCTGGGCAGCAAATGGGATGTACGGTAGGGTTGGTGCGGCGGCGGCGGCGGAGGGTGAGAGCAGGAGGATGCGGCTGCACACCGACGGGAGCCGCGGCGACGCGCACTCATGGCCTGGGTACCTCTACACCCGAGCCGTTGGGAGATGCACACCCCAGTAAGCAACTCAAATCACTCCCTGCCCCATTCTTGGAACCAAATGTAGTGCCCTTCTTTGTGGATGCGAAGAGGATTTGACTTTCTGTTGGTTATTTTAGCAGCCTTTGATGGGCTTTGTATCAGTGTTCACTGTTCAGTTAGACATTGAATCTGTTCTAAAGAAAAAAAAAAAAAAAAGAAATGGATATGATGCTTTCCAGTTCTAAAAAAAGGAAATCTTGGGAGTTCTTACGTGTAAATCTTTCCAGTTCTGGTCAATGGAGTGGGTGGTTTCAGGTTAGTTAGATACATTCAGACCACACATTGTAGGAGCTGGAGGCTTTTGTACCTTACCATACTGAACCGTAAGTTCAGGATTCAGAGAACGAGAAGTTGAGAAGACAAGAAAATGGTAGCCTTTTAAGGTTGGCTAATGCAAGATGTGCCCAAAAAATATAATCTTTTCAGGATGGGTAGATCTCAAATACTCCCTCCTTTCCGAATCATAAGCTACTTTGACTTTTTTAGTGCATAGATTTTGCTACTTATCTAGATTGATCACCCAAAAAGTCAAAATGACTTATAATTTTGGAACGGAGGGAGGAGGGAGTAGTTATTGTTTCAGCCTAAAAATTCCAGCTAAAAGGTCATAAGATTGCTATGCATTCCTTTGCGAGCCCACCACCTCAAATGTCCTTTCTTCAAATACCTTGTCGTACACTCCATCCCAATCTAATTTCTTGATCAAACCATCATCCTATGGTCCATGGAATCGTCCTGCTAAGCTGTACAGCACTTTCTCCAACGAGTACTTCTTGACTTATGAACAAGGAGTTAGCATGTTGTCTGGTCAGGTAGAGAGGTTGCTGAAACAATGTATTTGCTGCAGTAACAATGTATTTGCTTCTTCTGAGTTGGTTGTTGTGAATGCATGACCATCATAATCAGCTCCTGTCTGGGCCCAGTCCCATGACATTAGGACCATTCACATTCGTTTCATTAATTATATGGATCTATGAACATTTCGTTGATCTCAAGCTTTGGTTGTCCTGTTGTGGGGCGTCCTGTTATTAAGAGAAGTTGTTTCAGCCTTGTGGGGGCGTTCTCTGCAATAGATGCATTGCTATCATAGCCTCTGCGTGATCCAATTCTTTGGATCACACTTTTCTACATAAGATTTTACAGTAAAAATTCTGTAAAATGGCTAAAACTACCTGCAGGTGCAGCTTGGTAAAAAATCCCTTCCATGGCAAGTTTGAAAAAAAAAATCATAGTTATGGCCTTATGGGTATTGAGAACATGCTAATTGCTAAACAATATGAGTCCAGTGCCCAAAAATTGGTGTCACTTCTCTGCCAACTTTCAAAGAATTTTTCCTGGTAGGACCTTATCGGCTTACCATCTTAAATGGCCTTGTCTTGGCATAAAATAAACACTTTGTGTCCCCACTTTCCTGCAAAATTTATGTCGTGCTCCTGCATTCCATGGCGTACCCTTTCTACCTACATATGGATAATAATTGATTCAGCAGGATAATCAACTCACCATTCATTTCCTGATTAATTTTAAACCTTTGAGTAAAAGAGTCCTTCCATTCCATGAATCTATGGAAGGAATAGGTCGTCTGGGCAATCAAATAAACTTGGGAACACATTCCTTGTCCTTATCATAGTTATTACTTATTAGCTGCTGGCCTGCTGAGGCTCTTTCTGTATGGAACAGAAATTCCTTTTTAGAAATTTTCCACAGTAAAATCTATTTGTGAGTGGCCACCAAACGCTCTTAGTAGTTAGTATTTATTAACATGGTTGTTGATGCTCTTGCATCTTAACTCTCAAGCAATACATAGATTTGTTTTTTTTTTTTTTTTTTTGCCATGTCAAAAGATCATGAGTTTCCAGTGTACTCCCATTTTATGCAGGAAAATATGCAGTACTCTATCAACATTTGTTTACTTTGCATTTTAACGACGAAACAGCTTGAATGAGCTGCCTAGCCAACTTTTGTCCAACTAGTCATTAGTAAGCAGCAACACTGAGATCCTCACATCATACTATCATTGTGCAAACACTGCAGGTTCTGGAGCAGTGGAGCTGAGCCATGGCCCAACATCGTCCCCTCAGGAAGCGGGCGGTGGCAAAGGTCTTCGGCTCCAGGTCCGTGGAGCGGTACGGACCGCGCCTCACCCTGCTGGAAGCCACTATGAGGACCGGCGACATCGGTGGCAACAGCGCCTTTGTGAAGCTCGTGAAGCAAGGGGCGCTGCCCTCCTCAACGCCTACGCTGAGGAGAGGGTTCCCTTCGATTCCTGGGAGGTGAAGGCCCTGCTGCTGGAGGCGCTGGTGTCCGAGGAGGCTGCCGTGGTCCAGGCGGAGCGGTTTGAGCAGGCGAACCAATCCTGTGTTTGATTGATGGTGGCGCCCTGCCCTGCCCTGCTTGGAAGCTGTATCATCAGAATCCAGGGCGTAGAGTAGCAGTGTGTTGTGTTCGTAGTTGGTCACCACTTCTGTGACTTCTTTTGGCGTTGTGTGACTTCTTTTGGCGTTGAGGTTTCTGATGAAGCCTGTTACTCTCTCTTCTTGGTCGGCATGTTTCTCTGACTGCCGGGGTTTGTGTAACGTTGTTGTTGTGTGCACTGTTGTGTAGGTTTGTGTATCGTAATTTTCATGTTTAGATGTTAACTAGTGCCCGTGCGTTCCCACGTTTCATTTAAGAAATACACTTTAATTTTAAATTTAAATTGCTAGAGTATCAAATATATTTCACACATAACTTTAGAAAAAAGATATTTTTTGTACAAAGCCCTACTGCACCATTGGCAGATTTGCTAATATCTGTTCCTGTCATTTTGAAAATTAGAGGGGTTCTTTTTATTTGCTTGTCCAAATGAATATAATTTCAGTTTCCCTAAAAAATAATAATTGACATGCTATTGAAGTTCATATTAACACTTCAGAAAATCTTATCTAGCACATAAGTTCAAATTAACAGTTGAAAAAACTCATCTAGAGTTAATTTGCTAGATTCAAACAATAATAAAGTTGTCTCGCCTCAACCATCTAATTTACAATCTGCTTAACATCTTCTCTGCCTCGCCTCCCCAAGGGAGTGAGCGTCTCCCACGACATAGATTCCCAACCGTGACCGCCGCTCGGTCCATCGACAATGCAGTAGCCATGCCATCATGCCACGATGTCCACCTTGCGTCATGCCATGCGTCGTCTAGGTCATCCTTGCCGAGCTCATCCTCATCTCGCCGCCCTTGAAGCAAACCAAGACAATCATTCAAGTGAATCATGTGCAGTATTCTTGCACACAGAGACCAATTCAAGTAAATGCAGAGGTAGAGTTAGCAGCAGGATACCAAAGACACCAGCCTAGATTACCTCACTTGAAGGGCCAGTCAGCGACTCTATCTGTTCCCTTCCAATGATCATGAGAATACTATCCAGTGGTCCACCAGAGCCGGTTGAGAACCATGAAAAATAGAATCCAACGGAGCACAGTTGAGAAATCCAGCTCACATAGAGCCGGTTGAGAACCATAAAAAATAGAATCCACCAGAGCACAATTGAGAAATCTCATCAGTGTTTTAGCATATGCACCCTCTACTTATCATATGATTCCTTAAAAGAACCTAAAGAAAACAAAGATACACATGGCTATCTGAAGCTGTTGATTAGAATGCGAGATCATGCAAGCAATTGATTTGAATGTAATGTTACAATTATCAACCTATAACAGGGAGGGCAGGTTCAAAGGTGAAGGTGTTGCCAAATGAGGCAATCTGACTAAACACATTCATCAGTTTGGGACCTTTTAGTCTCCATAACTCCACTCAAAATAGTTATTGTTGATTTTGGGAGCAGATGTGCAAACAGGAAAAATTTTTATTGCATATATATCAAAGCAGATCCAGCAGAGAGGCACAACTCACCCATTCATCAGTTTTTTAGCATCAGCGATACTCCACAGTATCCTTGTATCTGTCCGCAATTCCGCATTCTGAAAGGGAACAGGGAACAAAACCTGAGCCTCTATATGATAGATGACAGGAATTTTTGTTCCTTACCTTGCAATTGTTTGCCTCTATATGGAAGTAACTGAAACCTGAGCCTGAGCCTAGTGCACAAAATTGCTCCAGCCATGACCGACTTTAGAAAAGAAGCTGGCTTCGGATCTCGATGGGCCCGAATGTGAACAGGCCTGGGGCGGAATCTGGCAGGCCCAACATCCAAGGAAGGAATGAAAGAAAACCTTAGCAGCCTCGGCATCACCATCCATCAGCAATGAATGGCCGCAGGATGATCCAGCAAATGACATGGGCCATTGGATTTCCCTTCTCCCTCCCTCGCCGTCTCCATTCGTCATTTCCCCACCCCAAGTCTCAGACACGCCGCCGCAGGCGCGGCCCAGCCCCTCGTCGCCGCCGCCGCGGCGGGCACGCCCGCTGCTTCGTCCTCCCCGTACGCCCGGTACTCTACGAGTGCATCCCCTGTTGCACCCTCTGGTCTCGCACGGCAACGCCGCCGAGGACCCGTCGGTTCGGTCGGTCTGTGATTGAAGCGCTTGCCAGGGAACACTGGCCAGATCGGGCACAAGAGGCCGATCCCCGGCCCGGCAAGGTCCGCCGGTGGATCCGGCTACCGGAGGAGTGCACGGAGGCGGTGGCCCTCTGGTAGTAGAGCAAGTTGTACTCCCTTCGTACCTCCGAGTCCGACAAGGACTCCTACCAATACTAAACCAATGCCAATCCTAAAAACTCTCTTGTCTTCTCTTTCACGCGCAGAAGAAGATGGGCGGAAGGAGGAAGAAGATGGGCGGAAGGAGGAAGAGGAGCACACCAACGAGGCTTCCTCCCGACCTGATAGAAGAGGTCTTCATCGAGATCCTGTCGTGGCTGCCTGTCAAGGCTCTGATGCGCTGCAGGTCCGTCTGCAAGGCCTGGCAAGCCATCATCTCCGACCCCATCTTCGTCAGAGCACACCTCCGGCGTTCAGACACCAGGTGGTTGCAGCATCCATGCTTCATCATCAGCCCCCAGACCCTGGACTATGTCCTCCCGGAGGAGGAAGGCCTGGAGCGCTGGCCAACCACCTTCTCCAACCACATCCGCTTCTACCAATGGCAACAAGGTAGTAAGGCAGCGACCTTCATGCATGCCAAGGACTTTGCCAAGGACTTTGGCGACCAATTCAACCAGCAGCACTACTTCGGTCACTGCGACGGCTTGGTGCTTGTTCCCACCGACACCAGCCTCCACGTCTTCAACCCGGCCACCAGGGACGCCATCACGCTGCCGAAAAGTGGCCGGAACAACCTGCCGCAGCGAGGTGGACGGCGAGGATGCTATTGTGTCGGCCTCGGCCTCGATCCGTGCATCGGCAAGTACAAGGTAGTCCAGGGCTTCTACCGGTCCAAGGATCGCACAAGCATGGGGATGGAAGTGTGCACCATCTCAAATGATGATCACCATGGCATTTGGGGTTGGAGGGACATCAAGAACAATCCTCCGTACCTTGCCGACAGATGCCAGACCGCCCTGAGCATCAACGGGTACTTGTTCTGGCGCATCGCTAAGCCTATTAATAAGCATGGTGAGCGGCCTCCACGGGCTCTCCTCCACCGTAGCCTGGAAGACGAGGAGTTTGGTATCACCAAGCTGCCGGATTCGGATTCATTGGGCCCTTCTCTAGACTATACCTTCCTGCTGGACGTGTTGCACGGCCGGGAGCTGTGCCTGACAGCAGGTGCTACCAGTGAGACACCGCTGACCATCTGGACATTACCGGTAGCTGACAAGGGCCTCGACTCGCCGTGGGAGCGCCGTTACTCCATCTCTGTCTCTGATCTTTTCCAAACGATGGCTCTTCTACCTTCCAGCAGTGGACTCATCTTGCGGCATGGAGAAACTATCTACCGCTACGACTTGGCAACTTGTAAGCTCACCACATTGTGTGAGATGGACAGCATGAGGTTCCAGGGTCGCAGGGAGCGCAAGTGGAAGAACCTCTACACCTTTGATGTCAAACCCTACACGGAGAGCCTCGTCCGGATCACCAACCGCCGGCCATAGTGGTGTTGTTGAGGCACACCCAGCGTGAGAATAAGCAGCAGCGCCTGTGCTGTATGCATGTATCTTCTTTTCTGCATTTACCATTGATGAAGGTGCAAACGGCTATTTGTACTGTATGCTGTAGTTCCAATTGAACCATATGCTTCTTTTTTAAGTAATGTGCTTGTTTTGGACGGCTATGTTTCTTTACCCTGTGCTGCTTGTTGTTGCCACTGACTTTTCTTCTTCCAAATCTGCTTGATACAATGACGCTTGCTTCTCCTGAATGACCTTTATAACCTCTTGCCGCAACACGAGAGAGAATGAAGCAATCCATGATAACACAACAGCTACTGTTGCATGCTGTTTGCTTCATTCTTAGCCCATTTGCTGGTAGCCTCACCACAAACCCCTTGTGAGAAACCATCTGAGCCAACATTAGCTTTTCAACTTGAAGTCCCACGGTTATTGTTCCAGATTTTGATCCTAAAGCTCAAGCACGAAGCAACTAAGCAAAAGTAGCAAAAGTACATGAGCGTTGCCATCGGCATGAGAAGCGGGTTGCAAACTAAGGATTTTTTTTTTTTTTTTTTTTTTTTGGAATTGGGAAGAAAGCTGGGCAGCCCACTTTTTGAGAATGATACAGTTTTGAGAATGACACGCATAACGCATTACACTCACAACACGCACGCACACCTCACCCATATGAACACACACGACGCCAAAACCCTACCCCTATGAGCACCTCCGGGGGACAAAGGGCAGCCGGCAGATCCGGAGATTCTCGAAGTCACCGAAATGCCGCCATCGACGGTGAACGCCGCTACCACTTAAAAGCATAACGCCGAAAAATCCCGGTAAAATTCCCAAGAAAAGGTCACGGCACCGCGATTTGAACCCCCTGGTTGATAGCGTCCCCACCTGGGCCGTCCTACCATTGGACGACAAGCCAATTCAAGGGCAGCATAGGGATTTGGGCTTGTGCGTCTCGTCGGCGTCTGAGTATTATTTTTCTTTTTGGAAAAAGTCCACTTTTGGCAGAATCGGCGTCGTCTGAGTTGAGAGTTGAGAGATCAGTCAGGCCGTGAGATGGGGTTGGGCTTTGAACCTGGGAACCTCATATTTACTTGGGCCACAAAATCCGGGGCTCTGGCAAAAGAGAGAGCGATGGGCCGCCCGAATGCACAACAAAAGATGTGTTGACGATTCTCAAAAAAAAAAAAAAAAAAAAAAAAAAAAAAAAAAAGTGTCGACTGTTGAGCCTGTAATTTCGGACCTGTTTGGCTCTTATTTTTAAATAGTGAATATATAATCTGAATTTTGGATAAAAGATGAGGAGGTATAGAAAGATACCGGAATACTCCCTTGTCCCTTTGAAAATGAGTAGGTCATCTTTTTTAATGGCATACTCCTCCGTCCCACCGAGTTTGTCACCCTGCATTTTCGTCTTGATCTTTTTTTCGACGCTTCGCCTTATTTAAATTTTTTTGCATAAATATAATTTATTTTGTTATGACTTATTTTATCAATAAAGATACTTAAATATTGATTAATTTATTCTATAATTTACAAAAATATTTTGAATAAGACGGATGGTCTAAATAAAAGTTTAAAAGTCAAAAACATAAACTCTATAGGACAGAGGTAGTACATTAAAAAGCATGCCGGTCAATCTCGGCACGCGTTGCCAGTTGCCGCCGCGCCCCAGCTGTTACTGTTAGCTCCCCTGTCGTCTTCTCCTCGATCGAGCACGCATCACTATACTCTTCATTTCACGTAGCCATCCAAGTTGATCCATCCATCCTCCACGGCTCCGGCTCCATGGACGCCCAGCTGGGCAGCTTTCTACAGCGCAATCAGCAGGTCCCAGAGCACATCCATGACGAAAAAAACCTCCCGGAAGGAAACGAACGTGTGACGTGTCTGCTGTTCATTCTCATTTGACAAGACTATTTCTTTAATGGATTCGTGTGACATGACGTTGGCTTTATTATGAGCGTCATTGTCCCCTCTCTCTCTTGCTGTTCGTCGGTGAGTTGTTATACTCCACTAACGGAATCAAATTAAGAATATAATCACAAACAGCTGTGGGTGCATGCAGCGATGCCTTCCCATGAACGCCACAGAATGGTCAGTATCAGGTTCCGGAAATCATATATGTAATATGCAATGTCAAGCAGCAGAAAATGATGTCTTAACATGCAGAACAGCTTGGGGATATATCAAATAATAACAAGGCATGTTTGAACTCCGAGAAACATTGCTTCATTCTTCAGGCATCAGATTCAGGACAAACACCGGGAAAAAGAGGTTTCAACTCCCGAAACCTGAAACTTCTATATTGGTCATTACAGTTGTTGATCCGTGTCGTCCACAGAAACAGTCGTCTAACCTCACCGACAATGTACATGTAGTATCAACGAAGGGCTGCGGCGGTGTCTGCCAGCCATTGTTCTTGTGTTTCTGCCAACCTGTGCCTACTTTTCTTTTTATCAGGAACACACAGTCAAACTCGTTAAAACTCGCTTTGTTTCTTGGAAAAAAAGCACCTGGGGACGCTAAGTTCTGGGATTTGCGCGTACGTCCGCATCATCATCAAAATTACTAATATTCGTATCTGCTGTCTTTTGGACTGGATCTCTTCCTTTGCTTTAGTTTCAGGCGCGGTAGCGGACAAATAGAGTGGACGGACCAGGCGCCAATAAAATTCAGATTTTCTACAGCACGGTAGACTTCCGATCAATGTCATCACAGAGCGTCCAATGTTTCGATTGCCAATTGGAGGATATATAACTTGCTGTTGGTAAAAGTAGTAGCAATTCGTCGGATACATGCGTTGAAATTTCCAAGTCTGATCTGTCCATATCCATATGTTTTGCACCGAAAGGCACAGTAACTCTGACCTGAAACTGCTCTAGTAGTCAATACGGAGATCGCCATCGGACGTGACACCCTTTGCTATATATAAAACCTATATATATGACTTAGAGGAACCTATCTATCAGCTTGTACTAATCATACAAGTTACAAAGGTTGAAATCAATGTTTTACGCGGTCGAGCTGATCTGCACTCCATTGCCATTTATTCGTCCAATTCTTTTGTGTGTGTGTCGAGTTGTGGCTGTTTGTTTGACCAAGAAGCGAGCATGGTGGAGCGAAGATATATAGATCAGCTGTTCTATTCTCTGGCACGTGCCACGACTGTATTTTGGAACTAGCGAATTGACTGTAAATCTTACCAAAATTGATAATTTAACATGACTGCTATTGGGTTGATCTTGTTCCTCGATACATACTATACCTACATAAAAAAAAAGTTTGATCACTTCTCGTTTTCTAAGAAGTCAGCGAATTTTAAATATTTTGAGGGTGGAACATGTCCTCATAAATTATTTCAGGATTTTGTAACGCTGTTTTATTCAATGATAGATAATATACGTCCGCCATCAGCGTGCTTTATCGTAACTTACCTTAAGATCCGCCAGCTAGTCTTTCAAGGTGCTCAGAGGGGTTGGATGTGTGTACGTGTGCGCAATGTGCTTTTGTATGGGTGAATGTGTGTACTCAGGTGGCTGCATATATATGTAATATGGTTTCAAAAAAGTTTATAAAAAATAACATATCAATATTTATGTCTCCAAGTAGATTTATTTACTAATGATGCTTATATGATACCATAAATATTTTAGTATTCATAGATTTAATAAACTTGAAATTAGTTGGTTTCTTGAAATCGAGAAGTGTACCTTTTTTGGACTGAGCGAGGGACAGATCGCGAAACATGGCTGCTATTGGATCCTGTTCCTGTGAATACATGTGTGCGTTGGCACATGTCCATCTGTCAATCATGTTCCCAACTGTTTTCTAAAGATTTTTTGACAACTTCCTTCTTTTTTTGCACCAAGCATGGACTTGCTTCCAATAAGAAATGTTGCAAAACTGTTGCGCTGTTCCCCTGATTAACATCAACTACAGGATGACCACTATAATTTACTTGCTATTTTTATTCAGGTGTCATTGCAAAGTACATATATAGTACATTTTTTTCCAGAGAGGTTGGTTAGTGTACAGCATCATGGCTTCAGCAAGCTTCGTCTTATGTAACACTAAAGCATCATTTTGATAAAGAAAAAACTTGATAAAACGACAAACCATTTACAGTACCAAAAGGTTTAAAGGTCCAGTGGTCTTATTGTGAAAAAGCAATGGCTGCCTGCATTGGGATCACGTGTTTTTGCTGGTAGGATTAGTGGTGCAATCATTTCACTATTTTGGACTCACGGACCAATTGTTCATCGATCTATACACATGTTAGATGTGATCTATACACATGTTAGATGTAGTGCTAAGTGGGGTAACCACACTATATACTCTGCAAAGAGAAAGTGACATTTGTGATGCATGTATCGAAAGCTTGAAGTTGACTCCACCTATCATCCTGGCACTTTCTAGATTTCCCTTCTCTAGCTTCCGTGCATCTTCTTCGTTCGAGTGAATGTATGATTTGGCCACTGTTTCCATCCGCCGTAAACTTCTATATATTTTAATCATTGTGCCTGTAATACTAAGTTACAATGCCAAGCCTATCTTCGCCTTATCAAGTTAAATATATGCCTCCAAGATTTTGTTAGTGGAGTAGGTCTAATCAAGGTAGAAATTCACCAACTTTTGACTTCTACTTCACATTACTACTGTTTCTTCTCTCTCTGAATGCATTTCCAGAAATTTTGGTATATTGTACAGATGCCCTGTTCCTGACATTATACAAATATACTCTCTCCGTTTTTCAAATGATAAGCACATTTTAATCAGAAAAAGGCAAACAAAAATATTTTTCCTCTAATTTATCCCTTAACACGTTGTTAAAAAAAAAAAAAGAATAAATATCGTCTGAGAAGCATTTTCAGTACAGATTTATTGATGCAAGAATTTATGACCTAACTTATATATATTTATTATATAAATTCGATCGGGTGTGTACACATGTTCACATGTCTGAAGAAAAGGTAGACTTTTTTCGTGCCTTTTTGATCTGGTACTGCAATTGGGAACAATATAGTACGAACTCATACACATGAAAGGATACGTACAAACCTTTAGAAGCATATCATTGAGCTAATAGCGCAGCCAGCCAGCTATCTCCACTAGCATTAGAAATGGAATATAACCTGAACCTATGGCTATAGCTAATTTGAGCTATTGTGGAATATTGTAAAGTTAATCTTACCTATCCATATATCCTGTAGCCAAATTTGAATCTCAGATGTTGCTTAGACCAATAATTAGAGATGGTACCCGAGGCAAACTTTTTCTAGCGAGGACCATATTGCTGTTAGTGGTGCTTACACATTGCTTTTTCAGATTTTACTATTATCTAAATACAATAAAGCATGCATGCATCTATATATAACTTTCTACCATGAAGGCATAAAGAGCATGGTAGACCATGGAATCAAAGAGACGAAACATCAAAAAGACTTGTTATCCTTGTTGTTTTTGCATCTTTATAATTTAACAAACTATCTATTTCATTAATTACCATGTTTGCTTAAACTTATCAGCCACGAACATTATTTTTCTCTCACAAAGAAAACAACATCAGCATCTTATTATCAGAGCAGAACAACCATGTTTGCCAAGAGGACCTAAAAGTTATAAGATTAATCGGGAAAAAAAAAGGAAACTTATGTATAATGATCTAGCTATCTAGATTAAACCAAAGAGTCCATATCAAATACAATAATAAATAGTAAATTCAGAATAATAAAATAAGGTACAATAGTAATTTGATTTCCATTACTGTTTAGTAAGAGGATTTGTGAACTGTTGACTCATCAGCTACTAAACTTTTTACAAGAGAATCCATATGCCCGAAGTAATTACTAGAGTAATTAGCACACAGTGGCATCAGTAATCTTTACGTCAGCAGTATGTCATATTTACGTTTGCCTGCATTGAGTGATATGTTTCCTGCACATAAATTTCCTCTGCTAGATATGGAACTAATTCTTTATGCCCTGCAGTCATTTAAGAAAACTGTCTTTTGAAACCTTCAGTCAAAGGATAAATTCCATGTCCTACACTGTACTCGTCTACTCAGGCAACTCCTTTGACTTGACTAGGATGCAATGCGGAAGTGTTCACATCTTGTTTTGGAACAATGAACAATGTTTACTGCAACTGCAACATCTTGCCTCCTCTTTTGGTGATTCCTTTCTTGAACTTGTGTTCTTGTTTTCGCTAACTCATCTTCAGTAGGGGGCTTTGGCCTCTCCTGTTTCCTAAAAAAAAATGTTTATTGTACATTCATTCAAATTTTTTGATTTGTATACAGCGTATGATCATGATCATTAAGCTCCCCTTGCGGTGATGCTCATTAAACTGTCGGCGACGATAATTAGAAGTGTGCTCCACTCATCTAGCACAGCTTAAAAGGTATCCTCGACAGTATAGTACACTGAACCCTTAGCGTAGACAACGGCAGGACACCTGCTTGTGTATAGTTTAAGCATGAAAGGCACAGGTTGGAATAGAAAAATGGCGGCGCCAATATGCATTTTGTGGATCAGCACCCCCACATGTTCTTCGTTTACTTTTCCAGATCAAACAAAGGTGACGCAGAATCAATCAGGGGACAGCCAGATCTGTGCTTGGCATTGTTTAACTGTAAATCACACAAAAAGAAATCGTCCTTTGGTTTGTCCCGGTCTCTGCACACGTGTTTCAGACTTTTTTCCTCAAAGGCAACAGTTACCATTTCACCTCGGCTGGGACGAAGGCACTGGAGAATGGACGGATCGTAGGACAGAAGCCGTACACGAGTTGATGATCATTGGAACACACACGACACGAGTAGGAGACTAGATGAATTCAATCAACAAATTCGAAGAGGCCGATCGAGTCCATTTCTGTTGTGATGATCCTCACTACTGTACATGGAAATCTCAATGCAAAAGGATTCTTTTCAGAATGGATAGCATAGGTTTCGATCCCCGATATGATATCTTGTCGATCGATTCGATCTTTATATACAAGAAGGCAAACAAGATAGATGCAATGGCATGTCGCGTTGTTTAATTTCTGCCTAATTTCGTCGTGGAGGCTCTCTCTCTCCTTCTCTGTTAATTGGCTATGTCCCTCCGATGCAAGACGTGCAGATGGAGAGGAAAAGAACGATGAATCAATTAGCCACGGAACTGAAATTTCTCTCTCGCGCGCGTGCGCTCTAAATCTGCGGCAATTCTTGGTGCACGTCGCCGTTCTCCATGAACACTCTGAGCCAGTAGTCCAGGTCGCCGTCGGCGCCAACCGACGACGCGCCCAGCGCGTCGGCAGGCTCCATGGGGACGTCGAAGCTCTCGAGCGGCATCGACAGCGTCTCCGACCAGAAGGTCTCGTCGAACTGGAACTCCTCGGCCTCCGAGGAGGAGGTGAAGCTCTCCTCCTTGGGGATCACGGCCGAGCTCCCGGTGTTGCCCTGCTCCTGCTCCGTCATGGACGACGACGACTCGGTCACCGACGACGAGGCCGCCGACCGTTCAGGTGACACCGGCGCCGTGGCGGCCGGGACCGGGACGACGGCGTCGTCGGCCTTCGTCGTCGTCGTCTTCTTGGCGGCGCCCCCGCGCTTCGGCCTGTTCTTCTTGCCGGCGACACCTGCCTGCGCCCCGTGCTGATGCTCCGGCTTGTCGGTGGTGGTGTCAGGCTCCAGCCGCTTCTTGAGGTGCGTGTGCCAGACGTTCTTGATCTCGTTGTCCGTCCGCCCGGGTAACCTGGCGGCGATCGCGGACCACCTATGTTTAACCAAACAATTCAGAGCTCGTCAGTGCACAGCTTTGTCAAAAGGAATCGATTACAAACAACGATCTGCTATGTACTCATATCCTAATCTCTGCTGCAGTGCTGCGCGTGATTTGATTCCCCTTGCGGAATCACACGCACTTGTTTAACGCTATCGTACTAGCCTCAGTTGTTTTTTAACTGCACTGAGCTCTAGACGGCACGCAGGCAGCAGTGTCCCGTTCGTCGTGGACGACGAGGACGGACGGCCAAACTAGCTAGACTGGTAGAGGGAGGTGGAATCTCCGGCTGGCAGATCTCGCGCATCATCATCATCATCAGTGACGCAACTGATTGATTAACTAGTGACCAAGTGGCCTGCACACTTGGATTTTCTTTCTTCGTCGACCTCGAGGAGGGGCCCATGGCGATGATAATGTATTGTATGCCCCTGCCCTGGCCCACTGACAAGAGGAGCTAGCGAGAGGAAGACGAAGACGACGACCAAGAGTGATTTGCGTTCGAAGCAAAGCAAAACCCAATCATTGCTCCCCTCCCCTCCCCTCCGATTTAGCAAAACAAACAGAAAAGACATCCGTACCTGTTGCCGAGCTGCTGGTGGAGGGTGATGATGGCGTCCTCTTCCTCCTTGCTGAAGTTGCCGCGCTTGATGTCCGGGCGCAGGTAGTTGATCCACCGGAGGCGGCAGCTCTTGCCGCAGCGGAGCAGCCCCGCCTGCTTGGGCAGCGCGCGCCAGTTGCTGTGGCCGAAGCTCTGGATGTGGGCCACCAGGATCTTGTCCTCCTCGGGCGTCCATGGCCCCTTCTTCAGCCCCATCTTCTCGCAGCACGGAGCCCTCCCCATTTGATTCACTCGATCTCCTCTCACTGTTCTTGTCTTGTGCTCGAGGGAGGTGTGTGGGGGGGAGTGCAGGCAAGCTCTCGCAGAGGGAGCGAGGGAAGCGTGTGTCCTGGTCGTGCTCGCTCAAGGGCCAAGGCAAGGCAAGGGTAGGCAAGGGTGAAGTCGCGAGGGTGCCCGGCTATTTATCTTGGACTTGGCCATGATGACATAGAGCTTGAAATGTTTTTTTAGTGCGTAGTATAGCGCTTGAGAGTTCAAACAGACACGTGCTTGAATGAAGCCCACGCAACTTCCGGGAAGTAGTAGTTCATTCATCTGGGTGGGCAAGTGGGACGGGCTGTAATTTTCTAGCGTTTGTGGTTTGTTTTTCCTCGTAACTTTTTAGCTTGTGAATTAGGACATGTTTGGTGTTTGTGTTTTCAACCATTTTAGTTCACTTGTGTTGTCTGAAGTTTTTATGAATTTGGTTAAACTTTTAGACGATGCTTTAGATCTCTTGCATGTTTGGAGGCTCAAAAGCTAGTGTGGTCTAAAATTTAGTGGCTAAACGTTACAAAAGATAGGATCCAAACAGAGCCTTAACACGATTCGCAAGATGCTTAACGTTGTTGTGTTGTTTGGAGTGAGCCCTCCTGTCTCCATTTGGACAATCCCCATCTCAAAAATATGGGATAAAACTTTTATACTTGCCAATGTAGAAACCATATTCATACTGTGTTTTTTCAAAACACTTCTCCTAAGTCACTTATCACCCCACACCCCCCTCCAATCATTTACCTATCACATTTCTTCATACCTTTGTCCCTTGTCTAAGAGCAAGTATAATAGGTAACATAAGCTGGTTGTATGAGCTGGCAAGTTGCCACATCAGATTTATGCTAATATGAAAGAGAGAGAAGATAAATGGTTTATTCTATTTAACTGACCATTTAGCCTGAATAAAGGTGGATAAACTTTAATACTTGCCAATATAGAAACCATATTCATACTGTTTTTCAAAACAAATTTTCCTAAGGTACTTATCATCTGCCTCCAATTATTTACCTATCACATTTCTTCATATCTTTGTCCCATGGTGGATAAAGTGTATATAAACAACAAGTAACCAACTATTTACCGTGCATTTAGGATAATGCTACATACACGTGTCACCAATTAACTATGACGCCAAGTGATCCTACACTTCTAAACGACAAATCAGCACAGTAAATCAGGGTAACGAGAAGGGGACGAGACGAGGCTCGTCAAGGTTGAAAGGAGACAATCGTACTCGTAGACAATTAGAGTGACGGACCCTGCTTTTCAGTCGCTCCTGTCCACACACACCGAATTAACGCAGTACCGAACGAAAGGTACGCGTACGTGCACGGCACCGCTTTCGAAAACGGAAACGGAGCCGCATGCAGAGGCCGGCAGCGTCCTGGCTTAACACCGGTGTCTCTCGGGCGGCTTAGCTAGCCGCCGGTGAATCCAAGGCACCATCGTGTTGCCAATACAAAATTGTCAAGGCGACGAGTTAAAGTCGACACGCGCTCCGGCGGCGCGTGGAGCAAAGTTCACCGCACCTGGCCGCCGATGGAGGAGGTGTCGCCAGCAGCGTGCAGCGCGTGTTTATGTCACGCACGCAAGCGACCTGTACATCATCAGATCAGAGCATCTTCTCATCAGATGAGAGCATCTTCTAGTTAGCTTGGAGATACAATTGTCTTCGGGCCAGGATATCTATCAAACATTAATTCAAACCCCGTGATGGCGTGTGATGTCAGCGATCGATATATCAGGTCGGTGTTTTTTGCCACGCCCCAACCCAGGCCTTGTTTAGATGGCTAAAATTTCTAACCTTTTTCCCACTTTCTTTCCATCACATCACATTAAATACACCAAAAGCGTATGTTTGGAGTATTAAATGTAGGTAAAAAAATAACTAATTACATAGTTTAGATATACATCATTGCGAGACGATTCTTTTTTGAGCCTAGTTCTTTCCATGGTAGGATGATATTTACCACTAACAAACGAAACGTCTTCTGATTAATGCGATCGCGACGTTCGATTACTGATTTTTAGCCATCTAAACAAGGCCCCAGTCTATCTGGCTGGCCATGCCTGCGGTGGATAGGATAGAGTCCCATCAGTAAGCAATTTGTTCTCATCTCCACATCACTAAATAATCCTTACAGTACGTACTACTGTACCTTCTTTGTATTCTAGTGCTGCTTTATACAGATCGAGTAGGAGTAGTGTGCATGAACAAGTTTCAACTGCTGCCCAACAGCCGCCTAGCTCTGCAAAGACGCACTCTGTTTCTACACCTCACGTGTTTGTCTCTACACCTCACGTGTTGGCTCCCTGCACCAAGAACACGCGTGCGTCTCCATCGGGAACCAACTCAAGTTTCAACCATGAACCATGGATACGGACTAGCAACAGTCGCTAATACACCACTTCGATAGCTACGTATTAGCCAACTGGCCTGTCAGTTGTCACGGTGGCATGCTTAGTGTTATGAATATGTAGACCGTTCCAGGTTCCCAGCTCAAAATAAATCAATTTCTAAATTCACTCTAAGTCAAACTAAACGGTTAATTTTGTTACATAAAAAAAGAGTAACGTCTATGGTGCCAGATAAATATATTATGAATATTTTGATATACATTTAGTTATATAAATTTGGCGTAATGAAATGTTTATAATATTTTCTATAGATTAAGTTAAATTTAAAAAGAATTTTATTTAAAACGACTCTAAAAGATCATTTAATTTGAGATCAAAGGAATATAACTATTTTTAGAAAAAATAAAATATATTAATATTTCAGCCTCGGTGCATTGACCAATACATATAGTTGTTCCTCGTTACAAACAAGATCATTGGAGTCCACACAACCTCGGACACATAGTTTTGACCAAATAAAAAGAAGGAAGAACTTCAGGGACTCGGCATCTAAAAAGTAATTCTATTACTAAATCTTCGGACATATCTTGCAAACACCTCTCTACTGTAGTTGTCTCAATATTGATGCATCTCATCTTTATTATTTGGCGATCCTACTCCTATAAGGCTAGTCTCAATGCAAGTTTTATGGGAGTGCCATGCACATTAAATAGCCCGCCATATTATCAAAATTGTTGACTTGTCAGGGTCATTAAATGAGGGAGTTTCATCATATGAGAGAAGAGTTTCATCCCCATGAAACCCATCCGACTCGGTTACCTAGTCCGTAATATTGGTAACTGTGTGTCATGAAACGTGCATTGAGACTGGTCTAAATAAGATGGTGTTGCAACCTTGTCAAAAATTATATTATTCGGGTTAACCAAATCGCCCAACAAATCGCTTGCACCCACAAAGAATCTTAGATTTCAGTTTCCTATTTATCTCATCTAACCAGCCTGTAAACAAATTGTGAACGCTAGTTGGAGGTAATAAATTAAAGGAGACATGGACAATTCTCCAAATAAACTTAGCAAAATGACAGCCAAACAATAGATGTTGTATAGACTCCTCAAAAGAACAAAAACAACAATTTCTATCTCCTCCACTATCGCCTTACTAAGTTGTCTTTTTGTCAAGATGACTCCCTTAAACAAGTACCACAAAAAAAAAACTTTGATTTTGAGAGGTAATTTTAGTTTCCAAATAAAAGTATTAAAAGGGATAACTTGTCTTTGTCGGTAAAGCTCACGTACATGGATTTCAATGTGAATAATCCATTCGGTGTAGTCCCCACACAAAATCCCTTTGGTCTGTTAATTGTACACTAACAACCATTGCCACCATGTCGTGCCAAGCATGTAAATTAATCCCTACTAGAGATCTCCTGAAACCACATTTAACGGTATTGTGGAAAGTGGCGTTCTTATACAAGCACTTTTTTTTTCCTAACAATGTAATAAAAGTGCAAGAAATATTAATTTTAGTGGCCACAACATTATCCACGTGTCCTCCGAAAAATCTCACTTGTGACCCATCACCTAGATCAAACTTGCCTAGCGAGAGAAACTCCTCCTTGACCTTCATGAGGCCAGTCCAAAATTGAGAGTCTCCTGACAAGTATAAAGCGTGAGTCAACGTTTTGTCTCTTAAATATTTATTCCTAAGAATTTGATGCCGGACCCCATATCCATTAATCAACTTAAAAAGCCATCTACTAAGGAGACACTTGTTGTGGACCTCTAAATTCAAAACTCTCAACCCTCCTTGATCTTTTGGAGTACAAATTACCTCCCACTTAGTCAACCTATACTTTTTCTTATGGAAATCACTCTGCGAGAAAAACCGCGATCTAAAGTAATTCAAATCTTCAAAACCCCTCTAGGTACACTTAAAAAAAGAAAGCATGAACATGGGGTCCCACCGACAATAGTTTACTTCCCCAACAGTTCAATCTTTGTTGAAATCTTTCTTCAACATGTTTCCAATCTTTATTCATAAGTTTTCTATGGTGCATAGGTATTCCTAAATATCGAAAAGGATACGACCCCATATGACATCCAAAAATATGTGTATATTCCATTTGTCTATCTTTAGCTGATTCGTTCTGAGAACATCGACTCTTATGGATATTTATCTTGAGTCCCCATAGCTGTGCAAAAGCACAAAGCAAAAAGCTTCATGTTTTGGCTCTCTCTAAGTTATTATTCATAAGGATGATAGTGTCATCAACATATTGAGGAATCGAGAATCCCTCATCAACTAAATGTGGAACAACCCCTTGGGTTTGTCCCAGCTCTTTAGCTCTTGAAATTAGGACAACCAAGTACATCAACCACTATATTAAACAAAATTGGAGATAACGGGGTCCCCTTGCCAAACTCCTTTCCTAGTTTGAAAAAATGTCTTATATTATCATTGACCTTTATTGCAACACTCCCTCTAGTCATTACTTTAGAAATCCATTCACACCAAGTTGGTGAGAATCCCTTCAACCCTGAGAACCTGTTGCACAAAAAAGGCCACTTTAACTTGTCGTATGCCTTTTCAAAATCTAGCTTTAGAATCACTCCATCCTGTTTTTTCCTATGCGGTTCATGGATTGTTTAGTGCAAAGTAACAACTCCTTCCATGATATATCGCCCCGGAACAAAAGCTGTCTGAGAAGGACCTATCAACTTGTCTACCACCTTCAGAATTCTATTATTAAGCACGTTAAGTAAAAATCTTAAAGCTCACATTTAATAAGTATATAGGCATGTACTGTTGGATTCGGACCACATCGGCAATCTTTTGGTAATAGAGTGATTATAACTATACGAGCCTGTTTGGATTATGTGGTCTAAATTTGGTTTACTAATTTTATGGAATAAAACTTTAGACTACTTATGTGGTCTAAAGTCCAAAATTTCATTCTAAATTCAGTAATAGGCTTGTTTGACCATAATAAATGTTGGGCCCAAAAATGTTTTGCCTGAAAGACGGCAAAAAGCTTTTACCGTACTTTTATTCGACAAGGAAAATAAAAATATAGTTTCACGATGAACTTTGACATACATAATAAATTTTGGCATGTCATTTCTCTTATAGGATGTCGGCAATTGCTAAGAATCAATATCATCTTAGAGCCACTTTGAAGTTTGAGTACATATCTATTGATGCATGTTTATGCCCATAATTTGCTCATAATTTGACTAATAGTGGTTAGCTTTGTAAACTTTGACTTTTCTCTGGCTAGATACATATGTATATCATTTTTAGATAGGAAGAATACCTTAGAGTTTTATTATTGGAGCCTTAATATGAACTAAAATGTTCTAATTTAGGCCATATTTGGTTCCCTCAAGATTATGGACTAGAGACTAAATTTTAGTCTCTCTCTAAAATTACGAAACATAGTCCATTATTCTCTCGAGATGATTACGGTAAAAAAAATCTCTCAAGATGAGCTAATTGGGACTAATGGTCACATCTAATCCCTAGTCTCTAACCCTAAGAATCAAAATCCTACGAAGGGGCTAGATTCGAAACTGGTTCTACGTTTTTATATGCTTGTCGTTATCCCAAAAAGAGAAGAACCGACAATGGAGAACAACTATACGGAAAACGTCGTTTATTGTGAACAATGGAAAACTTCACTGGTCGTGTTCCCAATACTTTACTACTAGTAAACAAAAAAAAACAAAAAAAAAAAAAAATCCAAGTAGACTGGTCGTTGTAAGTATGTGCAGTTTTAGATTGACCAGAACCAAACTAGTGTAGCCCCGGGTCAAACGGTCAACGATTATTCACAGTCGGGGCCCACACCTGCCGGAAGCGCCGCTATAGTTGGCCACAGCAGGAGTGCTGATTCGGAGCCGTCGGTACGGTGGCTTCCTAGCAAGTCATATATAGGGTCGTCGACTTGTGAATCATATTCGTGCGTGAGTGTGACCATGTCGCCGGTGTCCTGAATTCGAGCGTCCACATCAGAGCTGACGTCGCTAATTCACAACAGGACACGCTGTACTATGGAGAATAGAACAGTCTCCGGCGGCAAACAGAGATGACGACGGGCCTAGCTTTCGTTTTCGTCCCTCCCATAAAGATGTTGTTTTGCGCTATCGATCTTGACGACGATGAAAGAGTGTTAGTGCACTCCGTTCAAGAAATGGCATTCTAATTTTATTCTAAGTTAAATTTAAGTTTTGGTTAAATTTATAGAATTTTTTTAGATAATGGATTAAAAATTCGGATTCATCTATCGACAGATAAAATCAGTCCAATTTTTACAAATTATCTCGGAATAAAAATGAAAAAAAAATGCTGCAACATGTTTGCGAGACGGGGCAAAATAAAAGTTTTTTTAAACATGACCAATATATCTTGCAGATAACCATCCACTAGAATAAAAAAAAATTATAGAAAGAGATTACTAACTACTTATAAGAGAAAGAGTTGTAAAAATATAACAGATAGCGATCTGACGAGCACACACGCTGCACACAAAAACCATGCCGCATGAGGTCCGCGAATACTAAAGTCAATGTCAATCAAGTTCTACAAAAACCCATCGGACGTAAAATTGTTGTTTTTAGGATCGACTGAGGAAATATTATATTCCAAAAAATGCTACAAAATCAGACGTATAGTACTAGCTCTCCATAGTCAACACAAATGTACAACGCACACACACATGTGTACTCGCTCGTGCGACGACCACGAGAAAAAGGTCACAAAGCTAGCTGCAAGTGCATGCACGAGGAATAAATTGGTCACGCAGGGGGCCGCGTAGCTTTCAGGACGTCGGCATCGCCGTACGTCGTCGATCACCTCGATCCTCCCCCCAGCCGGCCTCCAGTCCCAATCTCCGAGTTCACAAATCAACTCGTTGTCAACCAGCACTTCACCGGATATGATATCGCTTTGATTGATAAAAAAATATATTAATCACGTATACCTCCACTAGTAGGCCGCTAAACGTTTTTTTTTTCTTCTAATGTTGATTGATTAAGAGAGAGGGGAGTAATATATATAAGACAACATTTTGTAGACACGCAACGGCGGGGAACGTTTAGTAATCAGCGTCCCAACACACAGCCATGTCGATCGAGGCACTCTATCCCGATCAAACGTATCGGCAGCGTACACTGTCCGCATGTCGCCCTCTCTATCCATACGCACGCGCTAGCTATACGCGGCTGGGCTGGCGCAAAGTTTCAACGCAAGACGATCGATCCACCGGTTGTAGAGACATATAATAAAACACTTGGTAAATTAATAAGTTTTTCACCTTTCCTATGTCTTTGATAAGAAATTTGTCTAACTCCATCTTGCGACTTCTATTTGATATGTGTCAAGATATGTGCGTCATTTGTGGTAAAATTGTTCAAATCTGTATCTTGTGTTTTGTGCTAGAACACCACCCTCTTTTATCCTTGTTTTTCTATAAAAAAATTGTTTATTATGTCTTGTTTGTTGTGGTAAAATTGTACAAATTTGTATTTTGTCTTTGTGCTAGCACATCACCCTCTTTTGTCCTTACTTTTCCATAGAAAAAATATTAATTGTTTCCTGTCTACTGTGGTAAAATTGTTCAACCCGTCTCGCTAGCTAACACTTTGACAGCTCGGGTCTAATACGTTGCAAGAAATGTTGGTTATTTTTCCTTGTGAAAAAGATATAGCAACTCCCGAGTGACTAAAATTATTAGAGGTATATCGTTTTCAAAATCTCGTTTGAGGTAATTTCCTCCCTCTGTCTTTTTTTTTCAGGACCGGGTCTTTTACTTGTTTTTCATTAAGAATGGCCAAAAGAAAGGAGAAATGGGGATTTTGCCCTCTTGGGGAGTGGGGTTCGTTGGAATGCCCTTATGAAAGTGGGCTTCGCTGGATTATCTTATCAAGTGAGCCATACACGCTAAAATGCCTTGGCTCCCAAATTTAATTTTTTCCGTGTTTTGCCTCTGAACCTCTCTCTTCCTAACAATGTACTCCAACTGAATCAGATCCATCCGCCAACCACCACCTAGACATGCTCTTTCCTCCGTCGCCGTCTTTTTTTTTTTTTTTTTGAAAGATCCAGGAACATGGTGTTCCGCTTTGTATTAATAAGGACAAGTGGATTGGCCCGCTTTATTAAGAAAACCGGGCCTAAAAACCAAACTCACGCCAATACAAATGAGAGAAACAACAACCCTAAAAAAAGAAAGAATATGGAGATCCCGAGAGGCCAAGGAGGTCGCCGCTGCCCAAAGACAAGCGTAACGCAAGCGCCAGCCTCGACTCGACTATAGACTCTGCGCTCACTACCTAGCCGAGTCCGATTCCACACGACGCCTTCAGGGAAGGTTACGACGTTCGAGACGCCGCCGCTCGCTAGTCCAAGACGGACCGGTCTTCACCCGTGGAAAATACAAGGGACGCCGACGCCCCAACGGGGAAAACGGTGCCCGCAGGATTCACCGTCGCCAAGCTTTCGCCCCATATTGTCCCAGCATATAGACGTCTGCCCGGAATCCAGATCCATGCAAGTCGCCACCGTCGTTGTTGCCAGTTGTCCTGCAGAAACCTCGCCTGATGGGCGTCGACGCTGGGCTGCACACCGCAAATCGCAAAGTTGCGCTGGCCACCCCGCAAGACGCCGTCGTGCGGTGCCAGCAATCGCTCGCCGCACGCGTCGCCCACCACCGCCGGCGCCCACGCCGATGTCTTCATCTTGACCACCATCGTAGCAGCCATGGCTGCCACCGTAGCCGAGGCCAACGGGGGAGGGATGGTAGAGAAGAAGAGCTGCCCCAACGCCGCAGACAAGGCCCGGCCGCCAAGCACGCCACCGGCCGTCATCGCACCCACCGCCGCCCCCGCACGGTCGATTCGACGCCGAAAGCACCGGATCCGCCACCAAGACGCCGGATCCGGACGTGCTTGTCAAGAAGAGGACCAAGATGCGCGGGAAGAGGAACCCCGCCGCCATCCGGCAGGCGCCGCCTTAGTCCAAGGAACCCCACATCCGCGAGACCAAAGGACCGGAGGCCCGCCGCAAAGTCGCCCCCATCGAGCCGACCGGAGATCCGGACCTCCAGCGTGCCTCTCCCGACTGGAGCCACGGAACCGCCGCCCCGGGCCTGGGGGAAGCTTGCCGGGCGCGGCGATGGGGAAGGGGGCGACGAGGGATGAAGGAGCTCCACTTCGGGCTGCCGCCATCCATCGCCGCGTGCCGGCCGGCACCTGGCCGGCACCGCCGCTGACCTCGGGCGGGCGACCTCGCCCCACGGGGTCGCGAGCGGCACCAGCCGCCCGAATCGCGCCACCACACCACCGTTCGCGGCGGGGGGCCGCCGCCACCATCCCGGCCGGCCCGTCGGCGCGACAAGAGTGTTCTTGGGAGGGAGGCAGCCGCGGCTAGGTTTGAGACCCAAGCCGCCCGTGTGAGACGACGCTGGTCTGGTTTTAGCACCCTCGTGCTACCGCTTTTCCTCCGTCGCCGTCGCCACCAGGCCCGTCCCTAGGGGTGGGCGGTCGGTGCGCGCCAAAAGGGCCCAAGAGGTCGGGGCCCATGAGGGTACATGCAGCATAGTAGTGGGATCATGGGAGTCCGGGAGAGTCGTCGGTAGTGGACGCCCGATCGCTATTCGCTAGCGACCTTCGCGACTTCCATCTGCGGGCCGCCACTCGGACGCCGTCACGCCAATTGCCGATCGCGACTCCCAACCCCGTGGCGGCGACCAGCGAGATTGAGGACGGCCTTCTCCACCGCGCTGTTCTCCACTCCACGGCAAAGGTATGGATTTAATTGCTGTTCTAGTGTATAGATCAAGATTAATTCTTGCTTACTGCTTACGGGGATAGAGGTAGGCTTTAGAGATTTTTTTTTTTGAAAAGTAGTAGGCTTTAGGGATTTGTTTTCTAATTTAATATTTTTTTTGTCATGTTAGATAGATTAAAGGACCCCTAGATTAAATGGTTTGGCTATGTACAGTATTGAGAAGGATATTTGAGATACAATTGATCCTGAAGGTGTTCTTGAAGATTTTGCATCAAGAAATGTCCAAAGACGTCTTTTTAAAAAGGAGTAAAGCATTGTACTTTTATTCGAGGTAACCAGCAATCATAGTTATTTTGTCATTTTTATCTCCTTTGATTGATGTACTGTTATTTTCCAAGAAGAATTCAATATACGCTATAAATTTTCTCTTATCAATACTATTATATACTGTAATTGTTATATTAAAATATTAAATTATCAGGCCCTTAGTGTTTTGCTCGCCCTAGGGCCCATGAAATTTTTGGGACGGGGCTGGTCGCCACCTCCACTCCAGGTCCAGCCATGCCCCCGCCACCCTATTATTCCCACACATTACGACTCCGTATCACGTGTCTATGACTAGACTTTTTGGTCGTGCTTATATAAGTTGAGTAGTACGTGTCTAATAGCAGTAGTATAGATTCTAAAACGAAACAGCCCAACCTGACCGTGTGATATACTGTATTTTTACGCACGAATACATTTGCTCATCTATCTAGTCTAGTAATATATACAGTATACACTCCGTAGAGTACCGGCTGCTTACATATAACCTTGGTCTACATATCTGTATAGTATAAAGATCGTTGAATGCGAGCATAGCACAGCGAAAAAAACGTGGGTTCACACGAGAGGAGAGCAATACTTCGTCGTGCCCTTTTCATTTGGCGCAAAGTATAGTAAGTAGGCCGAGTACCGTACGTGCAGCAGCAGCCTGAGCTTACTAGTGAAGGTTGGTTAGTGCAAGTAGATAGTAGTATTTCCTTTAATTGGCTCCGTGTCATAAGTCATCTCGTTTATGTTCGTCAATTCAAAGAAGGATCACTGGTTAATTAGACCATCCACGCGCAGACCAAACATATCCGCTACTAACAACTTTCTTTTAAAAATACATAAGTCCAGTGTTTATCATGAGCTATTATGATTGGCACGTTTCTTTGTCACTAATCTTCATCTACAATGGAGCAATAACGTACAATATGTTTAAAGTTAGATTCTCGTACACAGAGGCACACACAGACACGGCATAGATCCCATATACACATAACGGTTTCTTAGGGAACCTATAGTGGTACATCCAACCATGAAATTAAATAGAACAGGAGTTTCATAGTTCCACCGTATACACCATTCCGTGGAGTCTACTGAAAGAGTTCGTACTCGTCTTTTCATCCTCTCTCTTCCCACGTGTGTACTGGATTTGTTATTTTAATGCCCTCGGTTCGCATCAGCTATGGAGTCCGAATTTTTATATGACACCCACGGTTCAAATGCTCTAGTGTTCTTGGTTCGTTTGGATGTATCCACGTTTCGATCGATTTGGAACAACACTAGAGCTGCTCTTATATGTACGGAGTACCAATCTCGGGTTGGGTCAGAGGCTCGAGTCTCCTTTCTGTCCTCGCTCGTCGTCGCCGGTCCGGTCCGGTACAAAATGCAGATGTGAAAAGGGAGCCAGCCGGGGCGTTGGATCCGCCGTGCCTTTCCGGCATTTTGGAAAACGGATCGAATCGATGAGATTTCGCCATTTCGGTGGCGTCCGCCCGTCGTCCGTGCCGTGCTTGCATGGACTGCCGAGACAAGGTAAAAAAAGCTACGAGCTAAGCGAAGAAATTTAAACAAGGCAGGGATATAAAGTAACACGGACGTTAGTGACGAGATAGCGAGAGGAGTATGTATTTCCCCACGCGGGGATATATGCCTGCGCCGCTGTTAGCTGCCGGATGACGGCCTATTTATTTTTTTACAATAGAAATGGATATATTGCAGGCTGCACATTGGCCGCAGTTGCATTGGGTTCATGTATCCACGTCCGGCAACCGGCAACAGATAGGATAAAGAAACATGCAGAATCTGCGATATTTCTCTCCATGTACAATGAATGAACACGCACCATGTGTGCTTCTGTGCATGGACCTCACGTTGCATTTTTTTTTTTTTTTTTTTTGGCGACACATAACCTTTTTTTTTTTATTAATAATATATACAATAATTGCATCTTCACACAGTCTACTTTTCGCTTCGATGCACATATATGTGCAACTAATCATGTGCATCGGGCCATCCGGCCCGGGCCGTGCCAGGCAGGGGCACAGCCCGGCCGGCCCACGGGCCATCGGGCGGGCCCGACCAGTCCTCCGTGCCGGGGGTCGGCCTGCACCCGCACGTGGGCTGATTTTCATGCCGGGCCGCCCGAAAACCCCGAGGCCCAAAACCACAACGGGCCAGCCCAAGGCCCATAGTGAGAGATGGGGAAAGGAGATGTGGCTGCCCAAAACCGTGGTGGCCGGATCCGTGAAGGACGATGCTGTTGCCACGCCTCAACGATCTTTGTTGCCACGCTCTCAACGATGTTGTTGCCGCGGAGGGGCGCGAGATGGAGTGGCCCGGGCGGGTCCAGCGGCCGAAGCGCCGCCTCGACCTGGTGAGCGCCGCCGCGGACGTGGTGCGCCGGCGGCGGGCGGCCTGGATTGAGGCGGCGCACGGCCAGAGCCCGCCTGGGTGGCGACGGCGGCGGCGGCGACCAGAACTTGCTATTCACGAGGACGAGTCACGGAAGGACCACGGGCGATAGTGCGAGGCTGGGAGGAGGGGGGATTGGGAAAAGGAAAGGGAAGTTAGGTCTGTGTTATGCCTTGTGGGCTCCTAGCAAGCCATAGGCCCGATTACAACAATCGGGCCATCATTGGGCGGCCGTTTAAAACCGGGCGTGCCGGGTGACCCAGCGCCTTGGGTCGGCCCGGCACCCACACCAAGCACCGGGCGGCCCGAGCACGGTTACTTTTCGGGCCGGGTCGCGCTTGGGCCAAGCCGGAAAAATAGGCTCCGTCTAGGCCACCGTGCCCCGTGCTTTTGCTCGATTATGTGCAAATCATGCATGTAGCCTTGGGTATTTGCCTTTTTTCCTAAAAGCCCCCTTTTAGTAGAAGTAGGTGTACGAAACAGTTCAAAATGCCCCGTGGACATTCGGGCGGAGAAGAAAAAGGGGTACGAGCACTCCTCGACGTAGCAGCGACCGACCGAGATTTCATGAATTTTGGTGTTACATGATTTCATTCATCTTATTATTATTCGTATATAAGAGGTAGCGCGTGTCCATACGCTGCTACGGGATAGCTAAACTTTTATTCTAAAAACATGTCGATCACACGATAAGATAACAATATAGTGAAATTAACTACTGATGTTAAATTATGTGTTAAGGATGAGGGTGTGTGCGTGTGTAATCTAAAAACATAATACCGATGTTAAATTGATATTTAATATAAAAAATAGTTCATGAATGAAATTAACAAAGTTATGGAGAGCATGGTGTCGCAAGCTTACAAACTCTACTGTATAGACCTTTCTGTGATACAGTGTCTAGGTTTTGCGTGTTATGCCTTGTGTTATGCACCCAACAAGAACCACTTACAAATTACACTAAAACCTAGACTAGACGGTTTAGATAAGATGGTTGGATTGTGATTTTTTTAGACCCGAAGAATCCGAAGGGGAAGGATTCAAATGGGACTTACATCGAGGAGGCGATCAGGTGCATGGTACCCATTCGCTCCAACTTACCAGCCATAACAATAAACAGCTGATTTACGAGTCATAGAAACGAACAGCAGAACAAGTAATATTCGGGGCCGTGTCGGGTCGCGGGTGATTTCGTCAAGGCAATAGACGGGGCCGTGTGGGCCTGTCGTACCGTAAAAGGCACGGTAAATCACGCTGTACTTACTTTCGGTTCATCTTTTGTTTTGACTGTCCTCTCCGGCCGCACATACATACGTACCAGCCAAGCTGCTATCGACGGATCGTTGTCGTTGACGACTACTGTAAGTGCAATGGAAACGCCTTTGCGTTGTCGTTGACGACTACTGTAAGTGCAATGGAAACGCCTTTGCGTTGTCGTTGACGACTACTGTAAGTGCAATGGAAACGCCTTTGGCTTTGCGCAGCGAGGAATCCCCTGCGAACCGGTTCTGTGCCTGGCCAAAGCCTAGAGCGGCATGCTTGATTCGCGAGAAGGATTGCGGCGTCGCCTCGCTGGACTCTGCAAGACGACGGGTCTCTTTCTGGGGCGAAAGGAAATGCAAGACGGGTCGGCGGCGTGATTCTCCTAACTTACCTCGCCCTGCACCGTGTGTCACTTTCATTTTTCATAGCGTGTGCTGTGTGGAAAGAAAGCTGATGGTTGCTCCTATTCACGTCGCTTTGATCAGGTGTCGACTAGCTGCAGATCCCCCACCTTACACGATACCATCTTGTTCAACCGTCCCATTGACTATACTACTACTAACCAAGCATCGTACCCAGAACGGCGCGTTCAAAGAATGCACGTAGACATGTATTTGCCTCGTCGGTTCCCACACTGAATCCCGATTCAGGTTTCCGACAATCGGACGGACAATAGATAGACTAGCTGGCGAAACATTCATGGAATCTCCATGATCACAAACTACAGCCGATACATGTGGCATGAGCAGCCAACGGACTGGTCACACACGAACTAAAAAAAATGTTCTAACAACACCCAAAACTGTCTGACAATGGGTCAGTTCATCTCTGTAACTAGAGGACTTTGTACTACACTGCCCTGCATGAGTTCATGGTTGCTCATCTTCCTCAAAAACCAGAGTCTTGCGTTGCGACTACTGAGATTTTGCAAATGCAACTCGACTACCGTTCCCATCAAGAAACTGATCTGTGTACCACCCTCTACTCCTAACTTCTGATACAAAAGTGGGGAAGACCATCTTCGTCTTCTCATAGGCTTCATTCAGAACCGCGTCACGTGAACCGATGCCAGACCTCTCCATCTCTGAAGCAAATGCAGCAACCAGCCACCCCTTCAACGCGTCCTCTCCGCTCGCACTTTGCTCAAGCACCATGTATGTCCTGTTGCTTTTTTGGGTAAGCAGAAACTTCTCGTCTGGGAAAGTTGCCCTGAGCTGTTCAACAAGCGACGGACTTAAGATTCTGCGGAGTGGCTGTCCGATTTTCACACTTCCAGCTTCTTCTATAACTCGGTTAGGAAACAGAAGATCTTCTCTGTATCTTAGCTCAGCTGGGCTAGAAACCTTTCCACTCTGTAGTGCAGACAAGGATTACTACAATGACTGGACAGAATAAAAAGGTTGCATTAATTGATAGATCAAAGATACCAAACCTTAATAAAATCAGCCACGATCATTGCTGTTCTTTGTGGGTTGAGTGTGTTTACAGGAGTTGCTCTCATCTCTTGGACAACTCCGTATATATGCACTGCGGAAAGTAACGGGCCTGCAATTAACTGATGAAATGGCAAGGTCATTCTAAGCTTGTATCAGTAGAAGGTTCTTAATTGTAATAGCAGACAAACTTGCATCAACATAAGGATCTTCAGCATTATAGCAGGTTCAGATGATATGCAAGAATTGAATGCAAAGTGGGGAAAAAAAAAATGGAATAACCTGAAAAAATGCATTCTCTGTTGTTCTATGCAGTAACTTCCCAACAAGTAAATTAGTCAGTTACTTGTATCTGGTTAGCTGAATATTTACATTGATAGCACAAAAACACCAATAAAAGTATGTTATATAGAGTGGATTGCATATTTACAATATGAATAAGAACTAGAAATTACTAAATGCATGATTTCTTCTTGCCCTAAAAAGACTATACTTTCATGCGCAGAAAAATCCAACAAGACATATTTACTGAGATGTCCATCATCCCAGCTTGCATTCATGCTAACAGCAGGTATGTCGAATATAGTTCATCGCGCCACAAAACTCGTTTAATGCTCTCGGCTAGCTGCATAGCGTGTCTATAACATAATGATGCACACTTTAGAGGACCGCTTTTGAATAATAGATGATTTTGGAACTTGGAAATCTGTAAAGCAATGGACAATGGTACACAAAGTTCTCACGGATAACATCAGCAGAAAGTTCATAGAGCTCTACGCTGGCATGCTGTCATATGGTTGCATTTGCAATGCATGTCAGGTGCATATTTTCACTATGTATATTTGCCTGATGATAGAGTGTATTGGTCTAATGGAACAGCGGTAATAATAGAACAGACGATGATATGTAGTCCTGTAAATATGTACCTTCCCTTGAGTTGTTGAACAAACAGTAGATGCCAATCCAATTCCAGCTCCTATTCCCATGACATTGAAAAGTGTTGAGATGGCTTCCCCTTTAGCAAACAAATCACTAAGGTTGCCTTCTTTAGCAAAAGAAGAGTAAATTGGAAGCCTTGTCGCTCTTGCTGCAACAACAGCCATTCCCTGCAATAAAAAATAATGATCATTTAATATTGCAACTCAATTTTCAGTCAGAAACACCAGGACAAATACATTTAATTACAATGTTACCATTCTGTATGTTTTTTTGAGACTATGTTAAGGGAAACATTTCTTACTTGTTTATAAATACAAAACACAATTGTGCGTGAAAAATATAAAATATAAGGTTATATATATAAATACTCTGTAATCTAAAGGGTGCAATGCCAATTAGAAAGGCCACCTTCGCAAAATTTCCCAAGCCAGCTACTTCAAGGAAAAGTTGTGGGCACAGTGGTGAAACAACTTCCAAGGCGGTGCCAAGATCATAGAGAACATCAGCTGTCAAAACACAGCAATGGGCATGAATAATAGGGCAAAATGGCAGTAGAAAATAAAGTTGTGGACACAATGGTGAAATGAATTACAAGGCAGCAGCAAGACCATAAAGAACATCAGCTATCAAACCACAAAAATAAGAATGAATAGCATAATCCAGACTCTAGAGAAACAGCAATAGAAAAGGAAAAAAAAAAGAAGCAAATATCAACATGACAAGCAAAAGAACAGAATATCAGAAAAAAAAAGGTGATAAGATTCATATCATCATTCCTCACCAAGTATCCTCCAACTCTTTGGTTCAGAATCCATTCTTGCCCCCATGCTGCTACAAATGAGCTTTCCTGCGTGCTGCATTCCATCTTTTAGAATCTGGAATGGATAGAGAAAATCAGCCAATATGTTTCAAAGCAGTACCTACTTGAACTTTTAGCATCTCTATCATCATATGCTTACCCAGCTTACAGCAGTTGCTTGAGCTGGGGTAGGTCGCAAACCTGCAGCAAATAGCAATGACTGAGCCACAGCCCACTCGGGCAGTCAGTTGACGAGCATAAATTTTTCCATAAACGAAGTGAACAAAAGTCAAAGATCTCAACATGCTTAGCAGTCTGTTTGAAGACCAACTGGAATTTATGGAATCAACACACACAAGATACGGAAAAGATTTGCTGACCTGTGTTGACAGCACATGTAGCATAGCACTAGAGAAATGCTGTAGTGCTCGGAATCTGGTATAAGTTAAGTAGCCCTCATTCACACTGCATGATTAATAGCAGAGACTTAACACAATAGGATGTATCCCAGCAGAATTATCTAGAATAACAAAGAGCCTAGGAACTTCATACCTGTATGGATAACCTGATGGAAAAAACTTGTTCAAGAAAGAATCAACAACTTTATCATGTATAGGTCTAGAATCCTGAATAACTTTTACCTGCAGGAAAATAAGATTTAAGGACTAAAAGAAAAGTAAATAAACCCTTAAGATATTGATGAAGTAAGATCCTACTAATTTTGCTACAGAATGATGTTTGCAAACTTAGGTTATATGATTTTCATTTGTCCAAGTAAACATTTAGAGGTTGGATTTCGAGGTATCGAGAGAAATCAAGGCCTCTAGAGTGTAGATATGTGTGCCATTGTGGCAAATCATTAGAACCATCAAAACAAGCAGCATAGCAGCTCAGATACTGTGAGTAGTGTTTAGCTATCACCATGATCTATAGTGCAATGTTCAAACTGCAGATGGATAACCATTCTGAAGTTATATAACTTATAATGGGGGTGACAAAGGATACAGGTTAATCAACAACTTGAATCCCAAGCAGGCAAATCATTTGGCTACCCAACTACAAATGTTCGAATTGTTGAGATGGTGGTATATCACAACACTGACTGCAATCTGTAAAACTTTAAAGTCAAAACACAGACCAATAACAAAACATTTTAACAAATTGTGGCAATCAGGAGAATGCTAGTGCCTAGGTGAATCGCACTGGTCCCATTTCCCTATTTACTCTTCCAGTTTGCTTTAATAAAATAAAAGTGCTAGCGGGGAACCTGCTCTGATACTTACTTTACTGAAAGAAAGTAACGCATTCTCAGCTGATACTACCGTGTTAAGTTATCCCACGGGCAAATTTCTGTTCCCCACATGCGATATGTGGTGCGGGATTCGGGAAATCATCATCAAGAGCTCAAGTAAAAGAGAAGGCTTACAGAGATGCTGCCGCCACCACTACCAGCGGCGTCGAAGCTGCAGAGCCGTGAGACGGACTCCGAAATCTCCACCCAGCACACCGGCTGCGGGGGCCCGCTCCGTGGCGGCCGCCCGGTCGCCACCACCACCTCCACGTATCCTCTCCTGTGAGATATTTCGCGCAGACAGGGGGAAGAGAAAAGGACGGTTTCATTCAGCACGGAAAAACTATGCACGGCGAACAAGGCTGGAGCAGCTGGTGCTTACGAGTATGTTCATCTAGGTTAGCTCGGAGCGCGAGCCTCGAGGTGGTGGCTGTCGTTCTGCCTCTCTCCGCCCGGTCACGGTGAGACCGAGGGGAGACGCCGCCGAGCTCGGCGGAAGGGATATGGGTGTAGCAGGATCAGAAAGAAAGACGGCGGGTTGGGTTGGGTTGGATCAGAAATACTCGCTCGTCATCCGGCCCGGTGGGCCCGTCTTCCGCGACTGGGTTGCGTCTGTGCGTTTCTTTCCTCCGAGGCAGCCCAGAGTCACGTTGGGCCGCAGGGTAGAAGGAGGCCATGACGCGGCCAGGCAGCCCAGCCGTTTTCTTTCCTTTCCCTATGAAGAGCTGTGTCTGTCAAAAACTCAAAATGAAATCAACAGTGGTGTGATAATTAATCGAACACAAGGATAAAAATATCGAGCACTGCGCATTGGAGCACTCTAAACACGGGTATCAAAGGGAAAATTGAACTCCAACCTTAGTTTAACTCAGGAGAATTAAATAATATTGTACTCCCTCCGTCCAAATTATAAGTCGTTTTTATCCATCCATTTCAAACCTTTTTTGTTCTCAACTTAGCCTGGCTCACATGAGAGGATCCTGGATCTCGTTAGCCAAGCCCAATACGAGCAAGAGTGTAGTGTTTGGTTGCTTGTTTGCAAGAGCCATGTTGTCTTGAGATCTTGTTTTTATTGCTCGGATTAGGATGGGTTGCATGAAATAAAAATGTATAAATAATCATCACCAAGACATTTATTATAGCCAACTATTATCTTTAGCTCCTAGTTTATCTTGTACTCCTTAATATGTCCATATCATTTAATATGTGCTAATAATGTGTTAACAGATGACTAATTACCTGCACCATGCGAGAGCTAGCTCGACACGAATGGTTTTTTTGGGGGAGAGGGGGCTCAGGCGGATACGTGAACCAAACATATGCCTGATTTTGCACCGGCATAGCCTGGCTAGCTACTCATGTAGGCAACCAAATGTCCCCTTAGTTATGTATTTCAACCGACTTTGTAAACGATGGCTAGTGAGGTAGACTAAATAAAGAACGAATGAGATGGGATGGACAACTACTAAATTTGGAGAGTCATTTATCAAGTTTGATGGAAATATTTCTTTCATAATAGCTAAATTTAGCTTTGTAAAATGGTTTGGCTAATCTTTTTTTTTAGATGCTCGTAGATGAATATATCCAAATATATCGGCACTTTCGTGGTTTCTGCAATGAGAACACGCACGTGTTGGTGAGTTTCGTCTAGAACTCCCGCCGGCCTCGGCCGCTTTCCTCCCCGCCTCATCCCATCTGTCTCGTCCAGAGATCAGCGAAACGACGACCCGCCTGCCGCCGCTCTATGAGAGTTGAGACTTGAGAACTCCAAGTTGGACGAACCGTTTGACCGAGCGAATACTATTCATCTCCGCCTCCAGCAGCGCTCGAACACCACCTGCGCGGCGGCTGCGCCCCAATCCCCCATCCCATCCATCCGGCCATCTCCACAAAGGCTCCTCCGATCTGATTCTGAGCCTCGCCAGCCATCTCCCCGCTGCGTCGCACGCACGTGCGCCCCACCTCATACCCACGTTCCCCGCTCTCTCGAGCCGCGATCCCATCCATCGGGCGGCCCCGATGCGGTCGCCGGCGCTCCTGGCCGCCGCCGCCGCCCTCGTCGCGGCGGCGCTCCTCGCCGCCGGCGCCGGGGTCGCGGTGGCCGCGACGGAGGAGGCCTACGTCACGCTGCTGTACGGCGACGAGTTCGTACTCGGCGTGCGCGTCCTGGGCAAGTCCCTCCGCGACACCGGCACGCGGCGCGACATGGTCGTGCTCGTCTCCGACGGCGTCTCCGAGTACTCGCGGAAGCTCCTCCAGGTCTGCGGAAGCTCCGATCACTGTAGTCTCGTCTGTGTGTTCTGTCTCTTATATAGGCGAATTGGGTAGCTAGCTCCCTCAAGTGTCTGCGCTGGAGTACTTAGCTGCAGTAGGTTGCTCATTTTGGAGCTGCTCACTGATCTCGCTGTCCAATTTTGGTTACAATTTTGGTGAAAACTTCTACTGAATTTTGTGTCATAAATGTTGTGGAGCTGGATGAGGATCTCTCCTTTGTTCCTATTGATTTCATGATTTCGTCCCCGTACATCAACACGTACTACTAAGTAGTTTTAGGGTATTATAAGCAAGACATTCACGTCATGTAGATCTTGTGCTAGTCTGATCTGGTATCCAAGCTGACCTTGCATATTTTTTCATCAGGCAGATGGTTGGATTGTGAATCACATAACGTTACTGGCTAATCCTAATAAAATTAAGCCAAAGAGGTTTTGGGGTGTCTACACCAAGCTTAAGATATTTAACATGACGAACTACAAAAAAGGTATGGTTTTCATTGACTTCTCTAGTTCATCGTTTTATCTTTTTGTATCATGGATTTGATTTCGTTTTTTGTTCATTGTTCTAATAGAATGCTGCTTTCCCAGTTGTTTACCTTGATGCAGATACTATAGTTGTGAAAAGTATCGATGATCTTTTCAACTGTGGCAAGTTTTGTGGAAACCTGAAGCATTCTGAAAGAATGAATTCTGGTGTGATGGTTGTTGAACCCTCTGAAACTCTTTTCACTGATATGATCAAAAAAGTGGGCCAACTGCCTTCTTACACTGGAGGTCGGTGCTCTTCTTTTCATGTTCTCTATGTTCCATTTTTTTAAAACACAATTCTTTTTTATGTGAAGGCCATAGTACCAGTAGTCACTATTCCATTTTATTTAGTCTCTTCTAGAAAACACATTGATTAAGACTAATGATAAGGAGCTTTTAAAGTGCATTGAAATATTATAGTACATGTGTAAGAACTTATGATACGATGTTAATTGTTACAAGGCATATTTTTTGTTTAGTATAGGAAATAGCTAATTATCTTCAAAGACTAGTTACATAATGTTGATAAATAAGCCATCACTACCTATAGAACTGGCATAAGGGCGTAGCGGTAAATGAAAGTATGCAAGCACTCTACGGCCTGCCACACCAGCCTCCATGGCGATCTTTCTGCAAGTTTTCCAGTGGCAGCACTTCTTTAGACTTTATCCCTCTGTTGTGCCATTGATGATTGAGAAACATCATTTCCAGTTATCCAGTCCATGGCTGCACATGTAGGTTTTCATGCTTTAACAGAGCCTATATCCGATGTTTTTATGCTGCTAGATAGCAACTCCTATCTTCATTTGTTCTCTGTCCAAACAGTTGCTCCAGGCCTGGTGATACCAGACAGACCGTTGCTCTGTTCTATTTCTTCCCAGTGACGATGAAATCCTTGGGAGCCTGGATTTTTCTCTTGTTAAATAACTGTCTTTCCTTGGAAATTTTTAGGACAGAGGGCTAGGGTAAGATAGAATCTTCGAAAACAATATTTCACATATCCATATGACATTTGCTTACACTGGTCTGTATTATCTAGAAGACGCTTTATTTGGTGGATCATTTTGCTAGGGTTGAATGTATTACTTAGAACAGACTGGCTGTAGTTACAAGTTTACCACTTATGTATGGCTTGTTTTTTTTTTATTGTTTTCAGCATGTTAGCAATTCAGCATTTTCAGTCTAATAGTTCTGATTTGGATGTTGAACTCATTAATGCAGGGGACCAAGGTTTTCTGAATTCATATTATTCTGATTTTGCCAACTCCGTGTCTATGAGCCAGACTCGCCTTTAACTCCTGAACCTGAGACGCACGCCTTTCTACCTTGTATAATGCTGATGTTGGTCTTTACATGCTAGCAAACAAGGTAAGGCTCCTTATGTGTAATTGCATATTAGTCATGGCCCAGTGTATTGGCCAACTATCATGATTAAATGGTATATAAAACTATCGCCATGTGTTAACCCACTACATGATTGTTCCATTCACTTGATTTATTATCAGCACTCATGTTTGTCTGAGCATTCCAACTATCAAGGTTAACTAAAGCTTTGTCAGCCTTGTATGCCGTCTATCTTATGCAAGTTAATCATCAGAAAATCATTATTAATTGTATTGACCTTGTTCTGACAGCTGTATCTAAGGAATATTACATTTAATCTACCTTTTTTCTCTCTCTAAGTAGGACCACCCAAAATATGGTTACAAATGTTTCAATTGGTTGTCTGAACTGTATTAACATCATCGTTTTAGCATTCGAATTTATTGAAGAAGGTCTTTAGTTTCAACCCAAACACCAGCGTTCATTTGTGTTATTATATGTTGAAATAGTCTGGTCTTCTGTTTAGAGTACAATTTTCAATATTTTGAGTACCTTTGATTGTTTATTTACATATACTATAGCTTGGTGCTTGGGCCTGGTTATGGATCTGACTTTCTATTTTTCTGTCATAGTGGATGGTTGATGAAAAGGAATTAAGAATCATCCATTACACGCTGGGTCCCCTAAAACCCTGGGACTGGTTCACAGCGTGGCTTGTAAAACCTGTTGAAACATGGCAGGTAATATTTCATTTTATCAACTGTTTCCTCACTTTCATATGCAATTTTCCAAGTAAAAATAAATGTCAAGCATGTTAGCAATAAATTTATGTTCTCCATTGTTGCAGGATATTAGGCAAAAACTTGAAGAATCTCTTCCAGGAACTGGTGGGGGAAGGAACCCTCATGACCAGCTGGTTGTCAAAATATTGTTCATTCTCCCATTTTGCTTGCTGTTATTTGGTTATTACCAATCATGTTTTCAGGTTATATAATCTGTTCCTTGTAGCAATTATTTTATTGAACATTTATACACACATGATTTTGAAGATTTCCTGCCTTCTCAATTCGTCTATATGATTTTCTGACAGACAAACAAGGAGTTGATAAGTATAAGATCACTATGTGCATTTGCTAGAAGAGCTCAGCCACAAATACAAGTCTGAAGAGTCACTTCCATCTTATTCAGCGGTGGGTTCATCATCTGTATTTGGTATTTCAAACCAAAGGGTTAGCTCTCAACCTCTTCAGTGACAAATCTTCATTTCCACTTGAAATTCGCATGCTACTTGATGTTGTCAATGTTCCACCTTTAGGAACAATTATGAAACCTAAAAGACACTTTGTTTCATATTTTAAGTGCCTACTTAAGTCCTTGATTCCACTGGCAGATCTAACCCAAAGTTTAGGTAGGGCAAAGAGTAGATGTCAGAGAAAAGGGATATGATACAGATGTTCTGTGATACACAACTTTACAAATATAAGGAATTAAGGATATCGCAGATATGGCGACCATACATGTACACTTAAAATTTGGGAAAAAAAGGTTGTAAACAGTTTAGAAGGTTCAATAACATTGAAAGCTGTGCCGTACTGTTCCTTGGTATGCTTCCTAATTTGAGCTCCAAACGACAATCAGTTTTCTTAAGTTTTATTACATGTGTCAATAGAAGGTACTCCCTCCGTCTCATCAGTATATAAGGCGTACCACCTCCGGTTCAAAGACCAAGAAACACATTTGATTCTCTCTCAACACTAGTATTACTGCATTGATGTATGTGCCTCCAGAGAGAGCACACCTTATATTTTATGGGACATGAATAAAAAGTGGTTACGTCTTATATATTGGGACGGAGGGAGTACTTAGTATTCCCAACTCGTTCACCAAAGGCAACGACTGCAGGGGAGTTTGTATCACTATGGATCTGTTTGGTTGCCTGCAGTGTAGTTTACTCATCTTGTCATGTTTAGTTGCCTGCAGAGGCTCATACAGACTTGCACAGTGCTCAAAGCAGGTTTGCAGCATTAGCTAGTATGGCAGATTTTGTGCACAAGCTGATGTGGCACACAAAAATGAAATTTCTAGAACATGGCAAAATGTAAGCAATCAAACACAATATTAAAAACACAGCTTGTCTGTGTAGGATAACTAAACACAAAGACATTGCATATGTTTATGCAGGCTTGGGTTGTGTTGCATGCAAGCAACCAATGATACCCTATTTGTATTATCTCCAATTCGCGCTTGAAAACTTTTCAACTGAAATCAGTATAATGGAGTAAAAACTTGGTGTTTTGTCTAATTCTTTCTACTTACGAAATACATGGCATTTTCCCTAACAATTCAAGGGCAATGCACCAAACTGAAGAGATTCATTGTCACAACTAGAGACAAACGTACAAAACTAGTAGAAGCCTTTGCATGCAAGCCTAGCAGAACAAGATGCTATCCACTTTTGCTGAAATGCACACCTTAAGCTGGGGCATGGCTGAGACTCAATTAATAGAATGAAACGAAAGATATGAGTTAGATTTGGCCATTTTGGGGTGATGGCCACTGAGGTACTACTCTAGGGATATCTTTCAAGGCGAGAGATACAGAGAGAGAAGTGGTTGTGCGCTCAGGCAGTACAACTACACATTTTAGCCCAGGTCCCCAATTCCCTAGCTCAATTGCCACACACCCTTCCTTTAGTTCAGTTTTTTTTTTTTTTTTTTTTTTGAAACAATGGCAGGAGCTCTGCCTTTCAACTAAGACAAATGAAGTTTATGTACAAGAAAGGGTAGCCAAATGTGGTGCCTACCACCACGAAAGGCTAACCCACGCAACGCGGCAAATACAACACAGACGACCCACCCCTACGATGCCAGACAGAGAGGCAGGACTACAATGGTGCCTACCATCATCATAGTGGTGCGGTGCGGCACTTCTTCTGTGCCTCCAGTAGTCCAGACTGGAAGCAGGACTACAGTGGGGAGTGGGGACAGGGCCTTTGGAAAGAAGGGAGAGGGGTGTTACTGGCCTCCAGGCAGCTGGTGCTGCTTTCTGATCCTGTCTAGGGGCTCCACCCCTGCTTGATTCTAATCTTTTTAGTAAACTTGGCTAGGAGGATGTCTTCCTCTATTGAAATTTTTAATTCTGTTTCTTTTGCATCTTTGTATGATCTCCTTACGAAAACAAATTGATAATATTATATTATATCGACCTGATGATTCCTTGGTGTTCCTGCAGTTATCAAATGGGCATTCGAAGCTACCTTCTTACTTTGGGGCAATCGCGGTGCTAGTCTGCTTTATGTCTGCTGGTTTCTCTCTTGCATTTGCTTTCGTTATCATTCCAAGGCAGGTTATGCCATGGACAGGTTTGCTACTGATGCTTGAGTGGACTTTTGTGGCATTCTTCTTATTGTTTGGGAGTTATCTCCGTTTTGTCTACTGCTGGGGAAGTATCAGTGCAAACCATGTGGGATTTAGCAATTCTGACTCATCGGAGAATCATATGGGTCCAGGTATGTTGAACTATATGTAGCCTCTCAAAGAGTTCCATCATCCTAGTATTAAACAGTTGGTCTTTTGCAGGCCATCAGCGAACTATGTCTGACTGCGACATGGATGCAACATTTTACTGGATAGGGATGGCAACTATAGCTACTATTACTGTACTGTTACCAACTATCTTGGGCATAACTGCATTGTTCACAAAGTAAGGCACCTGACTAGCCCCCTTTGTATAAACTCCTGGCATATTATATGAACAATGTAGGGAAGATTCAGCTGTAGTAGTTTCTTGAATATGTTAGATATAGATCCTGCGTTCAGCATTTCCTGTATTATGATGCAAGAGAAGGGGTCTGGAACTTAATATTGGGGATTGAGGCAAACTGAGGGTGGGTCGATGGATGACAGTTAAGGCTTTACTTGTGTACTTAACACATCATATTATTAGTTAGGGGTCATATATAATATGCTTAGGATTAACATTACAAACTAGTTTCAGAAGGTGAGTTTGCTGCTTCCATCCTTGTATGATGGCTTTGTAGTGTAGAAGTAGAATGCCAAATTCCAGATAGAACTTAGATTCTAGCTTATAAATTCGTCAAGAAGGTTCTGTTATGCTTGCCAGTAAATGATGAGAGTTATTTGATTTTTGTTTTCATGCCGGTAAGTGATGAGTCCAATATGTTCTTTCCTTTGGCAGGCTAGGATTAATGGTCGCTGGTGGTATTGTGTTGGCATCGTTCATGACATACGCAGCGGAGCATCTTGCAATCTCAGCCTTCAACAAGGGTCAGAAAGACAGAAATGCGCCAAGAACTCGAAGCTTTTGTTTCTAACGTTTAAGTAAAATTCATGTTGTATTGTAGGTAGGTTTGTACACAAGATGATGATTCATTTTTAACACGTGGCTTCCTGCCCATGGCTCCTTTTTGTAGCGCTGATGTCACACTAACTTGTGATATATAGGTTTCCGACCTTGTTTCTGTAGCACAGTTGGCAAGGAGCTTACAGACCTGCACAGTACATCTTGTTTATATTTCGCAAAAAAAAAAAAAAAAAAGTTCATCTTGTTTGTAGAAGCAGTCACCGCAATTTGTTTGTTATAATGTGTAGTATGTATATTGCTCGTGACTTAGTGTGTTACTGTGAACTGTGATGGGCAGTTTTTCTGAGGAACATAAATTGATCGTTGGTTACAACATACAATACAAGTGGTGTGAATTTTGGAATCCATGCACTCGACCCAGTTTTGGCTATTTTTTTAGCTAGTTAACAATTGACTCTTGTATCCAAGTAGACCCTTCCAAAAATTTTTGACTCAAGTTAAATTGATGCATATGCATGGTTTTTGAGACAGATAGTTTTTCTTTATAAGATCAAACTATGTAGTTGCCGAAGACCTTTAGAACCTAGCAGTTAGGTAGTTAACTAGTTATAACAGTTGGCTACAAAAGAGAGGCTGATTAGTCTCGATGTCTATTATAGTTTTAAAAAATAAAGATACGAGCAGATAAGATCTTGATGTCTTCTACTTTTACTAGAGTAAGTAATTTGCAAGATAAATAAACTGACCAAAGCACCGCACTAAAGCCACTTGTGTGAAATGTATAGAAGTAAAAAGCCCAGATTCTTGGCAGCACTCGCGTCCTGCGGGCAGCAGCACGCCAGCCATCGCATTCTTTGGCAAGGTCCGGCAAGTGGCAACAGATCGCCGTGAGGCGGCCTGTGATAGGCGCGCGGACGAGCTGCTTATATCGCTGCATCGTCTTATCTTATCACATCATCAGTGCACTCCTCCCTCCGTTACCGTCACGTACGGCTGGCTAGCTGGCTGGCCACGAACGGGGAAGTGCACCTGTGTGGCGCACATGCGTGGTCCCGCTCCCGCGATTGCCGATTGGCCGGAGCCCGGAGGCCCTGTACGCTGGAGTCTGGACGCGGCCCCCGTGCGATTGGTCGCCATTCGCGTACCGTACCTTGGCTTGTCCTGGAAAGCCCGAGGCCCCACTGTGCCACTGTGGCCACTGGTGTGCCCTTCTTTACGCGGGCCCACCCCGTTGAGGCCCACTGGGGTTTGGAGATACACGGGCGCGCTGTGTGCCTGGCTCGGGTGCTCCTGAGTCCTCAAGGAGTGTGTGGTCGTAATCTATTAATCCAAACCGGAGAACCTCATCCAAAAGTTCGGTTTGTTTTCCAGTCCCTACTCTTGGTTAACTGAATAGTCGGAATACTGAAATACCCGGACTATACAAAAAAAAATACCGTTTTTGCTTACCGATAAATAAATTATATTAAAATATTTATGTTACATACTTCTCAGAAAGATATTTAAATCTTACACGTATTTTCTACAAATTAAATTCAAACTTCATGCGTTTAAAACCGAAAACAACAGTTAAATTGGGGACGGAAGTAGCGCTTCACTTGCTTAAATTTTGTAAGATTGTGTTGATTTATGTGTGATGCCTCCAGAGTCTCAAAACTAGAGTCACTATTCAAAGCATGTCGATCAAACTTTCTCAACTTTAACTATATTTGTAGAAAATGTGTGCAACATTTTTTTTTTCTCTAAATAAGTACTATGAAAGTATATTCAAATATCTACCTAATAATACTAATTATGTACTATATGTATTAACATTTTGTTAAATACATTTGGTCAAAGTCGAAATTTGTTGACTTTTTGAGAAGCGAGAATGACTTTTTTTTTTTTTTGTCGATGTCTAGATGATATATTACTAGTTGTATATATTTGTGCTATTGTATTGTTATTGTTAGTTTATCAATTAGTATTGTCTAAAAATAGAGGTAGTGCTACCCGTAAATTTTTCTTTCTACGCACTGTGGAAAGCAATATATGTATATTTTTTTGTTGTCTTAACCTCTATTGAAAATTTAGGTTAGTCTGGATAGAATCCCTTGAGAACCGGTTTGTTTCTGTTTTCTAGGCACCGTATTTTTTCAAAAATATTCGAGAAATCAAGTGCCCGTTTGAATTTGCTTTCTACGCACTGTGGACAGGAAAAAAGCTCACTGAGCTAACTCGGTGTCTCCTTTCAAAAGTGCTCCGTTTTGAATTTGTTTTCTTTTATTTAAAATAAAATTTATTTGATTTTGAATGACTTCCGACTTGGATTCGGCTTATAAGATTGTACAAAATCAGATCGGTTTGTTGGGGATTGTTTGCTTCGGATTTTGAACTTCGCTGTTCATGTTGGCAACATTACAGTCTCGGATCCGAATATTCTGCGGTGCGGTGCGGCGCGCCGTTATATAGCCGGGCTCCTCACTGCCGGTGTGGAAGTATCCCGAAGCAGGAGGCGAACGGACCGCGAAAAACAGATCTATGAGTGAGCAACTGAAGCGCGACTACGAGATCGGCGAGGAGATCGGCAGCGGGCGGTTCGGCGTGGTCCACCGCTGCGTCTCCCGCGCCACGGGCGAGCCCTTCGCCGTCAAGTCCGTGAACCGCTCCTCCTCGCCGACGACCTGGACCGCGCGCTGGCCGAGCTGGAGCCCAAGCTGGCGCGGCTGGCGGGGGCGACCCGGGCGACGAGAACCCGGGCGTGGTGCAGGTGCGCGCCGTGTACGAGGACGGCGCGTGGACGCACACCGTCATGGACCTCTGCACGGGGCCCGACCTGCTGGACTGGGTCCGCCTCCGGCGCGGCGCGCCCGTGCCGGAGCCCGACGCGGCCCGCGTCGTGGCGCAGCTCGCCGAGGCGCTCGCCGGATGCCACCGCCGCGGCGTCGTCCACCGCGACGTGAAGCCCGACAACGTGCTCCTGGACCTGGTGGACCCCGCCGTCGACGGCGACGGCGCCTGCCCGCGGGTGCGGCTCGCGGACTTCGGCTCCGCCGCGTGGCTCGGCGGCGAGGGGGACCGCGGCCGCAGCGCCGAGGGCTCGTGGGCACCCTGCACTACGTGGCGCCCGAGGTGGTGGCCGGCGGCGAGTACGGGGAGAAGGTGGACGTGTGGAGCGCCGGGGTGGTGATGTACGCGCTGCTCTCCGGCGGCGCGCTGCCCTTCGGCGGCGAGACTCCCGCGGACGTGTTCGCGGCCGTGCTGCGGGGCAGCCTCAGGTTCCCGCCCGCGCTCTTCGCCGGGGTCTCACCGGCCGCCAAGGACCTGATGCGGCGGATGATGTGCCGCGACGTCTCGAGAAGGTTCTCCGCCGAGCAAGTCCTCAGTAAGTCGTTGAATTGAATATTTAGATTAGATTCATCTTGTGCCTTATCTACACTCTCGACCTCTCTTATCTAACAATCCTCTGTTTTGAACAAAAACAAAAAATGCAGGGCACCCATGGATCCAGAGCGGAGGTGGAGTCCGAGAGGCGGTGCAGCCAACCTGAGGATCCCCATCCCACCCAGCCTATATCTCGAACGAGAGACCGGAACCCATCAATCGTAGCGATGCGGTGTGTTGTCCCCGACGAGTTTTGTGCAGACGCCTCTGTATATCCAGCAAGTAGTCGGCCGCGGGTGTGTGGTGTGTGAGTGTGACGGTGACCTGGGCCGTTTTCCTCTTTTGCTTTTTGGGCCTTTTTCTGGCCGCCCTCTTTGCTTTGCTTGAGAGTAAAATGCGACGAATGTATGCACGTCTGTCTAGTTTAACCGTGCATGTGTACAAATGAATCAAGTACTACTAGTAGATTTGAGCTTTGTCGGTAATCTTGATCAGTGTTACGATCAAATTTCGATCAAATTCTGATGATACGATGACAGTACGTATATCTGAGATATGGTTGAGTTGGTGACCGACCTTATCGCCTTATCTCCAGCCAGAACCCGGGGCTACTTATATCCATTGAAAACACTTTCAGGCTTATCTGTTTCGTTACACTCGAGTGCATTGCGTTATCAGTTTTTTTAAAGACGAGATTGTTTCATCTCTACGATTAGTTGAGAGATAAGAATGTTCCTGTTGTTTTTTTATAAATTGTTATTAATGGGGTCTCGATGTCAGCCTCACACAAACAACGGGACAAATTTATACTGTCCCACTCAAGCTATTCACTCTCGAGAAACTTTTGTGTTTTCTGCTGCACATATCCGATCGTGATACACTGATGATACTGATAAGCAGCTCGTATAGAGAGAGAAGTGGGGAGGAAGCGACAGGCGTTCTCAGGCGCGTCGCGTGCCTTGTCGCCACCGACCCACCACCGTGCCACCGTGCTTGCTTGGCGTGAACGTGATATTCCCTCCTGGGTCTCCAAAGTCCAGAGGAATCCTGTGCTCTGGACCATTACCGGAGGGATGGCATATCCTCAGTTTATCCGCCGGACGAACCGTACCACCGGCTGCTCCGCTCGCTTTGTTCTGTCCCGTCCCGTCCAGTCCTTGTGTGAGCTTGCTTGGTTTGCAAGCGATCCGGCGGAAATGGAATCCACACGAGAAGTTGGCAGTGGTACATGCTCGGAGAAGAGAAGATTCCCTCTTCGGAAGTTTCATGGGCCTCATGGCTCGCCACGCGAATCTCACTGGTCAGTGGTCACTCACTGCAGCGCCTCTCCTGCTGCGTTTTGAGAGCGATCGGTTGCTTCATGGCTTGTGCTACCGTTTATAAAAAGACCTGATACGACGTCCCACAAAAAGGAAAAAAGACTTGATACGATCTCCTCCTTATTGGCTTCTCTTTTGTGGGTAATAGAGTAGTGTACGTATATATTGTAGTGGGGAGAATGTGATACCTGCTACCTTCTATCGCTTAGGGAGAATGGTGACCCTCAAACTTAACTACGATTACTTAAGGTTTGATTACTTAGGCCGTATTTG
>JADLZK010010461.1:0-119104 GCA_015847255.1 Hyparrhenia diplandra | reverse complement strand
GCTGGGATGCCTGCTGATATCTTGGTTTCTCCAGCCTCAACTTCAACCGGCTATATATAATATGCCGCTCAGGACCTCAGGTCCAAAAAAACCTGGCTATATATGTAATAATAATGTATACAGTGGTCGTCGGTGGGAAGCATCAAGGAGTATCTATCGTGGCTTCAGATATCTTACCGACAGTCAAACACCTACTTTGTCATCAGTTGTCATTGTTAGTCCTCGCCTCCTTTGGGGTTTTTCTTTTTACTATTTGCTATTAAAATTTTATTATAATTGGAAAAAAATCGATAGCTCTAGAGCGACGCATCGGCCCGATTAAACGAAGGTAGGAGGAGGAATTGGAGGAAAACGGGATAGATGAAGCGGGAGAAAATGATGTAATCTAAAGTTCTTTACTATGCTTGGATGTTTTTCCCATTTTCCTCCTGATTTTTTATTTTTTATCAAAAAGGTTACGTTGGTCATATTCACGAATTTTTTAATTTTTAACCCTTTTTTTAAAGAAAAACTATTTTTTACCCGGGTCAACAAGAAAATCTAAGAATAACCCTTTTGGCGTAAGGGTAGCCCAGACATCTTTGCAGCGCCATGCATGTCAGCCTTGATTAAGAACAGGCGCTACGGTGATTTTGCATCGCGGTCCATCTTGGCGTGGTTTGACGCTCTGCCCTAAATCATGGTAGCGGCCTTTGCTCAAGCCCTCACCTGGGAGCGCGGCAGTGCTACGCCAAGATTTGTTGCTGTTGCCAATAAAGAGAGGGATGTGAAAGGCTGTACTCTATGGCAGAGAGAGAGGGGACGTGATGGCATGCTGCATGTCAGAGAGAGAGAGAGAAGAGGATAGATGCATGCATGCATGTAGGAGTAATAAGAGAGAGGGATGTGAGGGATGATGGGATGGCGGTGTTGCTTGCGGCATTGAAATACTCCCTCTGTTCGGAAAAACTTACGATTCTCATTCAAGAAAATGCGATTTTTAAACCGCAATTATTTATTAAAATATATAAAAAATTTTATACTAAGTAATTAGTATCATTGGAAAGATCTTTAAGTCTAGTTTTTAACAAATTTATTTGGAGATATAAATGTTGCCGTATTTTCTACAAACGTAGTCAAAGTTGAGTCAATTTGGCGGACACGCTTCCCCATAGTTGCAAAATGAAATGGAACGGAGGGGTAGTACTCCCTACGTTCGAGAAAACTTGCAATTCGCTTCAGAAAAAGCAAAGATTTTCAAGCGCTTGGTAATTATTTATTAAAATATATAAAATTTTATACTAGGTAATTAGTATCATCGGAAAGATAAGTCTAGTTTTTTTTAACAAATTTTATTTGGAGATATAAATATTGCTGCGTATTTTTCTACAAAAGCGTAGTCAAAGTTGAGTCGGTTTGACCGACACGCTTCCCATAGTTGCAAATGAAATTAATAGGCGATCATGGCGGAATATTCCTATGTTACTCCTAATCACATGTCAATGCATACTAAGGTTAGTGCAAGACACCTAGTAATCATGGCGTAAAAGCAATATATCTACACATGGTGAACATTACTAAGAAAGATCAAGAACAAAGCAAGAGATCTACCATAGTAATAAGGTTCAACCAAACCTACTTTCGGGGTGGACTACAAAGGACTCAACAGAATATCAAACCCGCGATCTACCACATGACTGAATGTAGGGTGTAGCCAGTAGGCAAACGTGATACCACGTTTACACATTGTTGACCACTCACCTAAGATATCATTAAGTGAGCTATAACGACTCCATTCTTGAATATAAAGACGATCTAGCTATACTAGGCATATAATCATAATAATCATTGAAACATATAACTAAGAATATAACCATTGAATAGAGCAATGTCATAACAAATGTAACTAACCAAATACTTACAAATTAGATATAAGAGAGAAGCCACGAAGCTTCGGCCCCGCTACTTCTTGACGATCGGGAATCCAAGACAAGCTTGACTTCCTCTAGAACTAGCCTAGATAGCTAATGCTCTAATTATGGTGGAACTAGGGCTTGGGATCTTGATTTGATGACTTGATTGGTATGGAGTAGAATGAATTGGAATGAATTAGGTTTTCACCTGTCCAGGGGTCTTGTTATATAGCCCCCGGAGGATGCACCGTGGCCCTTGGATCAAACCGACCTTGAACAACGGCGTAGATCCAATCTCCATGGCGGTTGTAAACCCGACCTAACAAGCCGAGGTCGAATCGTGGGCCCCACGGGTGCGACCGCCCTCGACAGGTGGGCGGTTGCCACGGGCCTCTGCCGAGGTGGGCCCCGTCTTGTGGGTCGTGTCCTCCGGTATCTTCTAGAATATTCTTGTGTGGGTTTCAAGTTGAGTTGCTTCACGGATAAGTCTTTGTGTCGTATGGCTTGCAAACTCTAGGGTTTTCCCTGTTTAATCCCTAAAAATATATAAATCACCAAAACTCATGGAATTATGTCGCTTAGATCCCTAAACTATGTTGATATTCATTTTAAGCCCTTATTTCAGTTGTAAATGTCTATTAATTTTATACTATAAGAGATACCAACAATTGTAACACTTTTCTTGTAACATATTTATCAATGTGTTCCAATGAAATCTCATAGTAACACAAAAGCAGTGTTAAAGGCTTTGTTTGTAATACAAAAACACTTTTTTCCTAAAAATGTGTTAATCGACAATAATTTTAGTAACACAAAATTAATGTTACAATAGAGCACTACGTTGTAACACATAAATGGAACATATAAGTTATGTTACAAATATACGTCCCCCAGAGTAACACAAAATAATGTTACTGATCCAAGTGATATAAAGATTAAGTGAGAGCAATCGTCCTATTAGACTCTTCACTTCACCCACACTTTCGTGCTTTATGTTCCCTCGTGGTGGATCTAGATGTCTTTGAATCCTGCTCCTACTAGCTTGCTTCCCTAGCACAAGAAAATTGTTATCCGAGACCGCAATCGTCACACTTTGTAGTTTTGGGACCTAATCGTCAACTTAAAAAAAAATAGACCTCAAAATGTTGGACACTTGTTTTGGTTTGCCATAATGTATATTTTATCCCATTTTTTTAGTATTCTCCATGTATTTGGCACATGGCCTAGGCTCGCAATGAGCAAGCTAAATGTTGGCCGCAATTGAGCTTAAAATTATGGAATGATGAGCAAATAAAAATTTTGGAATATTGAACACAATGTAAAATTTCGGGCATAAAAAATTCTTGGCACGTGACACAATAATAAGCTCAATAATGATGAGTTCATCTCACAACTCCATGAATTATCCTAAGCAAGTTTATCTCATAAAACCATAATTTTGTTCCAAATGAGTTCCATCGCATGTCAAATAAAAATTCTAAATACATCTCATCACAAATAAAATTATTCAACCGATATGTAGACTTTGCTTTTAGTGTCATCTTTTTTTGTGCAGACGTAGTACACATCCTCATAGGACTTGTGGTGTCGGTTTGTGAAGAGTTGCTCTCTCCTAATAGGAACGCAATCTATCTACAAAAAAGTATGGTACGACAATTAGATGTATGATAAGATTTATCGCATGGTAAATGTGTTAATTTTCCTTACCTTCTAAAGGGACCCTTTATGGACCATTGAAGAAATGAGCATGCACAATAAGAGTCGCATCGCGACGTCATGAACTAAGATTGGCCATTCAATCCACGCGCCACTAACATCCGCAACATCACTAGCATCCACCGTGGTTCCCTCAATGTCACTTCTAGCCCATTGATGTCTTACATTTGCATTATTGAACATGTCTCCAAGGTGTGTGACATGGAATGGCTCATTTTCTCGTCATCTTCCCATTCATCACAACCTATGTCATATATATCTCTTTTCGTCTTCATAACTTCTGCACCACCCGTGGTTTTTTTGTCTTGATCTTCATAATAAAACACTTGGTCGGCTTGGTTAGGAAAAATGTATGGTTCATGACCAATCTTTTCTCCTCGTATGTATTAGGTGTGAGAAATTAACTAGTGTGTAGCCATCCTTGCCCTTCTTTATTCCTCTTTTGGAAATAACATCAACCCATTCACATTTGAAAAGTACCATAGAAAATTTCACGAGTAGTTTAGCTCAATAATATCAATTATTCTCCCATAGTAAGTCACATCACCTAAAACTAGCCCGCCATCACTTGCACCGCATAATTTGGTGTTTTTTGTAGTTAGCACCACACCACTATTTTATGTCACCCCTATAGATGGCCATTTGGCCCGCGCACGGCAGCCCGGTCCGAGGCGGGTAAATTGGCCCGCAGACCGCACGGCCGGCCCGGCCCGGTATACGGGCCACGGGCGGCACGCCCGGGCCGGACCGCCCATGGGCCACCGCCTCGTCCGTGGCACGGTGGCGGCCCGCCCGATGGGAAGGGTGGCGGTCGCGGGCCCCCGGTGGTAAAACAAGAGAGTTGTTCGCTGGCGGCCCAAGGTTGCTTGCCGTACGCTAGTTCTTGCCAGGCCAAGGCCCATTCGCCGCCGCAGGCCCCGGCGTTGAGTGCCGCGCCGCACATGCTTGCCGCTCACTCACGCTTTGGCTTCTTTGCCGCGTAAGCAAGCTGGCTGCCTGCATCGTTAACCCGATGCTAGTCCATCCATTTTACCGCGTGCTCCACTCGTTCTTTGTCTACACTTGAAGGAAAGCAAGTCGCGCGCCTAGTTCTCGCCCGTTAGCGGCGTGGGGAGGCGCGCGCCCCGAGCAAACCCGCGACGCAGGCCAGCGGCGCGGCGGCGTCGGCGGCGAAAGCGAGCCGCCTGACGGGGAGCAGCGCCCAGCGGCGAGCAGCGGCCTTGGCCGAGGCGATGGCGGCGCGAAGCGCGAATGGCGCCGCGGCCCGGCCCGATGAAAGGTGGCCCGATCGCCTGCGGGTTTTCCGAAAAACGGCCCACGGACCGGGCCATGGGCCGAGGGCGTGGCCCGGCACGGTGGAGGCACGGCCCGCAGCAGCCGGTGGCCCGACGCGCCCAGCGGGCCGGCCCGGCAAGACGCCCGGAAGCCCGCCACGGGCGGCACCGGGCCGCCCGTTGAACATCTATAGTCACCCCATCCAACCGCTTAGGCCTAAAAACGGAAACCTCGACCGCTGAAAGCACGGTACCTTTTTGCGGCTTCAATCGGGCCACGAGCTAGCCATTAATGTCATCTATAACACCATGAATGCTTTTTTCACACCCTAATCGCATTATCTGTACAGTTATGCACATGTTCAGTTTTGCATGTTAGTGCTACATGTAAAGCATTTTGAGTTGAGGTACTTACATGACTTCTAAACCATTGATGGAAAATCTCATTTTGGATTTTCTCAACATCTCTTTGATTGGCTCTACGTCTAGTACCTTTTCCGATCATCTCTTTAGCATGCGCTCTACAATTTACATGTTGGAAGAATTATGGGAGGCTTAAAATAAATTTATGTTTCTAATTTTGAGATATTACCTTATGTATGGATGGACATGAGAACAATTGAATAGCACATATCTGTGTGCTTGTACTTTAGCCAAACCTCTCGAAACATAACTATGTGGCTTTCCAAGTGGTTTCCCCAAGGATGAGGAAAAAAGAGTTGATGCATATCTAATAGAGCATTCAAGTGATTCATCATTGTCATCATTTCTTGAAAGATTATTCAACAGGTTTGAAAACCATCAAGAAATGTTGAACAAAAGTGCATAGCCTCACTTGCCAGAGCTGATTCTGCAATGTAGCCCTCTGGACGAGCTTTATTTCTCATGGTTGACTTCAAACCACCAAGGTACCTACACAAACTAGTATAAATTAATAAAAACTATATTTTAGCATGCAAAGAGAAGGTACCAAACATGGATCTTAATTTTTATAAGAACGTACCTTTCCACAAAATACATTGACCGATAACATACAAGACCACCTATTTTTGCTTCCTTTTGCTAAGTGAAGAACTAGATGCACCATGATAGTGAAAAACCCAGGTAGGAATATCATCTCCATCTAACATAACGTCATTATGATTCGCTTCCTCTAACTTCTCAAGTTCATTCATGTGGAGAACTTTTGCATTCAATTCTCCAAAATATCCACATAGATCAAATAAGATAGATATAACTTCATCCGGAAGAAGACCTCTCAAAGCAAGTGGAATGAGTTGTTGCATTAGTATGTGGCGTAATGACTCTTTTAGGGCCTCAAATTTTTTTGCTTGACCAACATTTACACATCTAGAGATGTTACTAGAATGGAACTTTTTATGTCATGAAGGACTTTATAGAATTGTTGCTTCTCCTCTTTAGACATGTTGTACAAAAGCAGGAGGCAAGTAATACTTACCATTAGCCTTTTTCTCGATGTAGATCTAGCCTGATGTTCATTTCTTCCAAGTCTTTCCTTGCATATAGATTGTCCTTTGATTTGGCCTCCATTTCTAAAAAGTGTCCCAAATATATTTTCACACACATTCTTTGATACGTGCATAAAATCAAGATTGTGTCGTAGCAGATTATACTTCCAGATGACAAACAAAATAGGCCACTAACACCCTTCCAGTGTTTTAGACTTCTCAAAATCACTAACTGATTTTATCTTTTCCTCCCGACTTTGGTAAAGGAAGTCGCTTTTTTACAAGGTTTGGGTCAAACATTGAGAATATAAATCATTAATAACTTTTCAGTGATTGAGTTTGTAAATGTGAAAATTATATGAATAGGTTTCTCTTAAAAAAATACTTTCATAAAAGCATACATATATCACATTTTTATAAATATTTTTATAATAACAAGAGGTCAAAGTTGTGTTTTGGAGACCCTTTGCTGCCCTAAACGACTTCTTTTTACCAATACGGAGGGAGTATAGGAAAGCAATACCTTTGCAGACCCGAACTCAAAACCTGAAATCAAAAAAGTTGGAACCACCCGAGCACTGGTTTGGGTGATAATCCAAACTCTAAACCAAAACCGGTGAATTCCCGAAACCTGAAACTCTGAGCTCATTTTATTTAGATTCTTGCGGAGTCAAGAAGCTAGAACGTTCATCACTTGACTTTCTACATCATTTGCGAAACTAGAAGTTGATCTTGTGGTACTATCATTTTTGTGGCTGCGAATCTAATCTTATGGGAAGCTGGGAGCCTAGCTGATCTTGTGGGAACGAAGCAGGGAACTAGTGTGGATTTTCTCGCATAACCGTCGGGAGACGGAAAGGATTGATGATTGGTTCCCTGTCGAGTTAGCCATCTTTGCAATCGCAGAAGCATGTGAAACTAGAAGCGAGGTGTGTACCAGATTCTGGTGAAGCTAGAAGCGAGGTCCGAAATTGTGTATCAGATTCTAGTGAGGATTTTTTTGGTGTTCTCGCGAGACAACGAACCAGACCCCTGCTTAGGAGTGCTTTTCTCCTTGATTGTTCAGCACTTCAGCTCTGCTTCAAGATTCTTCGATAGAGTGATTCCATTGGAATTTACGAAATCCCCACGAGAATATAACACGAAGCAGGGTATTCTCGAGAATTGGAGAAGCTGGAAGCTACATAATTATGCCTTCCACCTAGGATGTTTTTTTTTTTTTCGATTTCCACCTAGGATGTCAATGGCGCTAAATGAAAAAAGGATGTCAATGGCGCTTGATTTCAATGGCCAGGCCGGATGTCAAAGTAGTTACTCAGGACACCAACCAAACGTATCCCGGGCAAGGTGTGTAGGTAGATTCAGACCAGGCAAATTTGCTCTAGAACTTGAACCAAAGGAGCCCAAAATATCAGGTGATCAGCTACAATCCCAGATCAAATACTACATTTCTAGTGCATCATATCCAAAACACACATACATACAGATAACAGATCGAAGCATACGATGGGAAAGCAAAATACAACACAATATTCTATTCTTGTCACAATTCAGATATCATTCCAACCGGAAATGTCCAAATGGAAGCTGCAGGCACTTTGAATGTAGGGCACTCTCACGACGCACTCTACCATGGAGTCTAAAAAACTATTTATTACCTTGGGTATCGTGGACTTGAAGTCCAAATAAGACTTGAGTCTTTTTTTTTCCATCTCTTCCATAAACATAATATCGCCACATCAGCCACATCAAAGAAAAAGTGCAATAAATATGAAGTTAATAAATGCTTTGGACTCTATAGTAGAGAGTCTCAGATCATTGTGAGTGGCCTAACATGAAGAATCAGACGTAGTTCACCCAAATATGATGCAAGGATAGATGAATTATATTGTCAGCGCGGTTTGTGGTGCCGTCCCGGCAACGCGTGACGAGGAACAGGGTGGAAGCAAAGGTTCTTTTTTTTTTTGAGCGGTGGCAAAACTGCAGGCTTTGCGAGGCCCAAGAGGCGAGCCCAGCCCAATAACAGATTGGCCGTCCAGGAGCGGTGCTAGGAAGGATACTTGCATTCCTGTGCAAAAAGTAGTATTTCTCAACTTTCAAAATGCGTGGCTGTCAATGTCAACAATTTTTCATGCCACCAAAAGACCAAAAAAAAAAAAAAAAAAAAATCTAGTCTCAACGTGTGCTTTAGCTTTAATCTTTTATTTTTCTCATAAGCCATGCATCTTTCTAACTTTTTTTCAAAATAATGCAGCTCACAGCTGGGGCTATTTACTTATTAGCCTTTGGTTTTTGGCGGGTAGAAGTTAGACAAAAGGTCAAACAAACAGGTCCTAAGAGAGCTTCTGTAAGATTCTCTAGACAAAATCGATTTATATATCTTTCCACCTCCAATAACTTCTGTATATATCCTATGCTTAGAGAATCAGTCTCACTCCATCTTTGATTAGCAAAAAATTTAGAATAGAAGATATGACTCATTGGGTTAATTAGAAGCCACCAGATTGTATTTTTCAGTTAAAAAAAAAACTTTACTCTTAAGCATTAGGAACTAGGAAGGACGTAGAGTGGCTCTTGAAGTTGTTCTAAGTTGAGATAGGATTTGATTGGATGAAAACAAAGGAAGGCAAAGTAAATTCAGATACGTAAGTTAGGACGGGAGGAGAGGAAGACAAAGGAAACAAAGTAAATCCACGTGCACAGGTGGAAAGTTGAATATGACACGACGAATCAAAAGGGATTCAAAGCAATCCAAATGAGCTTGTGTTAGAAAACTCTAGTAAAAAAGTTAAATCCATGCCACCTGAGACGACTCTATCTAATTTCAAGGACCAGAGAGCATGGTGGCAAAGTGGGCAGCAACCTCACATCCAAGACTCGATTCCACCCCGAGAACCGTCAATGGGTTCCATAGGAGGACGCACAGCCACCACCGGCGACCGGCGCCGCCGCCGCGTGCTGTTCTTCCCGCTCCCGTACCAGGGCCACATCAACCCCATGTTCCAGCTTGCCGGCCTGCTCCACGCGCGCGGGTTCGCCGTCACCGTCTTCCACACCGACTTCAACGCCCCCGACAAGTCCCGCCACCCAGCCTACGACTTCGTCCCCGTTCCCGCCGTCTCCGACTGCTTATCGCCGGAGGGCAGGTCGGACGTCTTCCAGGTGACCGTCGACCGCATCCTCGCGCTGAACCGCGCCTGCGAGGCTCCGTTCCGGGAGCGCCTGGCCGCGCTGCTGTCGGAGCAGCAGCAGGCGGCGCGGGAGGACGTCGCGTGCCTGGTCGCCGACGCCCACCTGCTGACGCTGCTGGACGTGGCGCGCGGGCTCGGCGTGCCCACGCTGGTGCTCCGCACCGGCAGCGCCGCGTGCCTCCGCATGTTCGCCGCCTTCCCCGAGCTCTGCGACAAGGGGTACCAGCCGGCGCAACTGTCGCAGATGGAGGCGCCGGTGACGGAGCTGCCGCCGTACCGCGTCCGGGACCTGCCGTCCACCACCGCCGCCTACCACGGCGTAATAAGCGAGGCGGTGTCACGTATAGTGACGGCCGTGACGACGTCCTCCGGCCTCATTCTCAACACCATGGACGCGCTCGAGCGCCGCGAGCTGGCGTCGCTCCGGCGAGACCTCGGCGGCGGCGTGCCCGTGTTCGACGTCGGCCCGCTCCACAAGCTCGCTCCAGCGGCATCGAGCAGCTTACTCCTGCAGGACCGCGGCTGCCTCGAGTGGCTGGACGCGCAAGCCCCGGCGTCCGTGCTCTACGTCAGCTTCGGCAGCCTCGCCAGCATGTCCGCCGCCGAGCTGGTGGAAACGGCCTGGGGCATAGCCAACAGCGGCCACGCGTTCCTGTGGGTTCTCCGTCCGGGGCTCGTCCGCGGCACGCCGGCGTCGGAGGCGCCACTCCTTCCCGACGGCTTCGACGCCGCGACGCGCGGGCGTGGCGTGGTCGTGAGCTGGGCGCCGCAGGAGGAGGTCCTGGCGCACCCCGCCGTGGGCGCGTTCTGGACGCACTGCGGCTGGAACTCGATGCTGGAGAGCGTGTGTGCGGGCGTGCCGATCATGGCCCGCCCGTGCTTCGGTGACCAGATGGGGAACGCGAGGTACGTGGAGGACGTGTGGCGGACGGGCCTTACGCTCGACGGCGGTGAGCTCGTGAGGGGCAAGGTGGAGGCGGCCGTGGCCGCGCTGATGGGGCCAGGCGAGCCCGGCGTTGGGCTGCGGCGGAGGGCGCGGGAGCTCAAGAGCAGCGCGGCGGAGTGCATGGCCAAGGATGGGTCGTCCTGGACGAGCGTCGACAAGCTGGTACACCACATACTGACACTGTGAAGTGTTTGGTACAGCAGCCACGTGGTTCTGTTCTTGGTTGGGGTACTGTTTCAGGTGGCCATGTGATGTGACATTGTTTTGTCTCTTGCTGTGTTTGCTGTACTGTACTATCCTTGTCCTCTACACGAGGCCTCAGTTTGCGTACACAGTTTGTACACTGGATGACTGACTCTGACTTGCTGAACTGTAGTGGAGCGTGACAAGAAAGCAAACGGCAAATTAAGACTGACTGCACCGCGGAACTGCATCGCTTCCTCCAGTATCAATTTTACGGAAATCTCCCTGCACCGCGGTACTGGAGCGGTACGCTGCCGCCCTGTTCCCCTGGGAATCCAGCGTCTGCGCGCTCCTCCTCGAGGACGACAGCGTGGCGTGGGACCCAGGCGGTGTTGCAGCTCGCGCTCGCGACGGCAACGGCCCTTCGCGCGAGACGAGTAAATCACTGCCGGCGGCGGTCCTCGGCCTTCCGCGCGCGCGATGGACTGCCAGGCGGTCCTCCGACTTCCGCGGCTGCGCAGACCCACCACCGCGACGGTCCGGCGGATCTAGGAAAGGGAGTAGAGGCGTCGGCCTTCGGAGAGGGAGCAGAGGCGTCGGCCTTCGAGCAGCCGCCACCGCAGCAGCAGCGACAGTGAGGAGGAGCTCCACCCGCGCGGCCCGGCGTAGTCCGCAGCGCTCGACTCGGCGTAGTTCGCAACGCTCGACCCGGCGTAGTCCGCAACGCCTCCGCGAGCTCGTTGCGTCGGCGCGGCCGGCCACCGGTGGGGGAGCGGGGAGCAGGGACGCCGGTGAGCAGCAGCAGACCGAGCTCGCGTGGCCCTCGCGCCCGTGCTAGGAAGGGAGATAGGAAGACCGCCCGCCGCGCTTGCCTGCCCCGTCGGTGTCCCTTCCGTGCGTCCCCACGAGGCGGCGCGTCGCAGAGGAGCGGAATCTTGCCCGAGTGGCGGGGAAGAGGAGACTGGCCTTCTCCTGGAGGGCGGCGGCGGCGAGCAGATAGAGAAGCCTTCTCCTGCTGGGCGGCGACGACGAGCAGCTCCACGGCCTGGAAGCCGCTGCCGCTGGGACGGGCGAAGCTGCGGCGGAACGAACGGATGCGCTTGAGGAACGGGGAAGAGATAAGAATTGCTGACATATGGGACCCACAGGTGGTGGTTGATATGGAGTATGCGATAGAGTTTCCATGGCTGCGGCAGAACGGGGAAAAAATCGTGTGGGGCCCTGGTTCAGGTGGGATAGAGTTTGGTTTCCCCGTTTTCACGGTGCGGACAGTCCCCAGGGCGTCCGCAACAGTTTGTACAAATCGATAGCTGACCTGGATGCTAGAAATAATTAAAAAAGAGAACATTACCATGGCAAAGGAATATGTCGCTGACCCACAAAGTTTCGAGAAGCGTCGGCGAAGCTAAGCTCTTGAGCAAGCGCTAGCGAGAAAATTTTTCATCTTCTCTCTGTTTGATTGGACGAGTGTCCCTCCTAGCTAGCACTCCGCATATCGTTGCGGACACCCTAAGGCCCGGGCAAAAAAAACTTTCCCAAAGCACTTTTGACCTCCCCGTGAAGCACATCAGAAGACGCTTCGCTTGTTTGTGGTAATATTATCTAATCATGGATTAACTAGGCTCAAAAAGATTCGCCTTGTAATGTCTAATAAAACTGTGTAATTAGTTATTTTATTTACCTACATTTATCGCCCGAACATATATTTTTTTAGTGTATTTAATGTGATGTGATGGAGAGAGAGTCTAAAACTTGGAAGTTTTTGGTAAAAATTTGCCATCTAAATGAGGCCTAAGCCTAGTAGTTTATCGCAAACCACAATGAGTATCGATAAAATTGGTAATTTATTATTATCCAATGATCATGGATAAAATTGGATTGGAGAGGGTGAGAATCAATAATAACGATATAGATTTAACATGGACATAGATTTATCCTTTGTTCACACATGGTTGAGTTGTGGCTATATGTGTGCATTTCAACCTGACAATGGGCTAGCATCCAAACCAAACCCACACCGATCCAGGCGTGGATGCGTTGATTAATTAGTTCACCTCAATCCAAACCGTCATTACAGAAACCAACCCAACCCCCAACCATCGCCATGCTCGTCTGCACGGGGACGCGACCCCGAGCGGCCGCGCGAGGAAGTGGCGCCGGGCGGCCAGCTTGCTAGCCTGTGAGGACATGGTGGCACGGCGAGGGCCTACTCAGACCAGCGAGGCGGTCCGACGACGTGGACCGGCGGCCACACAGGCTCCTACCGGCGGCTGCGGCGGTGCATGATTCGCGTGAAGTCCATGCAGTTGGCGCTCACTGGCAAGTTGTGCGAGTGACAGGTGCGAGCGATAACATTGGGCGAGCACGTCGGAGCTCCTGCGGACGACGGCGTACGGGGAACGACGTGATCTCCTCGACGACAACAGGCCACCCGTTGCTGAACCGATTCACTGCAACCCCAGACCAAACCAGCCCACTAATCTCTTTAGCCATTTTCACCCAAACCTTGTAGGCCCAAATAGAAAACCAAACCACATAACCCGGTTTGAGTCCAAACCATTCCCAGGTTGATGTGCATTGATGATGAGTGGTGTCAGTAGAGGATAGTGTATGGACTAACCTTAATGTGACTGTGGTGATGGACGGACATAGATGCTTGGACTGAGGCACTGTCACCAGCAAGACTAAGGACGCCGGCGAAGGAACTGATGGAGGGGAGGTGTTGGCGGGAACAAGCAAGGCGTCTCCTGCTGGACCAGGCCCCAGGTCGACGCCAAGAGAAAGGAGGCCCAATATACGAATGACAAGGCCTGAATGGGCAAAGCGAATCCGGTCCTGCGCGGCCCAATTCGGACAGCTGTGTGCTGCTCCTTGTAAAGCCGTGACGGCAAAGTTTTCTTCCTGAACCCGATCACGAACCCGAACTGAGCCGGTGGTTCTGGCGGCGACTACGCTCGTCGGCAATCTGGTTGATCGGCCGTCGTCGTAGCTCGAGGTTACCCAAGTTCCAGCAATATACATCATAGCTATCCTACTCGTTGATCAGGTTACAGGCACCAAGGGCCGAAGACTGACCATGGGCACGGCTGACAATGGAGACATCCACAAGCAAGCATACATGTGGAGGAAGCATAGACCATGTTGACCAAGTTAAGACAGTGGTTGATCAAGTCAATTGGAGGTACAAGGACTTAGTGATTAGATAGTTGAGGACAGGTGGTCACACACGTACGTTGAGATCGTGGAGGGAGCATATAGCGGATACACTACTCTAGTTGAGTTTGGTGATTTCGGCCACAAAACATTGGGCACATTTTGTTGGGTTTGGACTTCAAAATCCAGGGGTGGATTTCAGAGCAACACATGGCATCATTGGAGAGGTTGTGTTGAGGCAAAGCTATAGGGCATGTGGCCGTCGGATGCACGGATCTCCACTTGGACCATTATGTCCTTAGGGTTAAGTGGTTTAGGCAAAAATATCTAACGAGATACTTGGAAATGTGTAATAGCTCTATAAATAACGCAGGGGCTGCCCCAAAGCCAACCATCTCGCAATCGTCGTGCCTTTTAGCCTCATGTAGGTTCCAATTCGCACCCTCTCTGGTTGGTTGTTTTGTATTTCATCCATGTCCTCAGTAGTGACACGGATATACTAGTAGCGGTGTTCCTATTGGAATTGTTTCTAAGAAAAAAAATAATCGCTCTTTTTAAAAGTTGTTACCCTCCACACACCATTTTCTAGCTAGAGTGTATAAAAGAGCTAGAGATCACATAAACAAATTCTCAACCATAATAATTAATTGAATGAAATGTGTATATTCAGATCACATGGTCAATTGGTTTCAAATATTAATTGACTTTAATTTATTAGTAGCATCATGATAGATAGTTGCATCTAATGCAATAAATAGTGTATAAATAGTGTGCAGACCTTATTACATGAATGACTGTCCATGGATTTTGTTAAATCTTGTATAAAGACTTATATATACAATGCATATTAATAGTTCGTTATGGATGAGACAATGAATATAATAGTCTATCCAACTGTCAGTGGCACCCTTATCCAATTTGAATAATGTTTTCACTTTTCCAGCTTTAGTATTGTAATTAGGAACTGATAAATGATAGCGTTGCATATAAAAAGAAATACAAATTATTTTATGCATTTATATGAATGAATGTATGAGTAAAATAATGTATGAACATTGCTAAAAGTTGTAAATAGACCTTGCTAAAAGTTGTATACAGGGAGAATTCATATGTAAAAGGTAATGCATAAACAAATAAAACATATATATTTTTTTGACAAAAATAGAACGTATACATTGAATGCAACTTTAAAATCCACTATGCATAGAATGTATGTTTCAGCATCTCAATTGTTGAAATAAAAGTAAAATAAAAAAAAAACTAGTAGGGAAAAAAATGTGCACTGGTATCTTACTCTTTAAAAAGCCAATTCAGTAGAAGTGAGTAGTTGAAACAACTCATGGGCCCTTTCAATAGATGTTGTTATGACTTCTTGTGTGTTTTGAGAACCTAAATGAGCAACACCAACATTTTCAATCGAATCAAAGATAGGTCTTGGTGTAGTGCCAGCAGTATCAAAGATTGGTCCTGGTGTATTGATGAAAGTCTCTCTTTGTATAGAAAAATCGTACACGGGATGCACATTTTTTGGAAACCATTAATGAGGAAGAAATGGTGTGTGCATGAATGCATAAAAACCTACATGATTAATGCATACAATGAGTAGAGTATATGGTTAGGTCTAATAGGAATTGGCGTGTGAATGCATATAAATCCATATGAACTATGCATAAAACACCTCTAGGGGTGTGTGTATGAAACACTTAGATGCTTGAATTAGAATTGCAGGAGCTAACCTGATTGAAATGGGTGCTAGCAAGTGTCTCAAGAATTGGTGGCACCTCAACATTACCTACAAGGTCGTTCCAATAGTTAGCTAATGAAATTGTAACAGTTTCAATCTCAGAGTCATCATGCCTAAACAAGCCAACGTTAAAGATGAAAGGCGACTTCTTTGGCATAGTGTCCCATAATTATGGGTTCATTGATGAAGTAGGATTGGGATCGGTGAAAACATGTGAATCCTGGATGGTGAAGAAAAAACAAATAGGCAGATCAATTATATGTAGTAGGCAAATGTCGGGGGACTAAATCAAGGATCCCCCAACTCGTGCAGAGACCCAAAGATTAAGCTCAACGAAAAGACAACCCGCCCATGATCGGGTTGGGCCATGAAAGGCTGCCTGAGGCGGCTTCCATCCCGAACGAGCTCGGCGAGACGGAAAACTCGTCGCCGCGAGCTCCAAGCTCGTGTGAGTTTTTTTTCCATCTCAACGCGAAGCTCCGGGCTTCACGGCGTGAATCTCCGCCTCGAATAGGCTCGGGTTACTGCGACTAGGATGAGCTGGCCCCGAGCACGCCACGAGCTCGCGGGCCCACCCAAGAGCAACAATGAGACCCCCCGAGCGAGTGTTGGTCTCACCGCCTCGAGCTCCAAGACCTCGGAAGGCTGCGACCTCTTCCAACTCGTTACAAGCTCGAGCTCGAGCGTCGCGGATCTAGCTGCCTCACGGACTAATCATCACGGCTCACGCCCGTGATCTCAACAGAAGATCGGATATCGGGCCTACGACCTTCAGTGGCCGGAGGTACCACGAGAGCCATAGCTATGCTATGGACCCGCAGCCACGGCACGCCGTCCCGAAATCCCGGACGGGGCGTCCTCGTTGGGGAGCCGAGCTCGAGCCCTGCCAACCGCTATGGACAAAAAGGGATGGCGACGACGATGACTCGGCCGAGGCGTAAATCATGAGTGCAAATATTTATGTTAAAAGCATCACTATACATTAATCATGTCCAAATTCAAGTTACAACATTGCACACATGTGTGAGGTGGGAAGCTGTTGTGAGCTGTTTTTTTTGGCTAAATATCTCTTTTCAAAACATTTGTTGAAGTTGTTTTTCTTTCCCTCTCACAAAGGAATGAAGTGGGAGAGAGATGAAAAAAAAATAGGTTATTTGAGCTCTTTCATTTATTTCTCTCTCAAATCCATGCATGAAGATGTTGGTCAAACTATTTTGCCAAACAACTTTTTAATACAGCTCAGCTCACCTAAAGAGTTGCTCGTGAAGTTGCTTTTAGAAAAAAAAACAGCTTTACTAATGAAGCTGGGTTCTGCCAAATGGGGCCTAAACAAAAGGAAACTGTACCTCAATTAATGAAATTTTCTACAGAAATCTACAATTTAGCTCGATGACTATTGTTTCTTGAATTGAGCAACAATGTCATCATAGATCCCTTTGTCTAAAAAGCTGTGCACTGGCAAATTATTGGCAAGATATTCATCTTCCGTCCTGTAGCGCAAACTGTCTTAGTGCTCTTCAGAAACTGCACGCTCGACATTTGCTGTTGACATTGTGAAATTAACCAGCAAACGGAGGAATGTATCAATCAAGTTGTCGCCGCCCGGTCTAAACAGAAGCATTGGAAAAGGCTCAGCTATGGTTGCAACAGATTTCACGACTTGTTTGGTTTCGCGTATTTCTATCCCCAGAGCTGTTTGTGCTGATATCGGTTCGTGTTACTACGCGTTTGTTTGAGGAAGGGATTGAATACGTATGGAGGCGTGAAACATGGTTACCGCCCACCTCCAAGCCATATCCTCTTTGTGTACATATGTTTGAAACAAGTGATCATAATGTTAGAGTGTAAATCGTCCCATGAGTCTGCTAACCCAGGCTCCCCACCGTGCCTATATGTAGCACTGATTTTACCTGAGTAATACATTATTCCCCATTTCACGTGTCTTCACATAGTACAAGTTGACGAAGCTTGGCAACATAAAAGGGAATGGGAAAAAGGCACAACGGGCGCACTGCCCAATGAAACTAGTTTTCCAAATTAATTAAGAATGAGTCATGTGTCAAACTATTCCTATACATTTCTGAATGATGACCTTTTCAACCCTAATTTTGACCACTTGTTTTATTCAAAATTTTGTGTAAAATATCACTTCTTTTGTTGTAGTTTGCTTTAATAAATGGTCTTTAAGAATGACTTAAATTTGACTATTTTTGTGCAAATTTTTTAAATAATACGAGGTTAAACTTAGGGTCAAAGAGGTTAAACGAATTATAATTTGAAACGGAGGGTGCATGTGATTGCTCAGCTAAAAGTGCAGACAACAACAGCATAGTTGACTTGACTACTTGACATGATATCATTGGACAACAGGCTGTCATGGAGCCTACAGAGTACTCCCTTAATTTCAAATTGTAAGTCGTTTGACTTTTTACACCAAGTTTGATCACTGTCTTATTCAAAAATTTGTGCAAAATATTATTTCTTTTGTTGTTGCTTGCTTTATTAATAAACATTCTTCAAAAATAACTTAAATTTGATTATGTTTGCACAATTTTTTTAATAAGACGAGTGGTTAAAGCTAGAATAAAAAAAAAAAAGTCAAACGACTTACAATTTAGGATGGAGGGAGTACAAGAATACACCTGCTGCTGTCATGGAGCCCGAGGTGGGTCGGGGCCGGCCACTTAAGGCCCGTAGGTAAATTGGAAGAGCCCATATTTCCAAAAAAAAAAAAAAAAAAAAAAAAAAAAAAAACTATGTGCCTGCCAACCCATAATGAGCTCTATTGCCCAATTTGGAATTACTTCTTTATTAATATAATCGGCAACTCCTCTGTTCGGTTCATTTAAAAAAAAGAGATGTTTTTGACTGGAACAGTAGGGGACCTCCCTACCTATTTTTTTTTTTTTGAATTAAATGAAGGAATACAAAGAGTTGTAAAATAATACAAGGCAACTAGGCCCAAATACAAAATGACTAAGAACATCAAGAATAACTCTCTCTCTCTCTCTCTCTCAGATATGAAGACTTGCTTTGTTTCCTCGGTTGGCCTTCACGCACACGTGGTCAAATTCTTCTTTGAAACGCCGTCTCCAAACTGTTAAGTTTCTCTGAAAAAAAAACTTCCAAATGTTTCTCTGAAGATGTGGCTTCCAAATGTTTGTCTAGCTTCAAGCACCATATCAAAGGGTTCAAGGTTCAGATTCCAGTTGATGGGTATTGTCATCCAGCAGCTTTGGCTGAAGGAACATTCAAAGAAGAGATGCATGGTTGTTTCCTCCTGACCTCAGTTGCAAAGCACACAGCTGTATCTCGCAAGATCCTTATTCTTTCTCCTAAGGAGGTTTCTTGTGTTAAGCGATCTCTAATGAGGAGCCATAAGAAAAAAATTTATGTTGTCCCAAATTGCTGGAAGCCCACAGCCTAGAAATACAGGGTGAGGCTTCAATATGATCTGTCAGTTTGTTGTATGCGGCTTTCTTGGTACTGTATTTTGAAGGGCCCCATGAGTATTACCAGCAGTCTTTTTGGTTTGCATCCATGTCCATGTTCATGTTTTGGATCACTTCCTCCAGTTCTTGAAGTTGACCAGCAGCTTGCTGTGATAAAGGGAGGCTAAGGAGTCTGTCCTCAGATTCATCAGTAAAGTATTCAAGTTAACATTCCTGGCAAAGGAAAAGAGTTGAGGATACAGATCTTTTTGAATACTGCCTTGTGGCAACCACTTGTCGGTCGAGAACATAGCACTGTCACCATGGTTTGGTCTGCATTTGGCAAAGGTTTGAAATTTTCCAATGAGGCTGAGTACATCTTTCCACCAAAAAAGGAGATGTAGTAAAGACAACCTGCAGATTACAACATTGAAGTCTTGGCAATTCTTGGAATTTCTTGTAGTGTAGCACTTTTTCATTGCTTTGCACACTTAATTTTCCTTCTTTTATTAGCGAGAGATGCAAAAAGCCCATGCTGACTGACTTTTTTTCTTGTAAACTTACTTTCCTACAAGATAATACACTTTGATTCAAATCGTAAATACTGGACTGCCTGAATAAAGTACAGTTTGGATTCCTGAGCTCCCAGAAAATGTATAGGCAGCAGCACACAAAGATCACACTGAAAGTATGTAATCCACCAACTTGTCAATTGCAACCTGAGAAGTCCCACCAGCTTTCAAGCAATCTGCTACATTCTTCTTGAGTTCCTTGGCTCTTTCCCCTCATTTCTTCTCCCTCCTTTCCCCTTCATGAGCTTCCTAACAGCCTCCTCTATCTTGCCTCTTTCAAGCTCGCCTTCCAGCTCCAACCCGACACCCCACGTGTGCACCACGTACCTCGTCTGTTCATCTTCTGATCCGCGAACTGAGGCCTGCAGATCATCGGAACGCCCTCACTGACACTCTCCAGCGTGGAGTTCCATCCGCTGTGGGTCCAAAACCCACCCACCGCAGGGTGCGCCAGCACCTCCGGCTGCGGCGCCCATCGGATCACCTTGCCCCTGCCAGCATCAACTGCAGCCTCAAAGCCATTCGGAAACTCTGGCCGATCCAAGCCCCGCACAGAGTCTGCACGAACCACCCACAGAAAAGGGTGGCCACTGTTGGCCAATCCCCAGGCCACCTCCAAGAACTCGTTGGCGTCCATGGATGCCAGGCTTCCGAAGCTCACGTACAGCACGGATCCCGACTGCTGCTTGTCCAGCCACTCGATGCAGCTGTAGTCGTCTTGGTCCGCCGTGCTGCTGTTAGAGGAGAGCTTGTGGAGAGGGCCAGGAGCGAGTACCATTGGGACGCGAAGCTCTTCGTGGATCCTCTTGAGCTCTGCTGTCTCCAGAGCGTCGAGTGTGTTGATCACGAGACCGGAGGAATTCTTCATCGCTTCGTTGGCTCGAGCGAGTAACTCGCTCATTTTCCTGGGCTCCACCCAGCTGTTGTAGAAGAGGTCCCTTACCCTCAGCGGTGGCAACTCTTTCACTGGCATGTTTAGTTTGGAATCTAAAACAGAGCAAATATACTACTGATCATCAGCTGGAAAATCTGTGACTGAAGCAAATGAAATTGAAATTTAAGGAATAAATCCAAAAGAACACTACACATCTTGTATGCTACGATGAAGTGATGATCTAGTCAATGGACCTTGAGGAGGCAGATAGCCCTTTTGGTGAAGCATGGGGTAAGCCAAGAAGCATCCAAGGCAGGCGGCGCTGGCGGTGCGCAGCACCATCGTCCTGAGCCCGACCGCCTCGGCAGCCGTGGGCACGGCGAGGAGGTTGGCGTCGAAGACAATGCACGCGGCAGGGGGCCGGTCCTCGTCGGCGACAACCGACTCGAGGACGGCCCTGAGGGCCGCCGCCCCGTCCGCCTCCATGGCGGCGTTCATGGCCTGGATGATGTCGATGACGTCCCCGGACGCCGCGACGTGGGGCGGGACGCCGTCGGGGACCGGCACGAACTGGAACTCCGGGTGCCGCGCCGGGTCCGGCGCATTGAGCCCCGCGTGGAGCACGGTGACGGCGAGCCCCCGCGCGTGGAGCACGGCGCCTAGCTGCAGCATCGGGTTGATGTGGCCCCTGGAACGGCAGCGGGAACATCAGGACGCGCCGCCGTGATGATCTGCTGCCGTTGGCGGTGCCATCGCCGCCGGCGGTGCGCGCTTGGTGGACGCCGGCCATTGATCGATGGATCGATGGCGTGCCTGCCAGCTCGTCTCGATCGGCAGACAGTGGACAGCTACACAGCAGGAGCACGCGCCACTAAAACACCATCGCTGTCGGTGGTTGATTTGTCGTCTAAACCAAGTTGTCATTAGGAAAAAAAAATTCCACAACTGCTACGCATGTTCTACATATTTGTACTGGCTAGGGACACGTGGGTGGTTTGGTAGTGCTGCATTATTGACCTGTAATATTTGTTTATTAGACAGACAAGTGGATGTTGTGGCTCACTAAGCTTCTTGGCTTCTTGTACGTAGGTCGTTCTCGCCGGAGCAGAATTACCGTGTGGCTGCAAAAAGAACCAAACAAAAAACAAGCTAATGAACCGATAGGCGATAGAGACCGAAAAACACGAAAACAAACAAACAAGAGTAAAATGCATTGTGGGTACTTAAACGTTAACTGTTGAGTGGTTACCGGATAGGTACTCGAAAGTGAAAAAACTGTCATCTAGGTACTTAAACTAGTAAGTGGTCACCAGATATGTACTTTATCCCGGATTTATTTCGGGATTTTCCCGCGCCAAGCATTAAGTGGTAAGCGACGTCCCCGTCGACAAATGAGGCGCCAAGTGGTGACTTCGAACTTCAAGATTTACCGCTCAGTCCTTCGAAGGTGCTCATAGGGGTAGGGTTTGCGTACGTGTGTTCATAGGGGTGAAAAAGCGTGCGTGTTGTTGAAATGCGTTGTACGTTAATGTCAAATCTCAAAAAAAAAAGATATATACTCCAACTGAAAAACCTACTATTCAGGTATCTTTATTTATATTGGTCACTGGTGGTACAAACTGAGGCCACGTAGGCACCAACAGCATAATGGTCAAGGCATTTTTGCTGAACCCTCCCCCAATTATGTTGCCACATAAGTTCAAGCCTATGCCCCCTTTCTCTCCCTCAGTGGCGCACCAAATGCTAGCACACCGGTGTCTGGTTGTTCCACCTCTACACGTGCAGATATTGCGAAGATATGTGAAAATGGGAGACGTTACTACTAATGGTACCTGAGGACGTGTGGCTACTTCCACTACATCGATGCGCACGATGTTGGGCTGCTCCAACTCTTCTTCCACTGCTCTCTGCGTCTAGTGGTAACAATCCATGATGCTCTACTCACTTGTCTGCTCGTGTAGCGCGCCCTGTCTCGCCCACCTCCAAAAGCTTTTTTTAAAAAACATTACCGGGGCGGAGAGTTTCCCCACCTTTTCATTTCAAAAAATTGTTCCCTAGGCAACGCCAGGGAGCAGGCAAGAGTTTACATAGTCACAGAATTACAAGAGCGGATGTGATTACACCACCCACCTCCAAAAGCTTAGTGATGAGATGAAACCTAATGCCTGCGAGCTCCTCCTTGAAACCCTTAGACGCCTTCATGTTCCTCCCTGACACGCAATGTGGTTGCATAATTGATCGAATTTTCCCTTTGCCCCCACCGAGTGCGCTGGCCATTTCCAATTACTGGGTAACCAACATCAAAGCTTTAAAAGACATTATTTATTTTAACATGAAAGTGTAACAAGTCAGCTTCCACGGTGCAGATATGACCACGATTAGAATTAATCTGGTGCTACACACGCCTACATTTAAATCAATTTCACCCTTTCCATTCTCTTTTTTCCCCTCTAGTCTAAAAATAAACATGACCGAAGAATCGAGTAACAAAGTACTAGCTTTCTTAAGGATCGATGAACAAAAAAAGTAGCTGAACGGCATCATCAGGAGTCCACGTCATCATCCAACCCCACTTCAGTCTTCAGCCGAGCACGGCGCAGTCGCGGCGGACGTTCCCCTGGGCCGTCGTGGTCTTGACCCCGACACGGCCCATCTTGGTGATGGCGTCCACAAAGGCCCGCTCGAAGGCGCCGCGACTCCGGGCCAGCGCCTCGACGGTGGGCCTGGACCTGGGGTCCGTCTGCAGCACCTGGTCCGACGCCAGCAGGCCCTTCCCGGCCTGCAGGTTCCGGAAGAACTGGTTGTCGAAGGTCACCGGCGAGACCGGGTCCATGGACACGGCCACCCGCGCGTCCACCCTCGCCGGGCACCACGCCGCCAGCTGCGCCGCGTACCCGCGTCCAGCGTCGCGTCCGCGCCCCGGAGGCGCCCCGCGAACGCGCTGCAGTGCGCCAGACCCACCGTGTGCCCGGCTGCATGCATGTAAGGTAGCACGAGTGGTTGTCAGTCATGGCGTCCCGCATGGCCGTATGAGCAGGATCGGAACGATCAGGAATGTACCTGAGAGGGCGACCATGTCGGCCTGCGACAACCCATTGGCGGCGAACATCTGGTTGAGCTGGTCCAGGTTGAAGAAGGGCGCCGGCACCCTCCCGTTGACGCTGCTCGCCGTCGACCTCAGCCCGTCCAGCCGACCCAGCTCCACCGCGTACGACGGACCACCGGCCTACACGCGCGCGCCCGCGGCGTAATTGCAGTGCCCGTTTAACGCTAATGCATGCGTGGCGGCGTGCGTACCAGCGCGATGGCGTCCCTGGTGGCCATGGCGAGGATGTCGGCGCACGACACCTTGCCACGGCACCCGGGCACGGCGTCCACGGCCGCCCTGGCCCTGATCACCGTGTCGAAGCCGTCGCCGGCCAGAGACTGGTTGATCGGGTGGTCTTTCTCCGCCGTGTTGTTCGCCGTCGACGCCACCATCAGGGACGCGTCGCAGCCCTGCACGTCGACATCGCACCGGCTATGCATGGGCAACCTACACGATCCCGGTCACATCGTCGAATGCATGTAGTGATTACCTCGACGAAGCAGTCGTGGAAGAAGAGGCGCACGGTGGCGCCGACCGTGGCGCGCGTCTGCTGCATCTTCTTGGCCACCACGCCGCGGACGATGGACTCCACGTTGGGGCACACGCCGGCGTAGTACCCGCGCCGGAGCTGCGCCTCACAGACGCTGCCGCCTCCCTCCGCCGCGACCAACACCACCCAGAGCACTGCCACCGCCGCACGCCTCACGCTACCGCCGCCGTCGCCGCCCATCATGCTGATCTGATCGATGTACGTGTGGGATAATTAGAATCATAAGGTCACTGTTACTAGCTTGGTAGGTACTGCATCTGGGCCGTCCGATTCGGCGGCGGTAACGACTGCAATGAGATTTCAATAAAAGTTGTTGCGGGGAGGACAAGAGAGGATATAAGATCGAGGGGATGGAGTTGAGGAAAAATTTTGAGCCGCACGGACGACGAAAGTTTGCGAAACATTGTTTTTCTTTGGGTTAACACAATCCATACACACTCGGGATTTTCAATGAAAATTTCTTAGAATGAAGGTTCCTAGTAGTATCACCAGATTTCTTGAATCTTGTTGTCTGAAATCCACTATCGAATTTCTTGAAGAGTCATTTGAATAAAAACAACTTTCTATGGCCTGGTTTTAGTAGAGCTGTTAAGAAAAATGCTTCTCAGATAAAGATGCACAATAAAAAAAAAAAGACGGTGAAAATAAGTTGGTTGAGCTCAGCGTTTGCGTTTTTTTAAGTACAAAACTGACCACAGAACCTAATATCTTTATAAACTATAAGAGCAACAATGCAAGTCCTTAATCAATCCCTACTCTACGTTATAGGAGTTTGGGTATAAAATGCAACTTCAGTGGGGTTTTATCAAAAAAAAAAAAATACAACTCCAAAGTGGGGTCTTAAATAAACTCTCACTTTTTTTGTCCTCTTAAAATTCACTCCCAATCCTCTAGCAATAGAAGCCTCCTATCCACCCTCTCAAACTAAAAATAGGAGTCCATTTTGTACCACTGGAGATAGGAGTCTATTTTTGTAGGAGGGGTGGCTGGAGATGCCCCCAAACAAAACCTATATATCCTTCTACCTTCCAATAGCTTATCCATGTCTTGTGCTTATTTTGGAGCGCCAGCTGTACTATTTCTCCACCGGTGGATTGGTTGGTGTCTACTTTGTTGTTTGTACTACCATCTTCTTTTGGCGCCCAAGGAACAAGACGGCATGTATCTTTCTTATTCCCGGTGCATCGTGCCTCTTTGGACCCTCTCAAATTTGTTGTATGTATGTTTTAGCTCGGTTGCATAGCTAATCTCGTAAGTCTTTATTCATTTCGGCCATGTGACAACAAGCAATTGATCTAGCAAGAGGGAGATAGGTTTACGGAGTGTTTGGAACTGCTTGGTTTTTGTGATAAATTTGTGTTTGACAACTTCCTTTTTTTCCAAAAAAAAAAAAAAAGCATGTTGCGCATGAGCCTTTGACATTTACCTACACGTGAAGTCGTGTTGTATTAAAAAAAAAACCTCTGACATTTACCACGGTGAAACAGTAACAGTTAGTTTTAGTATACTCTAGTTATGTGGTACGCCTACGGTCGTTCCTGATGTGGATAACTTCTAGAGCTCTACGGCACGGATGAGGTATGTACGAGCTCGACAACAGTCTCGTGAGTAGTTGCCTAAGTTGTAGGCTGGGGTGTAGGCGTCGTGTTCTTATCTGTATGTCACCCCATTCGCGTTGATCGGACTCTTATCTTCTTAATACAAAAACGTGCAAAGCTTTTGCGTGATTGAGAAAAAAAAAAGTTTCGCAGGGTAGGCGCAGTTGAGGCAGTGCTCTGTTTTGTCTCAAAAGTTTGCTGCTCCTTTTCGATATGTCATTGGATTATGATCTACTACCAAAATTCGAATATTTTTTTGTTCTTTCGTTTTTAACTACCCCATGTGTTTCACTTTTCGTCAGTCTATCAGATAATCCAACAATCAGTGGCAGTAGGTGACGCCGTGGACATTACTGGCCGTGGAAGCAGAGTATGCAAAGAACACGTACGCCATGCCGGGCATGGAAGCAGAGTTTGCGAGGAAGGGGAGGGAGCAGAGCCGCGGGCCATGGAGGCTGGCGCTCACGCTCCTTCTACTCTCTCGCGGGCGAGCGCCTTGCTGGAATGCCAGTCCACCATGCCGGAACCTGAGGCTGCTGGCGTTGGAGCCCCTAGAGGTGGGCATCAGCAGGCAGCAGCCCGCGAAAGCCACCCCTGGAAGTGGGACCCGTAGCTGTGTGGGGCCGTTCCGGTGCAGCCAAGAACGTGTGGTGGAAGTGGCCGGGCGCGTCGGCGGAGGGGATGGTGTGCTCAGCGGTGGCGGAAGCTGCTGGGATTCGAGCTAGGAGACGGTGCTGCGAGCAGGCGTCGCCACTGCGCGGACACCGCGGGCAGGCACCGTCGCTCCACCACACGTGATGGGCCGCCGCGGCCGGGCGCCACGGCTCCGCTTGGCGCATTTGATGAGAAGTGCTACACTGCTACAGTGCCAAATTTTAGTGTACTGAACACAGCCACTATGCCTGCTGACAAAAGGCGGTCCTCGTAATGTCTTGAAAAGAATGCATCGGTACGAAAAGGCTAAGTTTCTAGTATATAAATAATATTCATATTTATGCTTTTAGATTAACTAAGAAACATGCCCGCGCGTTGCAGAATCTTAAAAAAAAAAATGTTATGCACTCAATTAGAATAAGGGCATCATAAAATTTTTCTTGCATTGCTAAGCACAAAAAATTGTGCTCATAAATAAAATTAATGAAAATAGGTAAAATAAATATTAAATTTCATAAATTCTTTTTTAGACATGTAAAGATTTGTAACTCAATTATCATGGAATTAGTTATATTGATATCAAGAGCTACTATGTGTGATGATTATGACACAAGGTCACTCTCAATTTTCCATACTTTGCGAGAGGATGGCACCGGTTCATACTTTCACAATTTGTTTTTGGACAATCGACTATATTTAGACTATAATAATATGAGTTTTGATTTTTAATACATTAATAAATTTATGGTAGAAATATTTATTTGTCATCACCAAAGGTATAAGAAGTTCAAAGCCTATATATTGTGTTGTCTTTTTTTTTTTTATCTATCTGCATGTGAGTATTTACCTTTGCTAGTTTGGTTTCTTCCGTCCATTAGTAGAGGTTGTGGCTATCAAAATTATAGGAGGGAGTAATCAATCAAAACCGATATAAATGTTGGATCCGGATTTTTTTTTTTGTTGGTGAAAACTTGTAAATGTTGAATCGCTTTTTTTTTTTTTTTTTTTTTTTTTAATCTTCTACATCTACGAAAGGAAAAAAAGAGATGAGACTTGCACTTGAGAGATATGTCGTTCCAAAGCACCTCCGGAAGTCATTGGTAAACGATTGTTTTTATAGCCAACAAAAAAGGCAAAAAGTACGTATTTGTTTGAAGACCGATGGGATCCGTATTTGTGGCCTCAATTGGTTCCGGGCTTAGTTTAGGACTGCACCGACGCTATGCACGTATAGGCATGCAACGACCTTGGTTCGGCGACCTTGGTTCGGTCTCGGGAAAGCTTTCCACGGGGGCATGCAAATATCTCTTCATGGACTCTTTTACTACGGACTCTATACGAGCGAAAGAACATCGACGGATGAAAAAAATAGGTGACGTGCCTCGAACCTCAAAAAGCTACGTCAATGGCCGGGCGCAAAGATGGTTCCGCACGTAGCCACCCCCCTCGCATCTTGTACTCGCCTCCACCGCCTCTCTACTTTCCTTTTTCGAGGTGGGACTAAATACTCCGATCTCACACCGCATCATGACGACTTGTTGTGACATGGTGGTGCCGGGCTCGCCTCGTCTTATATCGTTCATGGGCTTTTAGTCGCACCAACGTGGTGGAAAAAAAAGCCCTATGAAAAAGCCCGGTGAAAAGCCCGTGAAAAAGGAGGTGGGACTGAAATTTTCTCTCTTTATTAGTAGGTATATAGATAGATTTATTAGGAAAAGTTCAAATTACTCCCCTCAAGTATAACCAAAGTCCGAATAACCCCTAAAGTATTTCTTGGTTCACTTTACCCCTAAATCTGTGCACATTGGTTCAATTTACCCCTTTACACAATTTATCTTTTTTTGTTTCTCCATATACACAAGTGCAGTTTTAAGTTCAAATTTTGCAAGTTTATAGCACACAACATAAGGTATGTTAGAAAAATATATCATGAATTTTTCATCAGTATTTTGATAGGGTAATATATTTAATAAGAAAGTTTATCGTTAAGATACAAAATTATATAAAATCAATGATGAAAAATTCGTCAAATATCTTTTTTAATATAGATTATGATGTCCGCCAGCCACCTTGTAAAGTCTCAAATTGAAATTCAACTTGAGTAAGGAGAAACTAAAATGACAAGTTGCATTATGGGGTAAGTTGAACCAAATAGCATAGTTTAAGGGGTAAATTGAACCAAAATATACTTTAGGGGTTATTTGGACTTTCTCTATAGTTGAAGGGAATAATTTGGACTTTTTCCAATTTATTATGACAATATATTTTGTAACTAATTTAATAGTACTTAATAAGGTCTTAAAACACGGAGGTGGTAAATTATCACTATGTTGATGATCGGATTGCACCTTGGAGGGTGACGACAGTATCATCATCTGACCACGCTTGTTCAAGAAAACGTCACCAATGACGTCAAACGAAGCTGCTGCAAGCCGCTTCATTGCGCACCTGCATCATCATGTCGCCGGCGGCCGGCAGCCGTTTGGACGTACTAGCATTCGGATCGGAAATTCCTTTTTCTTCACAAGGACAAAAGCTTGTTGCCACGCATGTACACCAACCAATACTTCATTCAATCATTCGATTATCGACACGAAACATCAATGAAAATAAGTTGTGTGCGTCACTGACAGATGTATGTATGCCTCTGTTCGGTAGCACGTACGTGTGTCGTCCAACTTGTTTGGCCATATCACATCCAGTACTTCCGTGCTCACTAGTCATCACTAGCGCTCACACCGTCACGGAGCATACACTGGCCGCGTACGCACAGCTACGCTACCAATGGCCGGCGGCGTCCAAGAACCTCGCGACGTCGACGTCGACGTCCAGGCCAGCAGCAGCAGGGGCGGCGGCGGCCGTCGTCCTCAGGCGGCGCGCGTGCTGGTGTTCCCGCTGCCGTTCCAGGGCCACATCGACCCGATGCTGCACCTAGCAGGGGTGCTCCACGCCCGTGGGCTAGCGGTGACCGTGCTCCACACGCGCTTCAACGCGCTGGACCCTGCACGGCACCCGGAGTTCCAGTTCGTGTCCGTCCCCGACGGCACGCCCGCCGAGGTCGCCGCCACGGGGCGGATCATCGACATCATCCTCGCCATCAACGCCGCCATGGAGTCCTCGTCCTCCGCCGCCGTCGAGGAAGCGCTGGCGTCCGCCGCCGCGGCGACGGCGAGCCAGCCTCGTGCATCGTGCGTCTTCATCGACTCCAACCTCCTCGCCGTGCAGAGGGCAGCCAAGAAGATCGGGCTGCCCACGCTGGTGCTGCGCACGGGGAGCGCCGCCTGCTTCGGCTGCTTCCTGGCGTACCCCATGCTCCATGACAAGGGCTACCTGCCACCGCGCGAGTCGGAGCTGTGCACGCCGGTGCCGGAGCTGCCACCGCTCCGAGTCAAGGACCTCGTTTACTCAAGCACAGCGACCACGAGCTGGTCCGTCGAGTCCTCGCGCGGGGAACCCAGACGGTGCGAGGCTGCTTCGGCATGGTCGTCAACACGTTCGAGGCGCTGGAGCCTGCCGAGATGGCCAGGCTTCGCGACGAGCTCGGCGACGACGTCCCGGTGATCCTCGCCGCCGGGCCTCTCCACAAGCTCTCCTCCAGCATCAGCGGCGCCGGGAACAGCCTTCTCGCCCCGGACCGCAGCTGCATCGAGTGGCTGGACGCGCAGCGCTCCGGGTCAGTGCTGTACGTGAGCTTCGGCAGCTTGGCGGCCATGGACTCTGACGAGTTCTCGGAGCTTGCCTGCGGGCTGGCAGAGAGCGGCCACCCGTTCCTCTGGGTCGTCCGACCCAACCAGGTACGAGGAGCTCGGCGGCTGCCGGATGCTTTGGAGGATGCCGTCAAGGCGGGGAGAGGCATGGTGGTCCGGTGGGCGCCGCAGCAGGAGGTGCTGGCGCATCCGGCGGTGGGTGGGTTCTGGAGCCACTGTGGGTGGAACTCGACGCTGGAGGGCATCAGTGAAGGGGTGCCGATGATCTGCAGGCCGGACGCCATTGACCAGATGATGAACACGAGGTATGTGCAGGATGTTTGGGGTGTTGGGTTCGAGCTGGAAGGGGAGCTGGAGAGGGGCAAGATCAAGGACGCGATTAGGAAGCTGATGAGTGAGCCGGAGGGAGATGAGATGAGGAGGAGAGCACGGGAGCTTCGGGGAAAAGTGGAAGGGTGTTTGGAGAGGTCTGCAGGGTCTTCACAGGTTGCCATTGACAAGTTGGTTGACTACATACTGTGTCTCTGTGAACCTTTGTCTTGTGTGTATCTTCAGCAGGTTTAATTTACAGTTGCAGCTTCAAGAGCTGATATTCTTTACCCTCCACAATGTTGAGTGGTGCCAGAAAAAATTTGTAGGCCCCATGTCTAAATTGTAGCAGCGCTCTCGATATGTTGCAGTGTGTGAGATGTGTGGGAGCGCTCCCAAGAGCCCCCGCTTCTGGACGAATCTGCATGCACACCTTCCATGGCCGCCGCCCTCCTCCATCTCCTGATCTGCATGCCACCTCAAATCCGTGCCCGCCCCCACCTCCCATGGCCACAGGCGGCGGCCCCAAGCTCCCATGGCCACCCCTCGCCGCCCTCCTCGTTCCTCCCCAGATCCGCGAGCAAACCGACGGCCCCACCTGCCATGGCTGCCCGTGCCTCCTCACCGTGGGCGGAGGCGTTCAAGTGCCCATGCGCCTGGGTGTTTCCTTGTGCTATTTTTGGCTTTGATTTCGTTGTGCTATTTTTGGCCTAGATCTCCCGTGGTATGCATGTCCACAATGGTCGGCCGTAGTATGCATGTCCACCATGGCCGCGGGATCGAGCACGGAGCACACTACGACGGCGGCGAGCCCTGAGGTCAGAGGCGAGCAGGGGAAAAAAATCATTATTTTATTGTTTGGGCAAGAGTTGGAACCGGAGCAACTCCCAATTTTCCTGGCACTGCTCTGAGTTAGCTTCGCTGCATGCAGTGTAGGGAGTGGTTCCAAAATTTTATCTCTCCTCTTTTGACACCACTTAAGCTACACATTGTGGAGGGCCTGGACAACTCCTATCAATTATAGTGTCCTCTTTCTTAATTGCTGTCAATCATAGCTGATATTGTTGCATAATACTCCATGTATCGCAAATTATAATTCATTCTAAAAATCTTGAAGAGTCAGAGCATCAAGTTTAACCAACATTGCAACAGAGCCCATTAATTTACTACGAATCATACTGCATATCCCTACTATCCTCAAGAAGGACAATCTCAATCGACAAACCTGAAATGGAGTAAAACTTGCTGCTTACTGCTATATAGCCATCAACTCATGATGTAAACATGCACACCTCTCTTTTGATTGACATTATATTAAATTTCTTTGGCATGCATGCTATTTTTCTATAATTTAAATTTGCACCTCTAAGGGACTTGAATGGCAGGGCTCTATGATTTCAAGAGAATGGTATTGTTTTTGATGAATGCCACCCAGATGCTTTTTTATGCTAATTAGTTAGGGGAAATATGTTCCGATTTGTGACGCCATAGCAGCAACTTGAGGGTTAATGGAAGTCAGGAGCTTTGCGTCTCAATTAAGGTAAGAGAAAAGGGTTAAATGTACAGTTTATAGCTCAGCAACAGGGGAAGGCAACAAGGAGGAAAAGAGGAAAAGACCAAACACTGGTGCATCAGAAGGAAAAAAATTGGGTACGGATGGTCCTTACCTGGCTTTGTGCGGACGGCCAGTTAAATTACGACGCGTGGATGGTTATAGATACGGCTGACGCCGCCGCCCAGCGCGGCTCGCGATTGAACTCCTCGGCTCGTTCTAGTGTTGGCCGGCTGTGAGACCCGCTCTTGGGCCAAGATGATGGGCGGGGCGAATGGCGGGTTCTTGTAGCGACGGGGGGCTCGCGTTCTGTAGCTCGAGCTGGCGGTTCTTGTAGCGGCGAAGGATAGTCCCAAACCGGAGGTTGAAGAAGAACCTGAACCAACTTAAATACGGGGCGGAAATGGTATTAACTCCGGTTTGAGCCTTTTCGCTTGCGGCGAGACGAAAAGCGTAAGAGAGTTAATTATCAATGTGTGGTTCATTCAACGTGTAGAGTGGACTTTAGCGTGTATTTCGGGTCCCGGGTTGTTACACCGGCGTTGGCTCTCATAGATCTGGACGGGCTTGACAACTCGCGCGGAGATCAGGGCTCCCGCCATCAGCATCGTCATCCCGTAACTAGGGAGCGTGATGGGAAGTTCTAAGTCGCGCAGGCCATCAATTGCATTGGCAGGTGCCATGGAGGCTAACCCTGCCTTCAATCTCTGCTTATCCATACGTGCTAGCTAGTAAGTAGAACAGAGAACACTGATGTAAAACACTGAAATCATAATTGCCGTGCAAATGCTTCACAGGCTCCTAACTGCACATCTCGATCTACAGACTTTACCAACTCTCAATATGCTTGAACTGAACTGAGGAAGACATCAGTCTTGTAGATCAATTATCCTTGTCAATAGTCTCATTCATTTACATACACCCTGCAGCACAACAAGCAGCAATCACATTATATGCATAAATGGTCAATACTCACACGAGTGCGGCGATGAGCTTGGTGTCGGGGCGTCGGACGACCTTGTGGGCGGCGCCCTCAGGGGCTCTCACTGGGCGGCCGTTCATAGCTGCGAGGGGAGAAAGGGCAGCGCCATGGAGGAGAGCAGCGGCTGACCGCGAAGACTGCGGTGCTTAAGGCATCAGCGTTGCGGACGAGGAGACGGACTGATTAGGACGAGACATCAGCCGCGAGCGTCGCCTCGAGCCAAGTTAGATCGCAAGCCAGCACCAGGACGCAGGAGTCAGGACCTCTCTAGTCCACGTGTCGTAAGTTGACTGGACATCCGCACCATGCTGGGTGAGGACGGTCCGCACACAATTTTTTTCCCATCAGAAAGCCCACCAAACACTGGCACTTTTCTTATTTGGCGCACGCGCGCTACTTGAGCAAACGGCGCACGCTGCTTTACGCCTCCTCTAGTCTTCTCAGATCAAGAGCCCACGCGCATCTTTTTTGTTTGGGCCGTCCTGTACGGTTTGATTTTTATTAATTTTTTTTAAACCAGTGAAACGCCTGTGACCGCCTCCCACCCGGGTGCCCGTTCCCTTTCCCATTTCTCCCTCCTCCTTTCTCCATTTCACTGTCCTCGACGCGACGAAAGCCCTCGCCCCCATCGCCGGACGCCGAAGTTTCGATTTGGTCCACGGCAGACTATCCCTTCCGGGCGGCGCGCCCCTCTCCCTTCGTCTTCCTCTAGGCGGATGCCTCGTCGACCCTGTGCGCTCTCTTGACGTAGAGGTGAGTGTTCGCCGTTTTTCCATTAGGTTTTCGATTTTTGGGGGCGGATTCGTCGCCGGGAAAGGAGATTAATAGCAGATGGGGTTTCGATTTGGGCAGATTCGTCACCGGGGAGGGGATTCATAGCCGATGTGGTCTCAATTTGGGCGGATTTGGGGAGGCGGAGTTGGATTTGAACGGGATGAGTAGGGGTCCAGTGAATCGAGCGGCTCAATCCAGGGGCCGCTGCAGCAAGGAGGCCGACGTTGACATCTCCTACAGAGGTGGATCCAGCAGCCTCATCCACCCCGGTGCCCCATCCATGGCGCCCCGACCAGTGGCCTGCCTCAACCTGGATCCGCCCTGCCTACTGGTGAAGTGGTGATCGTTATGCCCTCTGCAGCTTGTTGCCTTGAATCCCTAACCCGAACTAGATCCGCCACTCCCCTTTCTTCATGTGTGGATCTGATGACCTCTCCTTTTTCTTCTGAATTTGTGGTATTTGTGGCGGTGTGAATGGCAGCCCCTCAACCACGACCTGCTGTGCTTCTCATCCAGCCATGAGCAGCTCTGCTTCTCAGTCCAAGCATAGCTGGCCAACGAACCCCAACTATGCTTGGTACACAGAGGAACACAGGTGAACTCCACTCAAATATTTGTGGGACAGTTGCTGCTTGTCTTTGCTTTTACGGTTTTTAACCATTTGGGTTATGAATGCACATGGGTAGGTTGCAGTATCCAAATGTTGTATGCTAATGGATTGCCCTTAACAGGAATCACAGTAAGTAAGTCTAAGCGTGTATTAAATACACAGGTGTTTATGCACAAGTGGTTAATATAAGGTCTGGAGTATGCCATATTTTCTTACTGGTATAATTTTTTTTGTCAAAAGCAGAAAAATGTTTGTGCAGAATTATTTATAGTTGTACACAACTTTCTTCTGGTACTGCTGTCTTAGTACGCAAAACTCTGTTAGGTTCCAACTTTCAAGCCATAGAACATGATATTTTTGGCATCAGATGAAAAGTGTGCAGATAGTTGTAACTCGTAACATGTCTTATTCTGGTTTTTCTTTGTCTGAAGTTATAGAAGCACACTGAAAAGTGCGCAGACAATTGTAACATTTTCCTAGCTGCACATCATTGTCTAGCATGTTTTCTGGACAACTAAATATATCCTGATTTGTCTTATTTACCTGAAATCTAGCAGATGTTTGAAAGCATTTCTAACAGATGAAGGTTGCAAGGGAGAAAAATCATCCCATGATACAGGTATGCAATTATGAATTCTCCTCAATTATAATTGACAACATGACATAGTTGATAGCTTCATATCACTATAATCTTAGTTAAAAAGAGCTTGCTGTTTGATAGCTTACAATGGTCTTTAAATTATTTCACAAACATTTCAATGTTGTAGGAGATTAGTGCTTGCTCTCAGTATGTGGGAGTAGATCAACACACTCAGCTAAGAGTGTGAAGCTACTCGCAGCAACGGATTAGTACTTGCTCTCCTATTACATTATTACTTGCATTTACCACTAATTACTACCATTAGTACTTACTATTACCACCCACCAGCATTGATGTAATACTACCTAGATAGCTAGCTCCATGTCCATGATATATGAGATACTACTGCTACAACAGCCACTAGTTCATTCATGTACACTCTGATAGCACTAGGTATGATGCTTACCAACCACAAGAAGATACTACTACCACATGTAACTCCGGACTGCTTGCTGAATGCAAACATCCATTACAAGCCAAAACACCCCGGACTGCTTGCTGAATGCAAACAGCCATGGCACCCTTGCAAGGGTCTTTAAATTATTTCAAAAACACCTCAATGCTGTAAGTAAGCTGTTAACCAGTCAAGTAGGAGATTTTTGTTAAACAGGCAAGCTGTGCTGTCGCTACTGTTTTTTTGACACATGACAAGCTGTAAGTAAGTTGTTTCCTTATGGGCTTGCTGAAATTTGTGAGTTGAATCTGTGAGCTGCTGAAATATGTGAGAATATAAGTGATAGTTATGATGAGATCGTCACCGATTTTTTTGTTTCTCACGATTGCCTACTCTCTTTTTTCAACATCTAAGACATGCGTGACCGATTTTTTGTTAATCCCCAGATCCCCTTTTAAAAATATTTTTTTTTGTAAATCCCTGTATGAGACCGTAATCTGCACCTAATTCAAAACTACCTCTTCCTGGTGATGACTGATCAATCTTAGTTGGATTCTCGAGCATCATTGAACTGTAACAATGAAGTCACAGATCCATTCTAAATTTGTGTGCAAACTGTAGTTTAGTACAACAAATACAGTGCTATTTTATGTTTGGTTTATGTTTATATCAGTATGTATCTTCAGACTAAGCAGTGCTTTTTTGTGAGCAAGGCATCGTGGCTTCAATTTTTTTCTTGGGTTCACCCTCAAGTTTTATCTATTACCTGATTCAGTCTTCTCGTGGAGAGAATCATTTGCATAGGGGTTCTCTTTGTGTTTTTTTCCAGCTTGTTTATGATCATGCAAAATGGCCAAATGATTTAACAAAATGAAATTATTTAGTTCCTGAACTTCAATTATTGTCCATTGCAGATAGAGCACCTGACATGGCTCCAAAGTTTGTGAATCAACTGTCTAGTTTCAGATTTTTAATAAATCTGGGAACAACTTTTGCATTTCATTCCTGTAATAATTATTTGTTCCTTGGACCTCCTTGTGTGAGTGTGGTAGAGAAGTGCAAATGCTGAATTGTACTAAGAAAGAGTAGTGTTCCTGATGGTAATTTCCTGAAATCTATATCCTGAATATGAAGTTGGACTGTAGTAGACAACGGAACCCCTAGTTACTTTTCAGGGAACAGTAATTGAAGTAGGATTTTCTCCCCTATTATTTTTTCCTTGCTTTTCCTATATATGTGGCTTTGCCTTGTTGCATTACAAGAATTAGATGACCCCATTAGCACGCATGGTGCCATGCAGTAGCATGCAGCTATTTTTTTGCACAGTAGTCTGCAAAGTTTCGTCAATGATATGTTGTATCACCTTTTTTTTTTTTTTTTTGCTATTTTGGACTTGACTGACTGTACTTGTTTTTGGTGACATGCTAAACTAGTCTCCATACTATTACTAGATCCTATTGTCTGAGTTAAGGTTTCCTATATATATATTTTTTTCCTAGTCATTATCATACGTTCAAATACTTTCTCTGAACTGCTGCTTTTAATTTCCTTTACAAATTGTTGTTTCAGGTTTTCTCACTTGATGATGGCCCATGTGGTAACATCTGGATAGCGATTGGAGTACCAGTGAGCATACTACCTGAGGACACAAAGTTAACTATTTTGGTAGATTCTTCACAGTAAGTTTCAGAAGGTATCTCTCCTGTTGTTTTCTTCTTAGTTATTGTATTGTGTCTCGCCTCGCTTTTACTGATAAGATATGTGGCCTGAGCCTCACTTTCTAATTATTTCCTCATTAGCTTTATTTGCTTTATTTCTGCAGCTATGATGGCATACTTGTGAATTCTATTGAGGCAATTCTCAAGGTAGTATTAGATAACAAGAATGTTATGATCATGTTCTATTTGAATTGAATTGATAGAATTACCTTCTCAAAGTCAGATATTTGATTTGGACCAATGCGCTCTAAAGGTTTTATTTCTCTATATTTGTGGTATAGATAGGGAGATATAGAGAGAGAGATATGGAGAGAGAGAGGGATAGAGAGGAAGAGAGAGGGAGAGAGAGATAGAGGGAGATGGAGAGAGGAAAGAGAGGGAGACAGAGGTAGAGATAGAGATAGTGAGATAGGGAGAGAGAGAGAGACAAAGAGATAGAGAGAGGGAGAGAGATAGAGACCGAGAGAGGGACAGAGATATAGAGAGAAGGAGAGAGAGAGATACAAGTTTGAAAATTAAAAGCATGCCCCCTACTAGGCAATGGTTTGTGCCCATATTTTATTAACATGTTTGAAACATTTATTTTTTTATAGAATTTCTAGACAAATTCCAGTCAATGTTGTTGCCCCTGTTGTTGCCCCTGTGGTTGAAGCTCCATTCTAGATGTTAAAACTTCTGATGCATATGCATTTTTGACCAATATATGTTTGATTGAACTAACATGTAAATGTATTGATCATTCATTTTTCCTTAAAAAACATATTCCTAATTGGTTTTGCATGCAGATCTTCTATGATCCGTACTATCCACTGTAGACTTATAGTAGAAGAAGCAATAATAGCAATAATAGCTGTTCTCATTTCTTGAAGTTTGATATTTTCTTTCAATTGAACACCGGCTGTATGAAACCTAAGTCTTGCACCTGTCTTTATAATCTTTTTTTAACTCTTTTCTTCCAGCCTGCTCTTAGTTCAGGTTTAGTCCCTATAAAAAAGGGCAGCAGCACCATAAGCTAAAACCTAAACATTTCATTAGCTAGCTCTGAAGGTAAGAGTTGTAGTAAACTGAACTCTGCCTTGCATAGCACAAGATTAGGAAACTGAACTCTGCCTTGCACCATAAGCTGAAGGTGAGTGTTGGCTCGAACCAAATCTCTAGCTGTATGCACAACATAAGATTTGGTTCCCTCCAATTTCTCATCTTGAACTGTCCCAAATGCAACTTTGGAGGCCTTTTCAGGCATTATTATATATCCTTAATGAGTGAATAAAATCAGCATTTCTAGTTAACCAAAGAGTAACCGTTCGTCCCATTTTGGGTCTTGTGGAAAGGATTTCATTTTGAATTGAACCTCTGAACATTTCCAAATTCACAATTGACAATGTCATATGTGTGGTATTAATTTCAGGTTTGACTGAATCTCCTCTGAAATCAATTCCGTGTCACCCATATTTGACTTGTAGGATTGTAAAGTACTGCAAAGAAACTATAGTAAAAACTAGATTTTCTCAGTGATTTCGTGTGTCAAGGGACCATCGTTTTTAGTGGCAATGAAGTAACTGTGCAATAATTTTCGTAAAAAGCAAATATCTTCATGGGTGCTCGCAGTAGAACCTAACATCTAGTTTTTCTAAAAAAAAACATCTGAATATAGCTGCTGGTACCATTCATGCCATGTATATACTAGTATCAATGAAAGAATCCACATGGTCAAATAGTCGTATACAAAAGCATTTTGCAGAGATGTCAAATGTGGTCCACTAAAAGGTTACAAACTGTGATACTGATCTCTGTCTTAATCTTTATTAACAACTTGTATGAGAGAGAGAGAGAGAGTTTAAAGCCTGCATCAAACCAATCTGAGGTACATGCAGAAAGCATCATAAAGATAGACACTTGTCCTGGTAATACTTTATTGACTGTGTTGTTGTTTCTGCCTTTGCCTTTATTGACTGCATCAAACCAATCTTTGACTTGTCTGCCTTGAGTTCATGCCATAGCAACCTTTTATAATAAACTTTTTATTGCTAGGTTCAAAACTTTAGACTATAACATTAGCAACTTTGTACTAATAGGTTGAAAACTTTACACTCGATGTTACAGAACTTTGAACCATGACATAGCAAGCTTTGTAATGCTAATTAAATAACTTTAAACTATTTTTACGATAATCTTTTTGAAATTTTTACAAACTATATACTGCAAGGTTAAAAAACTTCAGACTATAGTATTAATAAACTTTTTACTGCTAGGTTCAAAACTTTTAGATTACAACATTAGCAACTTTGTACTAATAGGTTGAAAAACTTTACACTCGATGTTACAAAACTTTGAACCATGACATAGCAAGCTTTGTAATGCTAATTAAATAACTTTTGAACTATTTTTTACGATAAACTTTTTGAACTTTTTACAAACTATATACTGCTAGGTTAAAAACTTTAGACTAAGTATTAATAAACTTTTTACTGCTAGGTTCAAAACTTTAGACTACAACATTAGTAACTTTGTACTGATAGGTTGAAAACTTTTACACTCGAATTTATAAAACTTTATACTATTACATAGAAAACTTTTTACTATTACATAGAAAACTTTTAACCTAACAGTACAATGTTTATAGTGTCATAGTTCATAGTTCTTAACCTAACAGTACAATTTTTAGTGAATGGCCGTGTTTTATAGTGAACAATGTTTGTTGTCTCTCTCTCTCTCTCTCTGTGTGTGTGTCTATCTCTGTCTATCTCTCTCTCCTTGTCTCCCTCTCTCTGTGTAAGTGTGTATGTCTCTGTTGTGTTTGTGTGTGCTCTGTTGTGTTTGTGTGTGCCTCTCTCTCTCCCTCTATTTGTCTCTCTATTTTATCTCCCTTTGTTTATCCTAGCTTTGGTTTGAGTGTGTACCTCTGTGTGAGTTTGTTTGAGAGTCTATCTCTCTTTGTATATTTCTCTGTGTGATTGCCAGACATTTTTTTGGCTATTGACACATTTCTTTTCTTCAGTGTTGTGTAGAGCAGTCAAGCAGGGGTGGATGAACAACTCTCTTTCATGAAGGTTAGTAGCATTAGAAAGTATGGATCTAAGTGCTGAACTTACTCCAACCAGCACTACTTGTCTATTTTGTTGATGCCTGCTACTCATGCCTATCTCTCTCTCTCTCTCTCTCTATCATTGTGTTTTTGGGTAATGTAGGTGTCAGCTAGGCTGTTGTGGGAACAATGGATAGTGTTGTTCTTGAGCAGATCAGTTAGGCTTCATTCGATGGATTGGTTGGCAATGGCACTCCGCTCTTTTGTTCATCCTTTAGTGCATATAGATTTCTATCTCTACTTGAGTTCTATTTTGAGGGCTTTTTAGGAATTCTGTTTTAGCTATTGCTTTGCCACATTTTGTCATTCATTTCTGCTGAGAGATTGCATTTACGAGCAGCAACTTTTGTTAATGTTGAAGAGAAAATGACTAAAAGTTTTGTCAAAAACCCACTCCACTAATGTTGGTAGGTCGCTCATTGCTCTGTATGGTGACAGGCTGACAGCTCTGTCAGGAAATTTTATTGATAAATCTGACCCCAGACCTCAGCTGGAATTTTTGGTAGGCAGTCATAGTTCTCAGTGGCCTTTTAAATGTCAATACATGTTCCCTGACTATTCCAGTTGTAATCTTTTGTGTAGTTTGACAGCCAAGAGATAAGATCCTTAGATCAAGTCTGTCCTTAGAAAAGAAAAACACACTCAGCATGTGAAACCTATCTAAAAAAAAATATCTACTAATATCAAGTTTTCAACCTACCAATATAAAAGTTTTCTAATGTGGTACTTTGGTCTCCAAACATCGTTTTATTTTTTTTTTTTCCTGATGATTTAATGTTTTATTCATTCTAAGTATAAAGTTTTTAATGTAGCAGGACAATCTTTTTTAAAAAACCCTAGTCATTCAAAGTGTGTAATATAGAAATGAAAAGTTTGATATAAGCTTATATTTTTTTATAATCAAATTTGCTTCTTTTTTCAGGAATATTCATTATTTTGCAAGTCTTGAAGAGAACAGAAGCAACATTTTTACCTTTTTAGTTTTATCCTTTTTAGAAATACAAAAATGTTAGAAATAAATTGTAATTCGTTTTTCTCCTTTTTTTCATTATAGCTCTCTTCCATTTTTTTAACATAGCATAAGTATTTTTTTATGGACATAAGATTTATGGTATTTAGAAACATTGTTTTTGTACTTTTTTACTTCCATATAGATGTGAAACCATCCCCCGCCCTTTTATTTTACCCACAAATACGATGTCCCTAAAGAGAAAAATTTTAGCTTGTACACAAATTTTTTTTTGTGGCCCAATGAAGGTTGACAGGAGAAATAAGAAAAATCGCCCAATGATGCTAGACAAGAGAAACCAGAAATGGATACGGGCCAAAAAAAAAAAAAAGAAATCTTGGCCCATTGAAATGCCCAGACATGAAAAAAAAGTCCACTGGGTACTACTGCATGCGCCGCTACCGGTGCTGGCGCGCGTGCACCGGTTCCATTTCTAGCGCGCGTGCGCCGTGTAGTCATGCCCAAACACTGGTGCATCAGAAAGCCCCAGCTTGCTAGCCTTCCCTTTCTAAAGCCTTTTTCCTTTGTGCAATGTCTTCTTTGATTCTTGAAGCAATCTGCAAAAAGTTTCTTCCCAGCATGTCCTGGTCTTGGTCGAATTGTGTTAGCCTGGCGTCAAAGTGCTCCCACATATGACCGTTTCTTTTTAGAATGTCTCAATACTATCTGACTTACCATTGCTGATTGTGTTCGTGTTTGAGGTTCCTTTACCTGTTAGAGGTAGTCCTAATCTAATCATTCAGATTCAAAAAAAAAAAAAAAAAAAAAAAAAAACTGATCATTCAGGCTATAAACACAGGTGACGGAAGCAGGATCTAATGGATACCGTGCATCGCCTGAAAAACCCCCCTTAAAACCAGGCATCTGAGAAATAGCAGAACCCGGTAGGATCCAAATCAGGACCTTTTAGCTTCTGAAATTATATAAAATTTCACGATCTTCTTCGAAGATTCGTCAACCGTTGCCCATTTCAACCTGTCTGGCCAGTGGCCGTATCCTTTGACCAGAGACCGTCTATTTCATAACATATCGCTGTGGACGCATTGAGAGCGCGCTTATCCCCAACAATTCTTCTCTAATCATTACGAAGTTTCCTCCAAGCAACGGGGAGATAAATAATGTGAGAAATAGTTGGATCCATCACCATGAATCCATGATGGAGATCGAGATAGATTTTGCTACCCACACACTATTTGTTTATATACAACAGAGATGTCCAGCGGTTCAGTTCAGCCATCCTTCATCCCAGCGAGGAAAAGGTCGTCGTCGGAGCCTGCCTGCCGGCAACGCTAACGATGGCCGGAGTGGTTGACGATGGTCCAGTACCCCGCCGCGGCGCTCGCGTGGTGCTGTTCCCACTGCCGTTCCAGGGCCACCTGAGCCCGATGCTGCAGCTCGCCGGCGCGCTCCACGCGCGTGGGCTGGCCGTCACCGTCCTCCACACGGCGTTCAACGCGCCGGACCCCGCGCGCCACCCGGACGGGTTCACCTTCGTCTCCGTGCCGGACGTCGTCCCAGAGGCCGTGGCCGCGACGAACAACGGCATCGCCAAGATCCTCGCCCTCAACGCCGCCATGGAGGCGTCGGGGCACGTCCGCGACGCGCTCGCGTCGCTCCTCGCGGACGCAGAGGAGCCCCGGCTGGCGTGCCTCGTCTTCGACTCCACCCTCTCCGCCGCGCAGAACGCCGCTGCCGGCCTCGGCCTGCCCACGCTCGTGCTGCACACCGGCAGCGCCGCCTGCTTCCGCTTGTTCAGGTCCGACACCTACGACATGCTCCACGACAAGGGCTATCTCTGCCGGCCACAGGTTCGTATCACATAACAAACATGCTGCCACTGATTTTAGAAGCATCATACATATCTATGCAGTACTGTTTTAGGAACGAATTTGATCTCGACATAGATTATTTGTACAGTACATTCACATATCCAACAAGGCCACATTACATTTTGTTTTGTTTCAGAGTCCAACTTACACATGCCGGTAGAGGAGCTGCCACCGCTACAAGTGAGGGACCTGTTTGACCCAAGCAAGCTCCCCAACCAAGAGATCGTGCGCAAGATCTTGAACCGTGCCACCGAGGCTACAACAAACTCCTCCGGTGCAATATTCAACACATTTGAAGCACTTGAGCCCGACGAGCTTGACATGATCCGGGAAGAACTTGCCCATAAAGGTATTCCACCCTTCGCCGTCGGTCCGCTTCACAAGCTCGTCACCTCTAACGATAGCGGCGCCGAGACTAGCCTGCTCAGCCAGGACCGCAGTTGCATCGAGTGGCTGGACACGCAAGCCCCTGGCTCCGTGCTATACGTGAGCTTTGGTAGTGTTGTTCATGTCACTCAAGATGAGTTTACGGAGATCGCTTGGGGCTTGGCGAACAGCGGCAAGCCGTTTCTGTGGGTGGTTCGGCGTGGCCTCGTGCTTGGAGTGGAGAAACAGGAGCTCCCGGATGGGTTCATGTCGGCGGTGGAGGGTAGAGGCAAGGTGATCGAGTGGGCGCCGCAACAGGAGGTGCTTGCTCACCCTGCAGTGGGTGGCTTCTGGACTCACAACGGATGGAACTCCACGCTTGAGAGTATCTATGAGGGGGTGCCTATGCTGTCGAGGCCAATCTTTGGAGATCAATTGCCAACCGCAAGGTATGTGCAAGATACATGGAAGATTGGGATTTTGTTGGAGGGTGTGCTAGAGCGAGGGGAGGTCGAGAAGGCCATCAAGAAGCTCATGGAAGAAGATGAGGGAGTTCGTATCAGGGAAAGAGCAAAGGATTTGAAGGAGAAAGTGAGGATGTGCCTTGACAGCAGTGGGTCTTCTCAACAGGCCGTTGATAAGTTGGTGGATCACATTCTCTCTTTTTGAGAGGTTTTCATCACAACATTATTGGTATTTATGTCTCTTTGAGGTCTTGGCAGAATAAAGTAACTACAGGTTTTATGTTCATGTTTCATGGCATCATGAATCATGATTTTAAACTTTCAAAGTACTGTAGCAATTGCCATTTTTATAATATTAGTTGCTACAAATTTTGTATGAAACTCTTGTCCTCATATTGTTTTTATGAAAACTCTCGTTTTGTATATGTTAAAAAGAATCTTATATAAGTCCTAAACTGCAATCTTAAATACCATGATATTGATGGAATAGACATTTAGTTTAGCCTACGCCACTGAACTAAGATCTAGAAAGGGACAATTATTATAACCTCATCAAGAGGATATATTAATATTATTGGCCAAGGACGGTGGAACTTGTTCGGCTGCATCTGGTTGCTTTGGCTACAGAAAAAGTGCTACGATTTACTATAGAGAATGCTGCCAACAGCCATAGATAAGCACAACCAAGCAAGCTAATTTGTGCTTACCAATCGCTCTTCAATCACATTTACTCCCTCCGTCCCCTAAATAGATGTCATTCTCGCCTCCCCGAAGTCAACGTTTTCAAACTTCCGGCAATTATATATTAAAATATATAAATATTTATGTAAAGTAATTAGTATCATCGGAAAGATCTTTAAGTCTAGTTTTTTAATAAATTTATTTGGAGATATAAATGTGGCACGTATTTCCTACAAACGCAGTCAAAGATGAAAAAGTTTGACCCAACGCACTCCATAGTGACATCTAAAAAGGGACAGAGGGAGTACGTGTTCGTCGGTTCGCTCACGTTCCTACTGTGCTGTGGGTTGTTTGTAACACCCTTGGGCATGCTTTGCCCTCTGCTGGTGTGTGATTTGGGTCATCTCCATTCTCCAACGTCTACACAGATGTTAAGCATACATTTCACAGACAAACACAAGGACTTTTCGTTAAATGATTAGGTTGAAAACAGAGCACGTGTCCACAGTCCACATCATGCATTTTAGCAAGGATTATTCAGGGCAAGGCAAGAAACGAGACCAACAGAGTTAACGAAGTCTTTGACAAGGCTGAAATCAGCAGATCCACCTTCTGACATCAGACAAAGGGTAACACGTTCATTGATCACAGATGAACGCGTAAAGGTTTGTTCATTCAATCCCAAATCACCACGCAAATGTTAATCCAACAAACTAGTAGTAATAGTACAATGATAGCAAGAACTAGGGATGTATTGTTGAAACTTGACTCCATTCTGAGAATCGATCATATACCGTGCGACATGATGAGGCCTCTGAGGTCGCAGGTGAGCTGCTTCTCATTCTCGTGCTTGGGTTCGTCGTCGTCATAATCGCTGTCAGGCCAGTCTCCCAGCGTCAAATAAGGCCTGCGACGATCGAATAGACATCAAGGGAAATCAAATGCAATATAATGGGAGAAGAACAAAACGAGAATCGAAATCGATGGACTGCATATATATGCATGCCCAGTGCCTGACTTTGCAACGTCGTCGAGGTTTTCCGGTGGGACGTTGGGGAGTAGTCCCTGCAGCATTCGCATCATCTGCTCCCTGTAATACCTCACCCCGCGTGAGTAGATCGACATCAACGTGATTCCCCCGAACCTGACGCTCCCCGGCCTGCCGACGTCGATGACCATGCGCTCAGCGTACTGGTTGCGCCACCCCAAGAATCGCAGCCTCGGCGCGCGCAGCGTGAACGATTTGTAGTCTGCGGTGGCTCCAGCTCCGCCGCAGTACATCTCCAACTCTATCAGCTCCGGTGCGTCGATGGTGACGACGCCGTACGGCGGCGCCTCCGGTGTGGTGCCATAGCCGCGCGGTGCGACGTCGACGGAGTCCATGGTAAGGAACCTGAGCCGCGGCAGGCGGATGTCCACACGGGCTTGTCTGATGTCGCAGCTCGACAGGTTCAGTTGTTGGAGAAGTGGACACCACGCGCCCGGCGCGAACGGGGCTTCGACCGTGACGTTGTCGAGGTCCAGGTAAACCAGGGACGGGAGGTGTGGCCACTCGCCGAGCACCGCGTGCTCGAGGCAGAGGTAACGCAGAGCGGCGGCGCCTGGCCCGGCCATGGCGGGCGCCAGGCGATTCCACGGGAGGACCTTCAGATCGCGCGCCGCGGGGGCAGGTCGAGCGACCATGCGTCGTTCTGGTTCCGCGCGTCGGCGACGGGGACTGGAAACGGATCACGCGCGCGTCGGCGAGCGCGACGATGCGGGCGGCGTGGCGCCTCATGCGGTGGTCGTCGATGTCAGAGACGAGCCGCAGGGTGTCCACCTTGGACCAGGACGGCTCCAGCGTGCGGCGTCCGAGGGCGACGCGGACGCCCAGGATCTTGTCCTCGTCCAGGAAGCCGCGGCCGAGGGCGACGAGGTTGATCTTGACGACGCGCGTGTGGAGGTGGATGTGGCGCCACGCGCGGGACAGCACCGTCAGCCGAACGGTCTCGTCGAACGAGAGGAGGGAGGCGATCTGCGCGCGGAGCTCCAGCGGCAGCGCGGTGATGCGGTCGCCGCCACTGGAGCTGGAACCAGAGCCAGCGGCAGTCCTCGCCTCCTTGCGTTGTCTCCCGCTGCGCCGATCCATCGTCTTGTCAGTTCTCACTCACCGCCGACGCTCTTCTCCCTTTCGTCTCCGATCGATGGAGAGATAGAGGTCAAGAATGAGGGTAGTTCCAGAATTTGGAATGTCTTGCAACCGTTCCCGCCGATTCCAAAGTGGGCTGTGCAAATGGGCAACGGGGACGGTTCTTTTGAGACTTGACTTGAGTCAAAACCTTTTTTTTTTTAGACAGAGCATCAGTCTTGTTCAAACGGACAATGGCGACGGTTTGGCATTGATCCACATGTGTGTAGTGAATTGAACGGAACTTTAAATTAAATCACACTCACAATACTCTCAACACATGTGGATTGATGAAAAAAAATACTACTAGGCTCAAAATTTCCACATGCTTTGTAATAGATTTCAGGATTGCTAATCTTGGAGTTTAATAACGTAGACTAGATCCACGTGTCTACATCAATAGTTCATTTGGTTAGCTCCCTTGGTGGAATCTGCTCACCCGGGTTCAAGTCCTCCACTTGTCACGGGGCTCATATTTTCTTGAATTTATTCAAGAATTTTCCAGCGTTATATTTTAAATGGTAAGCAACGTTCGGGTCGTCGACAACGAGGCACCGTGGCAAGAGCGCCTCCATTAGTTTGCCAAATTAGTTGCCATCCTTAATTTTTTTAAAAAAAACATGCCTCCAATAGCTTGGCGTATCACTTGGCAAATTTGGCCAAGTTGCCAAATAAATGCCCATAACGCACAAATATGCGCACTGCTCTTCGCCGCACATCCGAGCCCTTGTGTCGCGTGACTTTCCTTCCCGCAACACTTGTTACTTGATTCCCCGTGGCGCACGAAGGGATGTTTCCCGTCCAATAGTAGCCCGGTGCTGCCGGACCTAGAGCCAAGACCTTGGTGGGCTAGGAGTGGTCGCATGCGTGGCATTCGATGGAGCACGTGCGATGGCGGATGGAACGACGGAGAATTCTGTCCTGATCCGTGCACACGGGCTTGGCAACCTAAGTGTCCAAGAAGCCTGCCTTAGCCCCGCTCACCGCCTGCGCGTCGTCGGTGTCGTTGTCTCAGGGTCGACCTCCCCAACAGTTTCATGCTTTGTGCTCGTGATGGAAAGGAAAGGGAAAAAAATCTAAACAGAAACTCTTTTCTAGATCCAGATGTAAAAGTGTAAGGCACAGTAGTTTTCATATATATGCTTTATTAATTTATGAATAGTTCCGTGTTCACTTTGCAAGAAATGTTTTTCTTTATCTTTTGCTTTTATTACGTTTAAATAGCTGAAACTTTGATTTTGAGGAGTGAATTATGCCAAAGTATTGGAGGTTTGATCTCTTTTCTAGCTTGGCAAATCATTTGGGAGTTTGCAAATCGCAAAATTTTAAAAATAGCAAACTCTTGGAGATGCTCTAACTTTGGAAATATCTAAATGTGTGGCAGATCATAGGGTTATGATATGTCCATTTTGTTTCATTTCAGAGTCCAACCTACATGCCAGTAGAGGAGCTACCACCGCTACAAGTGAGGGACCTGTTTGACCCAAGCAAGCTCCCCAATAAAGAGATCGTGCACAAGATCTTGAACCGTGCCACCGAGACCACAACAAACTCCTAGGGTGCAATCCTCAACACATTCGAGGCTCTCGAGTCCCACAAGCTAGAGACGATCCGGGGCGTGTTTTCCCACAAAGGTATTCCACACTTCGCCGTCGATTCGCTTCACAAGCTCATCACCTCTAGCGTTGGTGGCGCCGGGACTAGTCTCGCTTTCAGCCAGGGACCGTTGTAGCATCGAAAGTGGCTAGACATATAGGCCCCGACTCCGTATTATATGTGAGCTAAGATTTGATAGTGTTGTTCATGTCACTCAAGATGAGTTTATGGAGATCGCTTGGGGCTTGGCAAACAATGTTTTTTTGCCACCTTTCTAAAAAAAAAAATGTGCTATTTTGCCCACTACCCATGCATGTTCATAGAGGTAAACAACTAACATGACAGTATCCTCCGCCACCTCCTCCTAGTCCACCACACCGCCCATTGTCTCCACCCTCCTCACCACCAGCGCCGCCCTCTCTCTCTTTGTTCTTGCCGGCCATGCCGCTTCCTAGCAGATCTCAAGGTTCACCATGGGAGGGCTCTCAGATCTGGATTTCTCCCACGGGCAAGAGGTCCAAACGTTCATCCACCATCGCTTCAACTCTCCAGTTTGTCCTTCATCGCCCAAATCCCCTTCCTTCTTCTTTCTCGGTTACCGCTTTTTGGCTTCGGCAATCCGCGTGAATGAAGTTTCGCTTGGCCTCATCCTCCAATCTTGCCTTGGGGAACTGCAAAGGATTTCTGTGTCCTCCACCTCTAAGATTGGATGTTTCGTTTCTCCATCGCTTGCAAAGATGTGGGTTTTTACATTTACAAAATCTAAGTCCTTCTCTTGCAAGTCCTTCTCAGTGTTCTTCTCTCTCTGGGGTAATGGAGGCCCAAATTGGAAAAAGAGAATTTTTTTCTCTAGAACAAAGAACAGGAAGCTGAATGGCACCTTGTTGGGCATAAAAACTCCTTTTGCGATGTTGTCCGATCAACTCCTAAGCCATCCATACCTAAATCTGTTTTCACAAGGCATAATTTCCCCCTAATTATCACTTGAATTTTTGGTTCCAAATCATCGCCTGAACAATCCCCTAGAGGACCATGTTCTTAGCTCCTCCATCAATGGAGAGGCGCCATCTAAGGAACGCCCAACCGTTTCCAAGTTGGATTCAAATTCAAATTCTAGCCTCCCTATAAAGCCCAAGTCTCAAATTTTGGTTTCTAATCCTGGGACCTTCTCTTCAAAAGAAAAAGAATTTCGGGTTTGACGGCCCAAAGTTGTTACTAAGCCCAAGCCCGGTTCAACCGGACTATCCACTGGATCGCTTCTCCCCGCTCTCTGCTCCCGTTGCAATAGAAGAGGACACAGTTGGAAAGCTTGCCCAAATCTCGTTGCACATTTGTAATTGTGGATTCTATGGCCATAATCATGCCGATTGTCATGGAAATAGGCGCCAATCAAGGCTAATTTGGATTGCCAAAACCCCAGAAGCCGAAGCGTCGGGGAGCAAGGATATAAATATTTCACCTAAACAGCACCGTATCCCCTCTTCACTGGCATCTCCACCCCACAACATTCCACAAAAAAAAAAACCCTCCTCAGAGAACTCGCCATCGTCTCTCATGGCGAACTACGCCATTGATCTTCACCCTTTCGTCCCCAAGGGCTTCGTGCTAGTGGAGGCCTCCCACCGACCTCCGCTTCGTCATGAAGTTTTCCTTGCTAGCTGCTACACTTCAATGACGACCTGGCCATCATCAAGCTGGACCCGCCGGTGAATAAGGATTTCAAGCCGCTCGCATCTAAATTGCGACGCTTCTTCTCTGAGGTTCATGGGACACATGTCCTGGAGGTACATCCCTGCGCGCTTGGCGATGCCTATGTCCGCTTCGCCCGCGCTCCGTAAAGAGAAATTCCTAGGCCCTGTCTTTGCTTTTGGATCATACAACATGACTGTCCTGAAACATGGTGAAGCTGATAATGCTAGAACCTTTGATCTAGATAGAGAGGCCTATATCATGCTTTTTGGTTTCAATGAGGATCTGGAAACCAAAGTGAATGTAGCAAAAGCAGTGTCCAGCTTTGGTATCATGGTAGATTGGTTTGATGTTGAAAACCTAGCAAGAGTTGTTGTTATAGTTTACCAGAACAATGAGGCCACCATTCCTGATTCAGTCAAGGTTAATGCTGGGACTCTCCCAAAAGAAAAATCCTAGACTTCTGTTGTGTTTGTTCTGAAGAAACAGGGTATCTCTGCAGCCCTAGAAGAGGAAGGTTTTTGCTTTGCTTTGGGTCCTTTCCATCCTTTTCATGTTCGTGCCCCTCGCTAGAATGGACCTCATACCTCCTCGGGCTCGACAGCCACCCTAGTGTGCTCCAATGTGATTCCAACACCTTATCGGGTAGAGGAAGCAAACAACGAGGCGATTGATGATGCACAGATTGGTAATCCGTAGTAATGGACTTGGAACAAGCAACAGACAATGTAATGACCTTGGATCACAATGCCACACTTGTACCTTTTGAGTCTAGCAATGATCTTAGGCCCAGGGTTGCTAAGCAGGTGGATGGAGTTATTCTACTACACACTGCAAGAAATATTGTGCCATAGGAAAACAATGCTAGCACTACGTTCTTTGGCCCTCCAGTCCCAACTCAAGCTGGCCCAAGTGTTAAGTCCATTGTGGTTAGAGGCCAGGTTCAGGTGGGCCAGGCATCATCCTCTCCTCTCCAGGCAAGAGCCTTGTTTCGGGTATTGAACTTTATCTATAAAACCATCTCTTATATCTGTTATCATGGGCTCTCTTTAGTGGACATTGATCAAGATACTAAAATCCCTGCTTATTTATTGATAGAGCACTAATCACTTACATTGCCTTCCTCCTACCACCTTAGCTCAAACTTCACACCCAAGAAGAGAAGGCACACAAAGCCAAAAGAGCAGCTAGATGACAGCTTGCTTAGGCGTAGTAAGAGGCTCACCATCAAGAAAGCAGGCTACAAGGATACAAAAAGTGCCAAGAAAGCTGCTGATCAAGCCAAGACTTAGATTGAGGAGCCCCAACCTCTAGCCATGATCCCCGCACCTGGAACCTCTCCTGCACCTCATCTAACCAAAGATGTTGCCCATGGAATAGCTGAAGGCTTCCTCCAGATCCACCCTAGTGTGGCATCTGTTGCCCTGCTGGATGAAAGTCTTGACGCACCCAGTGTGCACTCTCTCTCTCTCTCTCTCTCTCTCTCTCTCTCTCTTGCTTTTGGTCTAGAACCTGCCGACCTGCATGCCGAGTAATAATTGTAATGGTTGTTAAGTACTTTGGTGGCTCAAGGTGCTGTGGTGATCTCGGTGACGGCAGGGTGAAGGTGTTCCTTTCAGAGCGGTTTCAGATGTCTGAGTCCCTAACAGTGGAGTGATGCGTTGGGTGAGGCGAGGCCCCACGCAGAGTGGCTGGGATCAGTGGTTTCCTCTGGTGTCGTGACGAGAGTTCTGCTGACGCAACACTGGAGCTGGGAGATCGACGATCGGGTGTGCGGCTTGAGGAGGATAGTCCCATGGAGGAGTCCAAGTAGCTGTTCGAGATTGCAGCGGGCCGCGGCTTTTTGGCGTGGCACAACGTTGGTGACGGCGGCGTAATTCTCATCGGCCTGCTTTCGGTTCCTTTCCCAGGTAATGGTGGTGTACCTTTTAGTTTTGGTTGTGTTTTGTTTTTATCTTTGGTGGCTCAGGTGGCTCGGGTCGATGTCCCAATCCGGCCGAGCGGTGTTGATGGAGGCTCATGTTGATGGCCCAATCCAACCGAGTGGTGCTTCATGTCTATTTTCTCTTCCATCCATCTTTTGTTGGTTGAGTTGTCTTCGTGGTTGGCTAGTTGTGGCGTGAGTTGCTGTATCAAGTGGTAGGTGCAGTGGAACACTCCCTAAGTTGAGTGGGCGCTAGTTGTGGCGCAAGTTGAGTTGATTTTGTACCTAGCTGTTCAGGTGGAGTAGGGTACCCTCCACAATTATATGGTTTTTCTAGCCCGGTTTCCAGTCAAAAAACTAGGCTGACACTTGCCTTTTTTTATTTGTCTAATAGAAATCACGGCAAAGCTTTTTGCCGTCCTTTCTAAAAAAAAAAAAAAAAATAAGCCTCACAAAACCTGATGAAGAGATTTTAAGCATACATTTCACACAAGGATTGCATATATTTAGCTAGGATTCATCAGTGCAGGACTGCAGGGCACAAACAAGAGCAACAAAATTAACTTAGTCTTCGAAAAGGCTGAAATCAGCAGTTCCAACTTCCGAAATGTTTTTCAAGACATCAGAAAAAGGGTAACGTACGTTCAATCATTACGGATGAACACGTAAAGGTATGTTGCTTTATCATAGATCACCATATGCAAATGTTGATCCGACAAACTAATAATACGATGATATAGCGAGCACTAGGGATGTATCGTCGAAACTTGACTCCATTCTAAGAATCATATACCGTGCGACATGATGAGGCCTTTGAGGTCGCAGGTGAGCAGCTGCTTGAGTTCGTCATCGTCATCCTCGTCTTCATCGTCATCGCTGTCAGACAAATCTTCCAGCGTCAAATAAGGCCTGCGATGATCGAACAGACAGCACAAATAAGGGATTCAACACAGTTCAAATGCAATGGGAGAAAACCCGATGAGAATCGAAATCAGTGGACTGCATTTGCCCTGTGCCTTACTTTGCAACGTCGTGGAGGTTTTCCGGTGGGATGTTCGGGAGTAGCCCCTGCAGCATTCGCATCATCTGCTCCCTGTAATACATCACCTCGACTGAGTAGATCAACGTGAACGTGATTTCTCCGAACCTGACGCTGCTCGGCCTGCCGATGTCAAAGACCATGCGCTCAGCATCCTGATTTCTCCATCCGAAGAATTCCAGCCTCGGCGCCCGCAGCGTGAACGATTTGTATCTGGTGGATCCAGCTCTTCTGCAGTATATCTCGAACTCTATCAGCTCCGTTGCATCAATGGTGATGATGCCGTGCCCGTGCAGTGCGACGTCGACAGTGTCCATGTCAAGGAACATGAGCCGCGGCAGGCTGATGTCGACGCGGGCTTGTTCAATATCACAGCATTCCAGGTTCAGCTGTTCAAGAAGTGGACACCAGGCGCCCGGCGCGAAAGGGGCCTCCACGGTGACGCCGTTGAGGTGCATGAAGACCAGGGACGGGAGGTGCGGCCACTCACGGAGCACCGCATAGGAGAGGCTGAGCTCCCGCAGTGCGGCGGCGCCTGGCCCAGTGATGGTGGGCACCTGGCGTTTCCACGTGTGGACCTTCAGATCGCGCGCCGCGGGCGGCAGGTCGAGTGACCATGCGTTGTCACTGGTGAATGACGCGGTGAAATGGAAATCGATCACGCGTGCGTCGATCGGCGAGCGCGATGATGCGGGCGGCGTGGCACCTCATGCGGTGGTTGTCGATGTAGGTGCAGATCCATAGAGTGTCCACCTTGGACGAGGACAGCTCCAGCGTGCGGCGGCCGAGGGCGACGCGGACGCCCATGATCTTGTCCTCGTCGACGAGGTTGAACTTGACGACGCGCGTGTGGAGGTGGATGTGGCGCCACGCCCGGGACAGCACCGTCAGCCGGACGGTCTCCTCGAACGAGAGTAGGGAGGCGATCTGCGCGCGGAGCTCGAGCGGTAGCGCGGTGATGCGGTCGCCGGCGCCGCTGGAGCCAGAACTAGAGCCAGCGGCAGTCCGGGTCTCCTTGCGCTCGCTCCCGCTGCGCCGATCCATCTTCGTCTAACTCGCCGCCGGGGCTGCCTCTCTCCCTTTCAGCTTTTATCGATAGTCTGAATTGAGATCGAGATCGGAAATGGAACGTCATCAATCTGAGCCGCGCAGTACGTCTGAATTGGAGGGAAAGAGCGAGGCCCTTCCAATTCCCGTCAATTCCAAAAACGCGTGTAAATGAGCCATTGCCCTACGTGGGCCCAAACATCTGCCAAGCTATTTAGTGTTAAATAAAGTTATTTTTATCCCCTGCCTCAAAAAAAAAAACGTTATTTTTATCTCTCTGGAGTCTGGACCATCAAAAGAGTTTATATTTTTCTCGTTCAACTCTGAAATGAGTTGCCGTGTGCTAGTGCCCAACGTGGCTTGTGGCGATATGCCGTTCCCTCTCCTCTCCTGACCTCCTCCTCTCCACCCACCGCCGCACCCCCCTCCGCCTCCTTCTCCGGCGAGCTCGCCTCGCGGAGTTGAGGCAGGGGATTGACTCCTTTCCCCTCTTCCTCCTTCCCCTCTTCTTCCTCTATCTTGTAAAATTCTCTAGCTAAATAAGGGCCTGACATGGCCAGCAAGAGGAGGTTACTTCTCCTCTTTTCAATCTTTGTTTATGCATCCATGGAATCCGTGGCTCAAGGATTCGTCGGAACAACCGGGGTCCCGCTGAACCTGTTGGTTGCGGGTATGCTCCAGTGCGAAGTGAAGCAGCCCAAGGTGGTGCCGGTCATGGAGACTGGCAGTGATGGAGGGCGTGCGCCGTCTGGCGTATCAGACGCCTGTCCATGGAATGGGGCGCGCTTTACCTCTGCCGGGGGTCTCATCGACCTCATATGGAGACGGGCGGCAGCGTCGGCTCCTGCCTCGCTTCTCCCCGACTGCTGCAACGACGAAATCCGACGAGGTGTGGACGACGGCGCCGTCCGCGAGTGGACGTCTGTTCCGACCAGCCGAGGCCGTGCGCCTTTGCATCCATGCCATAGGAGCGGTCGCGGTGTGGTGGATGATATTCCGCAGCTCGTCCGCGCGGAGCCCCTGAAGCTCACTTCTGCAGCGTCGCCCTTCCAGCCGCTGTCCACGCATGCAGTGGCCGCCGTCGAATCTGCCAATCATGCCGGCGATGGAGCACCGCCCAGATCCAGTTCGTTGCTGTGCTCGGGAAGATTTTTTCGTGCATGCAGTCTCCCACATGGTGGGCTCCACAAGTCGTGGGGCCTGCACATACGTGTGGTCCATGCATGTAGCGTTTCTATTCCTGAACCCTTCAGGCGACGGCCCAGCGTGGACAGACGCGTGGGTGCATGCTGCGGCGTCCTCATCCGCTCAGCTGCGGCTCCCCATGGTCCTTATCTTGTTTTCGTGTTCTTTTTAATTTTTGTCTTTATGATCCATCAAGCAGCACAGCAAAAAAATGTACATCAAGATCTCGTCAGTTCCTTCGTCATCGGGTCCACCAGTGAGCCACTCACCGGCTCGGGAATGGCGATCTCTTACCCACCGTGATTTCTTCAACAATATCTTCGGTTCATCGGCGAAACAACTCAATGACGCCGCCCTCAGCCTTTACAAGCCCTGCGCTTCGAGGCCCTTCCGCACCAACGGCACCATGCGTCGTCTATGACGCCTCTGCCGGCCGCGCCCGCCGACGTCTGTTCTCCCGTGGTGATTCTCGAACTGGGTCCTATATGGACCTTGATGTAATAGGTTCCTTTGTTAAGGGCCTAATTGTAAAAATGCTGCTTTAATATAATATATGCATGCTTTTCGTCAAAAAAAAAACTGAAATCAAATAATTTATCTCTTTAACCTTTTTTAAAAAAACTTATCAAATTAACTTCATGTCTAATCCTAGGTTAAAAGTGTTGTCGGTGTGTTTTCATGCTTTTTAGTTAAAAAAATTGATAAACAATTGATAAGATTTTAAACCATGACATATTGCGGCTTCTAAAAAAATTCTAATAATATAGATATGGATTACGAGATGAGAAACCAAATAAATATTTAAATGTCATGAAAATATCTCTAGAAACTTTCAAAAACTAGATTGTGCACTAAATAAGTATAAAAAAATACCTACAAACTTCTTGAAACATTTAAGTTGATCCTTAAATGAGTTTAAGAACTTCACATAAAAAAAACTGTGAGATCAAACAATCATTAATACAACGTACAATGTTGAATGTATTCATGCTGTTCATTCATGTTGCCTGTTGGTTGCATTGTGTGTTTTTGTTGTGTAAATTTTTCATAATCTATTTAGATAGTAATTGGTTTTTTTTTTTTTTGGGTGGGGATTTTGTAGATCTTTCCCCATTTTCTATTACTAAGTATAATTTTTGTACCTTCCAAAGATATTTTTTACAAGCTCTAAGCATTTTGTTTTAAGTTTTTCATGTCCAATTCTATTGCTAAGATATGATTGGATTTTTTTTTTTTATTACCTTAAACACATTTTTAGTAGATTATATTTATCATACATTTACCAAAGGTTTCTAACCAAAAAAAAGATGGCACTAACTTAAGAACCACTTTTAACTAGGGTAGAGAGGTAATTTAAATGACTTGGAGAGTCGAGGGGCTAAGATATCCAGGTTTATAATGTTTAAAGAGGAAAACTACATAACAAACCATTTCTTACAAATAAAAAAAAGATAACAAATATTGCACTAAAGCATTAACACAATAACAAGGGGTAAAAAGACAGGTAAAGGTAGACCAAGCTGCAGCTATTAAAGTTTGTAACAACAGAGACATCCATATGATTTCACGGCCACAATTGCAGATCTTCACACTGCTAAAATTATGCTTCTAGCCTTGCTGAGCCTGACAGAAATGGAACATATGGAAGATAAGGAAGGAATCGGTCATACAAAGGCTGCATGGAATTGCATACAACACAAACTTTCCCACGCTCCATGTCATATGACATTAGTATGTTTTCGTACTTCCAAACAAAGTAAATCAAATTGCATTCTGGATGGATAGCGATCAAAGCATAGTCCTGTTCAAACCAGAGACCCTTCTCCCCAAAAACCTGTGAAGTACTAATGTTGTACTTCAGTATCCATTCATCACTGCCATAGTCCTGAAGAACCCAGACTGAAAACATAGAGAGATCCCTTTCCCTCATATTGATGTAATACAGTTGCCCACGTGATTGACCAATAAAAGTAAGATTACTGGAAAGAAGGGTTGTACCCCAATTTTTTAGAACGCATTGTTTCCAGCAAAGGAATGGTCCTCCATATCTTCCCTTGTGTGTCCACTGCAAGTATCTTGAAACAATTGGTTATCAAATGCAACATTCCTTTAAAAAAACCCCTCTTGGATCAACTACCCGAAGCTCACTGCCCCAACCATTTCTCTTGTGGCTCCAGGCACCTGTCTCTGATGAGTAGATATTCACACCAGCAATGAATCTGTAATTCTCATCATATTCTAGAATCTGAAAGACATGGAAGTGGGATGAGACAGCCGGGTCAAAGCCAAATCGGTATGCGCAAGCACCGCTATCATACTCGGACTCCGGCAGGACGAACCATTTCTCTGTTGCAGGATTGCACACAACATAATCAGATTCGTCACGCGGGGAGGCCTTCCCACAGAGGCACAAGAGAAGGCCGTTGCAGCAGATCTTTGGAATAATCTGCCTGTAGCCGGTCAAGAAGGGCAACGAGGGGTCCGAAAGTGGCAGCTCTTGGCGTCCCGTGATGTCCACGAACTCTGAAAATTTTACTATCTTGTCCTCCTCGCGGTCGAGCATGTATCCAGGGTAGAAGAAGCCGGTTAGCGTCTGGGGCATCTTCTTGCGGTGCTCGGGGTGGGTGATTAGGCCGTACCAGTGCCAGGAAATGCACTTGAAGCGGCAGATCGATTTGACCGGCAGCCGCGACAGGATCTCGACGATGATATCATCTGTAAGGTCGGCGGCGGCGCAAGCACTCTTCTTGGATGGATCCATCTGTGTTCTAGTCAATCTGGGAATTTTTTTTTTCGAAAGATCCGTGTTACCGGCTTCGATTGATAAGGTGAGAGCAAATAAATGTACAAGGCAGCCAACGTGGCGAGAATCACCACGGAAGCGAAGCCTACCCACGCAACACAACAAAGTAAACGACGACCCAACGAAGAAAAGAGATCCGAAACCCAAAGCAGGGGCCATGGCAGTCATCGTTGCCCGGCTCAAGCCTAACGCGAGAGCAGCTCCGACTTCCGACACAGCGTCCCGCCCCGAGATCACCCGACTGAGTCGAAATCCACAGCGACGCCTTCAAGAAGGTTACGACGTCTTGCGCCGCCGTCGCCCGTCCAAGGAGGACCGGGTTCTCACCCGTGGAAGAAGCTGGGAGACCACGACGCCCTCAGGAGGGAAAACGGCGCCCACAGGCGTCGCCGTCGCTAGGCTTTCGCCCAAGGTACCCCCAGCTCAGACATCAGCACAGTGCCGAACCTCAGCAAGCCACCACCGCCGTCGCCGCCAGCCACCACGCCGAAAGCCTTGCCAGAGGGGCACCGACGCGCCGGCCACACAAGCAGCCGAAGCTGCGTCAGGCACCCCTACCGACCAGACGAGGCGCCGAGGACCAGCCAAACTCCACGTCGGCGGCGTCCACCGCCGCTCGTCGAGGCCGCATTCCGACCGTCGCCGCCGGCCTTGACACATGTCACCGTTGCTGCCGACGACCTCCGCCGCTAGCAAACGGGAGGCACATGCCCCACCCAATTGGGCTCCGCCCCAGCCAAAACCACGGACCGGACGTGGATCCGAGCGGCGGTCCCCGCCGACTCTCGATCCCGACCTCCAACGCAGCCATGGGCGACGTCGCTAGCCATGGCGAACACAGCAGCAGCTTGGCCGTCGAGGGAGGGGCGGCAAAGAAGGGGGCGCCACCCCTAGCTCCAAAGACACGGACCGTCGCCGCCCGGCCAAGCCGCCTAGCACACGCCGCCGCCCGGACCCGGTAGATCCGGCCGCCACGGGTCCGAATCCAGCCACCTCGGCACCGGATCCGGACAGCCGAAGCGCCAGGCGGGCGAGCCCGGCCCCCGCCGCCCATTTGCCGTGACCAGAGGAGAGGGGGACACGCGAGGGAGAAGAGCCCCGCGGCCGCCCCCCAAAGATCGGCACGGCGCCGGCCGCGCCGCTAACGCCGCGGCGGCCCTTCCTCGCCAAGCTCCACGCAGCTCGCGTGGGGGAGGAGCCGCCGCCGCCGCGCCGCCACCTGAGGAAGGGAAAGGGGCCCGCCGCCGCCATCCCGGCCGGCCGGGTGGCCATGCCGGTGGCCAGCTCAGCGGCGGCGCGGCTAGAGGAGTAGGGAGGGAAAGTTGCGGCGGCGCTTAGGTTTGTGGAGCCTCCCGTGTCGCCAAGGTGGGAGCGACGCTGGGGGCCGAGTCGGGGATAAGGGGGAATAAAGATTCAGATTAGAGATCGGCGCAGGGCAGAAATTAAAGAAGAAAGATGAAGATGGCGCTAGCGGATACCAGCCTGCCGGAGAGACGCATCGCACGGCCACGGTGGAAGGCGATCGAGGGACGGCGATGTTTTGGAGGCTGGCGGCTCGTGGCACTGTGGCAGGGTTCGTGTGAAGGGGAAGAAGAAAAGGAATCTATCCTTTGTGAGTAATATATGTCACACAAATTTTGGTCTGCATCATACCCGTCGTGGCCGCCGGGTATTGCTGAACACATGCAAACGTGCTTTACGTGCATGACCTCGTCGGAGTATATAGTACTACCGGTTATACTAGGTCTACTTCAATCACAATCAGATCTAGGCTAGAAAAAATCTATATCTATACCTACTAATAAAGAGAGAAAATTTCAGTCCCACCTCTTTTTTCACCTCCTTTTCTGCAGAGAAAAAGAAAAAACGCAGCACGTGGAAACGGAAGAAGACTACGAATCCACGTCACATGGAAACGGAAGAAGACTACGAATACAAGAATACAACACATACAAATTGAATCGAGATCTTTCTACCTACTCTGCATGTTGTATTTTTGTCCGGTTATATATATATATATATTGTTGTACGTTTCCTGCAAGTCTATAATTAGAGAAAAAAACAAGAGATCTACAAATAGCTTCTACAACATCATGGACGCCGGCCGGCGAGCATTACCCGCCACGTCTCCTGCTGCATCTGCCATCGGCCACATTGGTGCAACTGGCCATATCCCGTCTGCGGTGACCCCGCAGCTGTACGCGGATCTCTTCGCGTCGGCCTCGCCCGCAACGCATGTAGCTGGGCTGGCCGTGCGGGAACGGCAGTAAGCTAGCTCCCCGTCGTCGAACACCAGTGAGCTAACAAGCGTCGCCGCTGCGTTGGGAAAGCTGGACATGGACAACGTGTCGTCCGTGTTCAGCGGGCAGCACCACGTCAAGCCCGCAGCACCGGCCGCTGACATATCCACGACCGCGCTGCTGCAGAAGGCCGCGTAGATGGGTGCCTTGTCGTCCGGGTCCAGCAATGTGATTGCGGGGGCCTTGGAGCCGGCCGATAGTCAGTCGTCGGACGGTGGTCGAGGTCTGCTGTTTTGCGCATCAGCCCAGCAGAACGCTAATGAGCCAGCTCATGTCAGCAACCGAGAGCATGTTGTACGACGTGCTCGGGCTGTGCGCCATGCCTGGCCTCAAGGATGTTGCCGCCGCCGGAGGGAGGAGACCAGGGATTTCTTGGCCCTTGGCGTGCAAGCGCTGTGCTCATCATCATTGAATGGCTGGCGTACAACAACGCTTAGGAGGGGCGATGGCATACAGATAGCAGCTAGGGCGCAGGCGACGCTGAGCCAAGTGGAGCTCGCGAGACATGCAACAGGCAAAAAAACTGATCATGAGCGAGTCCGTACGATATTTTGCCTGGCCACATGGCCGGAATCCCGTTGCATCGCACGGGCATGTTTACTAGTAATAAAAAAAAAAAGAAAAACCTCACAGTATAAACTAGCACTAGTTGTCCGAAAAAAAAAACGTTGCCAAACAATATAGTCATGGGAGGACACAAATTTAGCTATTTTTGAAAGTTCAAACTTTAACTAAGTTGGTGCTATTTGCCAAACATCTTGACCATCGAATTGCATCATCTCTCGTCAATTTATTATGATTTGATTTTTTAAATTGCGTCCATAGTCCTCTCATGCGTTCTCCCTTCCCCCGAAGGCGTTGCTGAAGAACTGGCCTACCCACCTTCGAAGAGTACCTCTCTAGGCCCATTGCACCTCATTTCCATTTGCTTTGGTTTGTCTTTTCAGCTCTAGACCTATCCGATCCTTTGTCACTGGTTTTTTGGCGGATGCTTTGCCGTTGTGGTTCTTTGGCGGATGTTTTGCCATGTCTATTCCTGTTTACATGCTACTATCTTGGTGGTTTGTGACCTGCGCTATGAGGGTTCTCATCCGACTTGTAATTCACTATGCTTAATGCAAAACGGGCTATATTCTCTAGTCACAAAAAAAATACACTAGAGTTCATCTATACTTACAATGTTTAATATTGTGTAATCGGTAGCTATTATTGAAGTATGTGATATAAGTAAAAAGTTTTATTAGGAACATGTATGTGTGATAGTTTGAATTGAGTATATTTATTTTGATTTGTTCATTTGATGTAATGCTCTCATAACGTTTTTTGTTTTGCAATCCATTGAAAATTTCTACTTTTGTATTTTGTTTATTTAGGGCTTGTTTGGATCAAAGGATTTCCAAAGGAATTTTAGAGGAATAAATTCCAAAGGAAAGGATTCACTTTTTGGTGTTTGGAACAAAGGAATGCTTAATTCCTTTCCAAAGGAAAGGAATTCATACTAGTGCAAAACAAAGGAAATAAAACATCCACTCCAACTCAAGGGAAAGAATCTTTGCTCCTCTTCTCTGGCTATGCTTGCTCATGTTCCTGTAGTTTTTCTTCCTGCATTCCAAACAACTCAGAGTATTTATTCCTGCGCTTTGAAATCCTATAGTTTTTCACTTTTCGCTCTACCATATTCCTACGTTTTTTTCCTTTCCTCTGTTTTGCATTCCTGTGTTCCAAACAGGCCCTTACTTTGATTTATTTGGTTTATGCATTGCCCTCGGAAAGTTTTTTGGCTTTTATAGTCTATAGAAATTTATGTTGTTTTGCCTTTTGTTTATCTATATTACTTTGTTATGTTTAGTTCATCAAATGCCTTAGAACATTTTTTGTTTCAAATCCCTAGAAAGTATCATGTTAATAAAAGAATGGCCCCACCTGATAATGCATTTAATCAATTTCCTATCATGTTACTATGGATTAATTTTATACACTCAAGTTTCACTATACTTACAGTGGTTAATCAGGTGGAATTCCTAGGTATTAACTATTTAACTAGTACTAAATGAAAAAGGGTTTTGTATTTTGCATTCCATATTTTTTTTTTTTTTGGTATGTTTGGTTTATGAAATGACATAAGAAAGTTTTTGTATTTGCAATGCATAGAAATTTTTGGTTTTTTTATTTTTATTTTGGATTTATGCATTTTGTATTTTTTTTTAATCAAATGCACTTACTTTTTTCTATTTTTGTTGCAACAAATAGAAATTTTTTTCTTTTGTTTTTTAATTTTTTTCTTTTATTTTTCATTATAACATTTTTTTTTAGGGCGTGTTTGGGGTGGCTCCGCAGCCGAACTCCAAGCCGTAGTCGTGGAGCTATCCAAACACCCCAACCTGAACTCCATGGAGCAGCCTAAACTCGAGTCAGTAGTACAAATGAGGCCGGAGTTTTGGAGCACCTCCTCGCCTACTCTAGAAATAGACAATATGAAACTAGACATGGAGTTGATGGGTAATTACCCACCAATGCCATCGATAAGTGAAACATAACGGTTCGTTCTCTTCGCTTCCCCAACCCCGCCTCCCCCACCTAACCGCGAGCATCTCGATGCCGCCCAAGGCCCCATCTCACCAACGCCGCCGCGAAGCTCCCCTTCCCCTTCCCGCGAGGACACCGGCCACGGCGACCACGACGCTGCCCAGGCCGCGAGGACACCGCCCGCCGCGACCCCAATCCCGCCCGGCCACGGGCGCGCCGCCGCCACCATGACCCCGGCCCCGCCCTCGCGCTAGGATGCCGCCCGCTCGAGGATGCTTGCCTGCCGCCCGCGAGGGATGCCGGCCGCCGCGAGCTCCTCATCTCCTTCCCTCAAGGACGCCGGCCGCCTCGACTCCGGCCTGTCCGTCGCGAGGGCCGCCCTGCGACCCGACCTTGTCCGCCCGGCCGCCATGAGGACGCCCGCCGCCGCCCACACGCGACCCCCCACCCCGGCCGCCGTGACCCCCGACCCGCCCGCGAGGACAGCAACCAACGACGCCACCTGCCACGAGATGTGGCACCGGCGGCGACCAACGCCCGTGAGATTGAAGGAGGAGGGTGAAAATACAATTTTATTTCACTCTCGGGGTGCCAGTTATAAGTTTACTAGAGACAACATATTTTTAGATCTAGGCTTGTCTGATTTGTTAAAATTGTAGGGTTTCCAATACAAAAGTGTCTTATACTATTTCTCGAGCCGTACCCAAACACCTCAAATTAGCTGCTCCAACTCTACTTAGAGCCGGCTCCACCGAGTTTTAGAGTGGAGCTGCTCCACCCATAGTTGGAGCCACCCCAAACAGACCCTTAATCTCAAATGTTGCCACTATGTAATGTTGTTTTGGTTCACGTTTGGATGAACGGAATTTTTGGGAATCTATAATTCGTGTGATTTGGTCTCTTCTTTTACTTGAATTCTACTTGATTTTCTTTTTGTGTGATTTGTCCTTTTTATTACTCATGTGACCGAAGAGGTCAAATTACTCAAATTTTATTTGTCTTTCATCTATGTGATTTGTCCCACAAATTGCTTGAGTGATTAAAGGGGTCAAATAACCCAAGTTCCAAATAGACAGATCCGACCACCACTCCAAAGAATATAGTCAACTTCTTTTAACTTCCAAATATATATAGAAGAATATTATTATTTATAATACATAATTAGTATTATTAAATAAATTGTTGAATATATTTTTTGTATTAAACTTATTTGGGGATATATATTTGTTGAATATATTCTTTTAACTTGGGGATATATATTTGGGGATGTATATTTGGGGATATATATTTAACTTGTATTAAACTTATTTTTTGTATTAAACTTATTTGGGGATATATATTTGTTGAATATATTCTTTTAACTTATTTGTATTAAACCATATCAAGAGGGGAGGGACAGGTTCCAAACCACACCAATGCTATTCTAACAGGATTGACTGAAAGGGCATTCAAAGAAGAGGTGTAGAATACTTTCTTCCATATTCATGTTGCAGATAGCACAACTATAACTTGGGAGGTGCATGTTCTTTCTTCTCAACATATTTCTAGTATTAAGTTTGTCTTTGAGGAAGAGCCAAAAAAAGAATTTATGCTTTCCAAGATTGCATCCTGCTCACATCAACTGAAATAGAGGAGAGGCTTCTTGTGTACCCTATAGTAATTTATAGGCTTTCCTTGGAGGTGAAAACTGTGGAGGGGGTCCAAATATATACCCAATGATCAGGCACTTCGAAGTTCCACTGAAGTGAAGAGAGCATAGCTTGAGGTCTTGTAGCTCTGCAACTGCAGCACTAGACAATGGCAGGAAGAAATTTCTGTTGGTGTCACTTGACAGGATATATCTAATGAAACACTTCTTTTTCTTGGCATAGGAATACAATCTGGGAAACATGTCCTTTAAGCATAGGTCATTCCAAAGGTCTTGCAGAAGAGTGCCGAATTACCAGAGCTGGGCTTACAAATAGCCATCCTTCTGAATTCTCAATTAAGTTTTAAAATGTCTTTCCACCAGAAAGATCCCATAGGGGACCTGGCGTGAGGGGGTATTGGGGTTGTGATACAATTTGTCCCAAGTAAGCTTAACCCAACGAGTCTCTGTATTGTTGTAGAATTTATCTAAAAATTTCATCAGCAAGGCCTTGTTCTGGTTCTGAATGTTAATAATGCCATGACCGCCCTCTTTTCTTTCTCTGCAAGAGATATAAATAATGTACGCATCTTTACAAACATAGTCAAAGTTGAGAAAATTTGACTTAGATCGCATCTCCATAACGACTTCCATTATGAGACAGAGGGAGTAGGTGCCAATGGTCTGAAGATAAACTATCTCTCTCGAGACACATTGTTTCTTTTACTGAGTGGTGTTACCATGTCCCTTTCTCCTCACTCGCATTGCTTGGTGTCCTCAACTTTTGTTGTCAGGAGCAGACTCTATTTTTCCATGTGAAATCCAATCTTAAGTTTGTTTGCATTTCGTTGTACGTCTCAATCCACCTCCACACATGAAGTGGATAGTGGTCTGACCAGGCTACCAGCTGCAAGCTTGAATCACTGCATTGTTGGGCACACACCCATGGCTTACGGCCAGGGGCCATGTGTGCTAACTTCTAGCAGTAGCAGACGAGCCTTTTATCGGTTGCATAACAAATTCACATGGCCACATGCATTTTGTGATGCATCGAGGCACACATATCCCGACAGATTCCATCACTATCTGTTGACCTCTCATCCCAACAACCACACGCTCTACCGGCTACCAGCGCGCCGATGGCCGGAGAAGAGCAGCAACGCCGCCGGAGAATCGTGCTGTTCCCACTGCCGTTCCAGGGCCACATCAGTCCGATGCTGCAGCTCGCCGCGCTGCTCCACGCGCGGGGCCTCGCCGTGACGGTCCTCCACACCTGTTTCAACGCCCCGGACCCCACGCGCCACCCAGCCGCGTTCACCTTCGTCCCCATCCATGAGTCGTTCCCCGACGAGGTCACCTCCCCGGCGCCGACATCGCCACGCAGCTCCTGGCCCTCAACGCCGCCTGCGAGGCGCCCTTCCGCGACGCCCTCGCGTCGCTGCTGCAGGACCAGCACGACGTCGCGTGCGCGGTCGTCGACGGGCAGTGCTACTCGGCGCTGCGCGCGGCGCACCGGCTCGGCGTCCCCGCGCTCGCGCTGCGCACCGACAGCGCCGCCACGTTCCGCACCATGCTCGCGTACCTACGATTGCGCGACGCCGGTTTCGTACCCGTCAAAGGCAAGTAAAGCATGGTCACCAAACTCGCACCGGATCGGATCGATCTTGGAACGCACATGTCACTACTCACTACTGACTGATTAGCTAGCAGCAGATGAGAGGCTGGACGAGCTGGTGCCGGATCTCGAGCCTCTCCGAGCGCGAGACCTGATCCGTATCAACGGCAGCGACACGGACGCGCTGTGCAGCTTCATCAGCCACGTCGCCGACGCCATCCGGGACTCGGCGTCCGGCGTCGTCATCAACACGTTCGAGGGGATCGAGGCATCGGAGCTGGCCAAGATCCACCGCGAGCTGTCCCTTCCAGTGTTCGCGGTCGGGCCTCTGCACTTGTTGTCCGGCGCACCGACGGAGCAGCGACTGCACGCGCCCGACCGCGGCTGCCTGGCTTGGCTGGACGCGCACCCGCCGCGCTCCGTGCTGTACGTGAGCCTGGGCAGCGTGGCCTGCGTCGACCGCGGCGTGTTCCAGGAGATGGCGTGGGGGCTGGCCGGCAGCGGTGTGCCGTTCCTGTGGGTTGTCCGCCCGGGCTTGGTCAGCGGCAGCGAGGAGGTTCCGCCATTGCCGGATGGGTTCAGTGAGGAGATCAAGAACAGAGGGAAGATTGTTACTTGGGCGCCACAAAGAGAGGTCTTGGCGCGTGAAATGCACAGCCCCCTGGCCCTAGCGCACGCTGAGCTTATTGCTGGGCTACTTTTTCACTGGGTGCAGTCATGTGTGCAGGCTTTTTCTCTGCTTTTATCAGCTCACCTTCCGTCGTCTCGGCTTCAGCTCGGCTTTAAGCCGCCATCATCCTTCCGTGGGCTCCTCTCCTTTCTTCCCCGTCCCGATGGGCTGCTTGCATGAAGAGACGAGCCATCCGCTCATCCGTACTCTCTCTCAACTATAGCCCAAAGATGGTCCCTCAACATCAGATTGTTGCTCTCTCCGCCTTCTCTCTCCATCCGTCTCCTCCCTCTCCTTTTTCTCCCCGATGTATAGTGTCGCCGCCGCCGCCGCCGCCGCTATCCCGCCTCCTCCTCCCCCCTTCTCATGAGTCCTCGCCGATCTATGCCACCGCCCTTCCTCCCCTCTCCTCTTCTCCCCCTGCTCCGTCCCAACTTCCCCCGCCGCATCCTCCTCGCTAGCCTCGCTCTCCCTGCGTCGCCCTCCCTCGTCTCTCTGCTATTTCTCTTGCCGCACACTGCTGCCGTCAAACTCTCTTGGTCGACGGCAGAGATCCTGCACGCCGCTGTCCTCCAGGCCATATAGGTTCCTCATTTGCCTTCTCTGGAGTTCGATCTATATACAAATCAATTGATTCGTTTCCATTTGCCTCGCAAATTTCAGTCACAATCCATTACTTTTGTGTTTCCATTCATTTTCAGCTTCGTTGATATGTGGGTATCTGGTTTAGACTGTTTAGTCGATCTGGTATGGTTGATATGTAAATATAATAGAGATGCAAGACTTTTACGACCTTGCTCCAATCCATTAACAATTTGTTGTGTATATTCTTTTCAAATAAAGATTTGTTCCATAATAGAGATTTGTTCCATATTCTTTTCAAGCTGTATAACCATTTTGTTGTGTATAATTTTGATAGAATTTTCTGCTATCAAGTGATTGACTGTTGCAAGTTGGCAACTGGTAACATCTGACAAGGCGACCAATGTATTTGTAGTTTTATTATGTAAGCTTTTGGGACATGAAAGAGTCATTTATTAGAAATCCATGTAAATTTGGACTACTGGAAGCATGCTGGGCAACTGTATGCATACACTGCTTTAGTTAAATCTGCTATGATGTAGAGAAAATATGCATTTGAACTATTTTTTTTATTTGCACCTAAATGTCTCTAGCAAAATATTTTTTTTTTTTAGTTATTTTGCTTTTAACAAGACTACTGTGATTTATGATCAACAGTTCATGCACAAGTCCTGTCACACCATAAGAAACAATGGTTTCAGAATTTTGTTCATGTATTCTATATAAGCTTGTTTACAGTGTAGGATACGCATTCCTTTATTTTATCTTCTTTGCATCTGTAAGTTCTTCTTTAGATGGTTTCTCAATTCGTATTTTTTTTTTGCTATGATGGTTTCTCAATAGCTTCATCCCTGCTTGTATAATGGATTTTTTTTTTTTCTATCTTGATTGAAGTTTGTCTTGCTTGCTGCCGTTGTAGCCATGAGAGAACAGATTGTAAAGCTCCAGCAATCCAACTATGTCCAAACCTTTTACAGAGTGACTAGTCAAGAAGGCTCTACTTTTTTTAATAGATAGCAAAATGATATCTGTGCTCTGCTATAAGTAGGAAGTAAGAAAGTAGCCATGAGTGACTAGTATTTTTTCTTCATATGAGGTTAATTTCAAGTTATATGTTCCATATGTGGTTAATTTTGAGTTATTCTTCTTCGGTAACAGATGTCCCTGTTCTCCTGAAGCATTTTTGAATGCACAATAATTTTTGAATGCACAATAATTTTGAATGCATAACGAAATAGCTATAAGAAAAGGACAACATAATATTGTGCATTCATTTTGAATGCACAATATTATGTTGTCCTTTTCTTATAGCTATTTCGTTATGTTTATATAATATTATTTCAAGGTAATAGTATTATTTTTAGTTACACTTCCTACGTAGCATTTACATCACTAGTAAACAAACCTGAAAAAATGTTGTTAGCCTCTCAGTTCCTGTGTATTATTTTTTAGAATTCACTTCGTACAACATCTGATGATCTTGCAGCCTTATTAAAGTCCTAATTAGCCTTACCAAGTACTTCTTGCTCGTGGTCCACGGGTCCAGCGGCTGTGGCATTTTTCAAGTCACGCTGCCCTGGACATAGCTGCAGTAAGTCCTACCTTCGTATCTATAGTTCTGGTTGCTCTCCCTTGTTAAATCAGTGTTTCCGAGCTTAGATTGGTCTATGCTTTGATGGCGAATGATCTTTGGTTGCTGGCATTAGTTGTTTCAATCTTGCCCCCAAACCAATCTGCTTACAGTAGAGATTTAGGTGTGTCAGGGAGGGGTGCTGATGTGTTGTTCAGATCGATTTAAACTGTATACGGGTTATTATTCAATCTGATTTCACGGTTGAGATGTACCTATTTTATCACTCATAATATGATCATGTCACAACTAAATTGTTGATTTAGGAGCTCCTGGGATGATTTTACATGTACAATTGTAGTCTATGACTCAAAATTGAGAGCTGAAATTAGTTGCTGGCTGACACACTCACACACATATAGTGTTGTAGGTAAAGTCACAGTTCAATATTGCCATATGCCTTTCTAGCCTCATTTAAAACCAACCAAAGAGAAAACTTTTAACCCTTTGGGATCCTCATCCTAGAACTTAGTTGTTGCAGAATAAGATATTGAATTATTGATAAAATGTGTTGTCCAATATAGTCTTAGAAAACTGAAAATTTTCCGACTCACTAGTTATTAAGTTTTTCTTTTGTTCCATGGAACATTGGCACAGGATGTTTGGAAAACTAAATCTCATTTGAACAATTATAGTAGATATATGGTTTAGTCAAGGCTGTAATAAAAAAAATGGATCTTTCTTTCCGGGAACTGAATCTCATTTGCAGATTTGTCCAGCTTTGGAGAAAAGTCTCAAGCTTTTAACTACTCTTTTTTCATATATCCTTGCAGCAGGGAAACATGAGGGCATAGTGTGACCAATTATTTCAACTCTCATGCATATTGTCATGGCCTTATGGGTGTACCATGTATGTAAAATATTTGTGTATTGTTTAATTCCATTCCTTGATTTAGTTTACTGGTGGTCTTTATGAGTTTCATCGAACAACTCCTTTCGAGAAGAGGAGGAGGATGGCGGTGGCAGCGAGTGCAAGAAAGGCGAGGACGACAACGACGACGAGGTCGATGGCAAGGGACCGGAGGACATGGTGCATGGTGATTTGACGTGCACTTATCAAGTAACAGATTTGAGGTAGGTTTGTACTCATGGGTAGCATAGCAGTATTCATCAGAACTAATTCTCTTTAGCTATTTCCAAGATTCAACCCAAATACCCTTATACTATATATTGAAAGTGACATTTACTATTTTGTCTTTACCTGAAAACAGTTCATCTAGATGCTGTCGGATTCCACATGTAGCTATCATACTGACTCAGTGTAATAGGAAAATTAAGGAATATACGTCAGTAAAAAATATATTCAAATTACATAAAGGCACTATAAATCACTAGATTGCTGGTAACTGCAATGGTAACCTTTTTTTTATACAATAATTGGGTTATTATTTTCCCCAAGGCATACTAATGAATTTTCCTCCCATTGAGTCAGATGTGTTTTCATAGTTGCAGGGCTCAGCAGAGTGATTGAATCCTTCAAGGCTCATGAGTACCTGGATGTTTTTGGTCATGTCCACAGGTTACAAGGGATAGCTGTGAGCAAGTGCTAGGCCAGTGCAGTTTCCTGTTGGATGTATTGTGTGCCATTGCTTAATTTCAATAATGCCAAGTCATTCAACCTAAATTTGCCATGTCGACCTTTATGGTCCAAGTCCAATTTGGACATATATATTTATGTATGTATATGTATATATATGTTCACTACTATCGCTATTACACAAATAATAATACATTTTTGAAAAAAAAAAACTTTGCTCCACAATAACATGTACATCTTAGATACGTTAATGTACCACTTTCTCTAAGTTGATGGGTGGATACATTGATAAAGTCGATGGGCTCTGTAGAGTAAATTAACCAAAACTAAAGAAAGAATGGTAGATCTCAAATTTAACTAGATTTATAACAAAAAGTACACATTATGCGCTTTGAGAATGCAAATAAATCTCAAGTTTAACTAGATTTATAAAAAAAAATACTAACATTTGTACCTCTAAATAGGATTACACATCAGTACAATCCATGAGCTCATTGTACTCCATCTATTCCAAAATAAGTACAAATGTTGTACTTCAAGAAGTCAAACAAACCGTAAGTTTAACTATTTTTATAGAAAATAATATCAACATCTGTACCTCTAAATAGGATTAGTACAAAAAAAAATATGATATGATTAATCTAATGATAACTATTTGATATTGTAAATCTTAGTACTTTTATGTAGATTAAGTCAAACTTAATCTAATGATAACTGCTTGACTCCTAAAAGTACAAGATACTATACATTTATTTTAGTACAGAAGATGTACTCCATCTGTCCTAAAGTATTTGTTGTTCTCCTAAAGTAGATCATTAAATCTTGTCTCATAATAAACTTAACTGGAGATACAAATATTGCTATATTATTTGTAAATCTAGTCAAATTTACAAAAGTTGGACTGGCATGAAACCATAACAACACTTATTTTAGGACAAATGGAGTATTTTTCGAACATCACATCAGTACAATTCATGAGCTCATTATACTCAATCTGTTCTAAAATAAGTACAAGTAGTGCGCTTCGACAAGTCAAACAAATATCAAGGTTAACTAGATTTATAGAAAATAATATTAACATTTATGCCTCTAAATAGGATTAGTAAAAAATATGATTAATCTAATTATAACTATTTGATATTATAAATCTTAGTGTATATATACATTTAGTCAAACTTAGTGTACAATCCATGAGCTCATTGTACTCCATCTATTCCAAAATAAGTACAAATAGTGTACTTCGAGAAGTCAAACAAACCTCAAATTTAACTATATTTGTAGAAAACAATACTAACATTTGTACCTCTAAATAGGATTAGTACAAAAAAATATGATATGATTAATCTAATGATAGCTATTTGATGTTATAAATCTTAATACTTTTATGTAAATTTAGTCAAACTTAAGTTTTTTTTGACTCCTAAAAGTACGAGATATGCATTTATTTTAGTACGAAGGTGTACTCCATCCGTCCCTAAAATAATTGTTGTTCTCACTTCTTAGAGGAGTCAAATGATTTTAATTTTATTCAAATATGTATAAAGTATTAATAATTATAGTATATAATTAGTATGGTTAACTCGATAATTGATTCTATTCTAATAATAAAGTTAATTGGAGATACAAATATTACTAATATTTTTATAAACCCAATCGAACTTTAGAAAGTTTGACCGACATGAAAACCATAGCAATACTTATTTTGGGACACAAGGAGTATTTTAGAACATCAACCAGTACTATCCATATGCTCATTGTACACCCTTTCCAAAAAAAAAAAAAGTACACATCACACACTTCGAAAAAGTCAATCAAATTTCAAGTCTAACTAGATTTAGAGAAAATAGTATTAATATTTATACATCTAAATAGGATTAATATAGAAATATATGATATGATTAATCTAATAATTATTATTTGATATTATAAATTCTTAGTATTTTTATGTAGATTTGATCAAAATTAAGTTTGTTCGACTCATAGACGTATGAGATAGCTTATTAAATCTTGTTTCATAGTAAACTTAATTAGAGATACAAATACTGCTAATATTATTTATAAATCTAGTCAAATTTTAGGACAAATGGAGTATTTTTTAGAACATCACATCAGTGCAATTAATAAGCTCATTGTACTTAATCTGTTCAAAAATAAGTACAAGTAGTGCACTTCGACAAGTCAAATAAATATCAAGGTCAACTAGATTTATACAAAATAATATTAACATTTATACCTGTAAATAGGATTAGTAATATATATATATATATATATGATATGATTAATCTATTGATAGCTATTTGATATTATAAATCTTAGTATTTATATATATATTTAGTCAAACTTAAGTTTGTTTAACTTATAAAAATATGAGATATGTATTTATTTTAGTATGGTAGGTGTACTACAGCATTGTTCTCCTTTTGGAGGAGTCAAATGATTATAATTTTATTCAGATATATATAAAAAAGTATTAGTAATTATAGTGTTTAAATAAGCATTTACTAGTATTTAAATTAAGAAGAAGTTAAATACGTAAAGAATTGAACACAAACTACAAATAATAAAGTACCGCACTGTAAATAATAAAGTAATCAACATGTACCCAACCTATACTTTGTACGCGCGGAATGTACTGCAACACAAACTGTGCGAAGGTTAAATGAAATGACCGTACTTAATGACCGAGTACTTAGTGAGGATAAAAGTAAAATAAAGAAAGTAAAGATTGAATCAGTAAAACTAAGTCTTGACGGGTGACAGGCATGTCCACTGTACAGCATGCAACCGTACGATAGTAACATAGTAATGTACTCCCTCTCACGAATGTTTGTTCTCTAAAACCGCTAAGTTTCACAAACACGCTTCCCGGGCGCGACAAAACAAAAAAAGGGACGGAGGGAGTAGTATAGTTCGATACTCCGTATAAACGAAACATACACACGCAGGTGGGGCCCTCTTCAATGCTTTATTTGATATACATATATACGCATCGGCTTTGTAAAAATGAAAATCATTTACTGTTAATTTTTTTTTTTTTAATTAAAAGCATCAAGTTTGGAGCTAACTCTAAAATTCCTTCAATGTTTTGCAATCCTCACTAAAAATTCATGTTGTTAAAGTTCATATTGTTAATGTTAAGTGATTAGAGAAGAATAGTGTATTATGCTTTGGCATCAACATTTTGACGCCGGTTTTGCTCGATGGATGGCTGGAGTCACGCAAGGACTCTGACATGCATTCATCAGTTGAGAATACTACTAGTCCGAATCAAGGAGGCTGCCGCCCATGTTCTTAAATTAGTGGAAATATATTGGTGCGTGGTATCATACTACTTGTTGTTTTTTAAAATGGTGAGGACAGCGGCCTCACGTCGGTCTACTGAGCAGTCATGTCTGGAGTACATACTCCCTCCGTCCCTAAAATAAACGACGTTTTCGCCTCCCGAAAAACATCTGCCGGCAATTATATATTAAAATAGAATTAATATTTATATTGCATAATTAGTATCATTGGAAAGATCTTTTGATCTAGTTTTTTAACAAATTTATTTGGAGATTTAAGTCTTCTACGAATTTTCTACAAATCAAGTCAAACTTGTGGACGAAAAACCCAAAACGCCGTTTTTTATTTTTTGGCACGGAGGGAGTATGCAGTACGGGGGAACTGTGCATAAGCTGGCGTGCTGGGAGCAGGCAGTAGGCGCCCTTCGGCGGTGTCAGGCGTGATGGCAGAGGGCGCATGGCGGTGCCTGGAAAAGGTTCTGTGTCGAACAGAGAAGATGGTTAGAACAGTGAACTTGCGGTCGGATCCCATATGGCCACTGCTGAATACAAGACAGAGTATTCATCCATTGAGCAATGGTAGGATTAGGGATCTTCTTTTCCCCCTCATTTCTTTGTCGTATTCTGAGTATGTAGCAGATCACATGTGCACATGAGCTCTTCCTGACCTGGGACTAAAAAAAACAATGCACAAAAGACAGCTTGATGGCCGCTTAACAAGCAAGAAGATGGCCGCTTAACTGCCTCAAATTAAGTATACTAGCATACTTTTGTCAAAAAAAAAGTATACTAGCCAACATTTTGGGAGTGTTATACAATTCTGAGTCTGACTCCAGTCTCCAGATTTATATGTCGTCAACAACATGCTACGTGCCCTAAACTCTATGAAGTTGCACACATCAGATCTGCATTCAAGTGGCCAGGGCTGAATTCTAGTAATGGTACCATCTGTGCATAGCTACAACATATTTGGGTTTTCCTCTTTAATTTTTGCTAGTTTTGCATTTTGGGTCAAAGACATTCTCTCGTGGGCAGCATTGTTCACCTGCAGAGATATGAAGATCTTAGTTATAGGTAAGCACAATATGGAACAATTACACACAAGTGCAGTTTTGGGTCTCAAGCAAAATTAACTTGTGGCAAGTTGTAACGGATAGTGGCAGTATCTGACCTCTTTGAGTAAAAAGCTGATAACTGCTTCATCATCCACAAATTCCTTAAGGGAGGTCTTGAGAAATTGCATATCCAGATGAATCTGCTGAAATCCACTTCTGTTGAAAGTCTGAAGACGGACAAATCCTTGCAAGCTTTTCATGCAGAGCTTGATGACAGTAGAAATAACAGATTAATGAAATTTACCAAGAATACAAGGAATTACAGTCAAAAAGCGTCCCAAGTGACGTTCCTGTAGATTGAAGAAAATATACTAGAACTATAGCATATATGCCCTAATAGCATCACAAAATTCAATTGATAAGCTGCTCTATGAATATCACAGCATGGTGCAATGTTAATTACATGTTGTTAAAATACCACTTAAAAATGTTGACACAAATATTTTGCCAGGATCAATGAATATCACAGCATGGTGCAGTATATTCCTGCAACCTAATGAAACTTCAATTTAGCAATCAAGTGAAAAATGAAATGAAGGCAGAGATCATAAATACTACATGATGCACAAAAATGATCAGGTTATAGAAGCCTATAGTAGTCCCATTGAATAGGTGATCCTTTAGCAATTCTCCTGGGTAACATTATAACATAACTATAAGTTTTTATATTCATACTGGCTGTTAATTGAACCATATAAGTTTGTTATACAAGAACGCAAGTAAATAAAAATATTCCTCTCAGATAGTCAGATGTTGGAAATAACTAATTTCCTGAGCAAGTATGCAATGCGGCAATGCCGCAATGCCCTTGAGAAAATTCTGACAACACAAAAAAGTATCAACACATTATGAATTACTGTTTTCACTTAAAATAATCAGAGTGTGTATTCAATTCTTGAACTTATGTTATAATAACCCATATAACTACAAGATCACCATTGTGATATTGATGCAGTTTTATGTACATTGTCCAAATATTTAACAACCTAAAAAATTAATGAAACCAAAAGCTGATAGCAACTTTTTACTTCTAAAGGGAAAGAGGAAATAGTTAATTCTGGGAGATTACCTGTGTGTATTCAGCTTAGGTGAATATTTCCATTTTCTGCCCGAATAACTTTGCCAGGTGGTTTTCTAAAAACTGACTTCTAGCACGATGTGTGTTTGATCGATTTAACATGTCTTCCTGCATTGGATTGCTTCTGGAGGAAGTCGTGCTAACTGTGCTATCAGAATGCCGATGTCGCGAACTATACCAGGTAAGATCTGCTTGACTTCAGATACCACACAATTGAACTAAAAGAAAAATGATAACCGTTACTTAGAGAAAACTTTAGAACCGAATTTCTAGTAAGAACTCATTTCAAAAGCAGAGTGCAATACCTAAATTGGCACGGTACTGCATGCTCAGTTATGAATTTTTAGCCATACTAGCAGTGTATGTGCACATAATGGAATAGGAAAAGGAACTGGACAAACCTCTCAGAGAAGTAGATCAACAAACATGTTCACTTCCCTAGATTCCTTGTGCTGTTTTAGTTGAACATATAAAGAAAAAAAAGAAATGCAAATTTGAGCAAAAAAAAAAAAAAAAAGTGAAATCACATATTATTTTGTTGAATACAAAGGCTAACATTAATCCAAACCGGTGTTGTAAATCGCTTATTTTGTTGTAGATCTTCTGAGTCTTAATATTTATGTACTGCTCCAAGGAACACAATATTCAGTTATTGACACTGACAGATCAATTTTTTTAAAAAAAAATTGTACAAAGAAGAAAAGGATTAAGCTATTTCAGATTACAAACAATAGAGTTTTGTAGTATGTTTCTGATTATGCTCCCAAGGCAGAGGGGATTGACCCTTCACATGTAAACTATGATTTGGCTGCTTAGAGACTGAAAATGGTTGCTTTTGGAAACAAAATTCCAGAGAATGTAATGGCATGGCAATATAGATACTTATGTTTCATGACACAAGATATCATGAGTGCACTGACATTGCTTACAGAGTTAAATGTATCCACAATGCAATAGATTTATGGTTCTAAAAAAAACTGAAATACTAAATAGTGCACATAGCACTTTTTCCTGTTACAAGAGTGCACCCAACTTTTGTAATAAGGAGATCCAAAAGTACAAGAGAAAATACTACTCTACAAGCCTCCATGTCTATCTTTATGTAGTTATTTAATTCCATATGACAGTTGATGAGAAGTGAAGAAAATAAACCACCATATGGGACAGTGAGATCGAACTTCTACATCAAAGTGAGTCACAATGAACAATAGAATGAAAAGGAACAGAAGATAAAGAATGCTTCCTACATGGTGCAAGAATTTCTTTCTCTCCTGATGAACGATATAGCTGACATATTTCTCCAGGCACAAAAGGTGGTCCATACTGCGTGCACCACCTGCAAAAAGGAAGATGCTAACTCCTAAAAAGGCAACAGAAGCCAGAATGGTTTCATTATGAAGTTTCACACTGGACAGTGGCCAAGTGATTGGAAACAACGCAACGCATACCTCTGTTACTTTAGGAACTGTTGTGTGTTCAATGTAAACACAGAGTAGTTCAAGCATAAGTATCAACACTGTTTGGACCCATATCAATTTGCACAGAATCAATAATTGACTCTTGTGAATTTTTTTTTTTGCTTCTCCCAGAAAGCACATGAAAATGCCAATCAAGTTTCTGGAAAAAGTCTTGAAAACCTTCTTGTACCCAATCAATAATCAAATCTCTCAGCTTTACAAGCAACTCTATATTGCCATCTATCAGATAGATGATGAGATTCCTGGAAGCAACATGGGCAAAAATAAAAACATTAAATCAAAGGATGAGATTTATGTTGCTTGACAACATGACAAAATGGATGGGTGTTCAGAAGTTCTGAAGCTTCCTAGTGTGTACCTGCAGGAGATCTATGCACCCTTGTATGTTATTTAAGATTTGGAAAAAGTCTAGATCACCCCCTCAACTATGGGGGGTGGAATACTTAACCCCCCAAACTATGAAACGGTCTAATTTACCCCCTGAACTTCCAAAACCGTCTACTTTACCCCCTGGGACAGTTTTGGACGACGGTTTGCTACAGTAACTACGGTTTTGCTACAGTACCCGCAAAAAAAAAGTGCTAGAGGACACTGTATTATATGTTCATTGTGTAGATCTACTCATGTGGAGTACAACAAAATTGAATTTTCCATTTTACGATTTTTCTGTGATCTATCCATTACCCTTATTTACGTATACCATTTTTTGATCGCTCCTCAAGCCACGTCGTCATCTTTTCACGTCCCTGCGATTTGGAACCGATGGCCACCGTTCGTTTCCGGCATGTTCGAGCCACATCTAAACGACCGCGCCACGCCCCACGGGAAAGGAAAGCCCGTCCACGCATGCGTCCCACGCATGCGCTGCTGCCCGTCGCGGCGCTTCCGCCGCCGCCGCCGCCGCCGCCAACTTCTCACTACCTGCCTCCCTCGCGCCTCCCTGCGTGCGCCGGACCCTCCCCGTCCACCAACACTACGGTCGGCCTTCCGGGCAGCTCGGTATCCCACCGCCGTCACTGCCATCTTCTCCCACGCTGCAGCTACTCGACCCTGCCGACAACACTCACGGTGACGGCACATCACGGCCTCGCACCACCTCCGGCCGCCCGCAGCCACCGTCCGCGTCGCGTCCGTGCTACCGCGCCCGCCGCGTCGGCTCTGCGGCTTCCGCAGCATCGCGCTCCCGAGCCTGCCGCGGCGCCGCGGGCGCCACATGTAGCCCATAGGGGTCGTCCCACCGGGATTCCTCCGCTCTTGCTTAGTCGGTGGCCTTGCCTGCTGCGTGCTTCCTTCCGCTCCGCCAGTGGCCTCCCGCCGCAGCGCAACACCACCAGCAAGGAACTAAGCCCAGCTCGACAGCATACGGGCGCGAAGCTCACCCTTTCCCCACAACGCCGGCTCCGCACTGCAGGCTGTGGTAAGTTTTCTCTCATGTGCCTATTTTTTCTCCGCGCCAGGCCTTCAGCGCTAATTCGCCAAAAATGTTATTCTATTCGATCGCGAGTTGATTGGTGACCAAAGTGCTTAGTCTCATCCAAAATATGTTCTTCAACCACTCGCCATCAGACTCATTTTGCTTATATCGCACATTGGTTAGGCACAAGCAACAATTGAAGATTTTTTTTTTCACCGGTTCAAACACCACTTTGTATTTCATGACGACAAAAAAAAAGAATTGCACGATATGATTAAATCCCCAAGTGCCATTATTTCGAATTCGATCTATATACGATATTTATTCTACTATTTTTATGACCGAAGTTATATATGATGTTGCTAGCCCGCGCAACTGCGCGGGTATTCCAGCTAGTTTACTATGAATTTTCAAAGATGCTGTTACTGTAGCAAAACCATGGTTACTGTAGCAAACCGCCGTCCAAAACTGCCCCCCAGGGTAAAGTAGACGGTTTTGGAAGTTCGGGGGTAAATTAGACCGTTTCATAGTTTGGGGGTTAAGTATTCCACCCCCATAGTTGGGAGGGTGATCTAGACTTTTTCCCTTAAGATTTACTGTTTGTTTCCGGACTAGATGGCCAAATAAAATAGGACATATTCCCTGAAAGATAGATAAAAAAAGAGTAAAATGCATTGTAGGTCATTGAACTTGTCATGAGGTCTCATCTAGGTCCATGTACTTAGAAAACTAGGTAAATAGGTCCCTTAACTTGTCATGAGGTCTCATCCGGGTCCAAAAACCGGATTTGGTAGGCGGTTTTGCTACAGTAAGAAGTGGTTTTTTTTTTTTTTTTTTTTTCTTTTTCAATTTAGATTGAATCTTTGAAAAATCATAGTAAATTATAGAAAAATCATAAAATGAAAAATCTAATTTTTTTGGACTTCACATGAGTAGATCTACAAGTGAACATATAATAGAGTATACTTTTTAGTACAAAATTTTATATGAGTAGATCTACAAGTGAATATATAATATGGTATAGTACAAAATTTTTTGCTACTGAAGCTTTTATTTGTTTTTCTTTGTTATTTATTTAGCTGATTCTTTAAAAAATCATAGTAAATAAAAAAATATAAAATAGAAATCTAATTTTGTTTGACTCCACATGCGCATGTCTACGCAATGAGTATGTAATATGATATGCTTTAGTCCAATAAAATAATTAGAAGTGCAGCTACGAATTATTTCAATTAATTACAAAAAGCATAGATCTAAAGCTACAACAAAAAAATTTTGTACTAAAGTATACTATATTATATGTTCACTGTAGATCTACTCACGTGAAGTCCAAAAGAATGAGATTTTTCATTTTATGATTTTTCTATAATTTACTATGATTTTTTCAAAGATTCAATCTAAATTAAAAAGAAAAAGACAAAAACCACTTTCTGTAGCAAAACCGCCTACCAAACCCGGTTTTGGACATGGATGAGACCTCGTGACAAGTTCGAGGGACCTGTTTATCTAGTTTCCTAAGCACATGGACCTAGATGAGACCTCATGACAAGTTCAAGGACCTACAGTGGATTTTACTCTAAAAAAAAATCAAAGGAGTGAGTTTATAAAATGATCACTCTATAAAACGAATAAGCTCTATTTATGGCACTCTATCTATTTTTCTCCTATCACACTCAAACAAGTACAAACTGAGCAATGAATAATGATTACTGGTAGGTTAAATTGCTCCAACACACACATCTAGTTTTTGTTTGTTGAATGAGAACTGATAGGAAGTAGGAACATACATTTTTGGATGACGAATTGTAACTCTTCATCTGGACATGCATCCTGAGAGCCTAAAGCAACATAGATTATGGCTTTTGAGTCCTAAAACATTAAAAAGGATAGCAGGTCAGATGAATCAAGCTTTATTTACTCTAAACTTCTTAATTTAGAGTTGAGTATAAGAAGCTACAATCATCAGCATCCGATATTTATCTAAATCATGCTACCTGCACAAATCTGAAGAATCATGGAAAAATGTTGAAGAAACCAGTTTACTTCAGAAGTTTAGCAAGCAGTAGAACAATACTGAATTACTTCATGTAGCATAACAGGTAGCTAGCATTTTAAATCTAAATTTATATTGTGCTATAGCTTTGCTAGACTATCTATATGCAACTATGAAGAAGTAAAGGACTTGGCAATAAATATTAATGGCAGGGATATTAAATTCCAGATGTTACAGACTAAAATTTGTCATGGAACTATGGAAGTGGCTACCTAGTCATCTCTAGCTGTAAGTTACAATAAAACAAATGACTCAATTATTATAAAACAGGCACTTTCAACAAAGCACCGTATATATCATACTCACTTGGTAGTCAGAGTTCCAAATGCTCTGAACATTCAGATCACCGAAAAGTCTGTAAAATTATCCTAAATATGCAGACTTGATTAATTTTTCAATATTTCGGAATAAGATGCAACACCGCAAAGTACTAAAGGAAGAAGATTATAAAGTATCGGCCTGAGCTATTTAAGTTGAAGGCAACATTCCACATACTTAAGATGCAAATTATCTCAACTGGATGGAAAACACATGCATGTACCAGTTTCCCAAAGCTACGAAAAAATGATTTTGAATTCTAAGCTGAGATCGAAACTCACTAATGTCTACTTGTCAGATGTATATATATATAATTGTTGTCACAAACAACAACTAAACAAGAAAATATATATTTTTACCAACAAGGCCTTAACAACGGATATAAAAATTGTTTTGTTCGGATGTTATCACTTTAGTATTAAGGACTCATTGGACAGACTTGCAAAAATCCACATAAACTGTAATTTACAATAAGACTGGGGAGTTAAACTAAATAAAACTTTTATTAAGGCTTAAAGAGGCTTCATGTTAAAAAGACTATTCATATATGGCAAATCTAATTAAAATCTTCAAGCTACATTCCAAGTTTGTTTAGGGAAATGAATCCGGAGTTCCAGTAAGAAAACCGAAAGTGACAACGGTGCTATTATTTATGACTAGTTTTTTTTAGTCACATTCAACCCATTTAGACAAAGATGTGCTCATCATCATATAAACAATCATCCTCAACACTAATCTTGCAATGCCCAAGCACTACCAAATGAAATCTTTGGCATATGAAAACTGGTGGGAAAAAAAAACAACTGAATCTGAATGGAACAAAAATGAGCAGTTATATAAATATGCAAATCCGGTCAGACAAAAAAAAATGAATTGGTTTGAGAAAAAAAAAATCTAAAAGGACACAAAGAATGATTCCTAATGGGCTGAATCTGAATCTGTAGTTATGACAGAGTTCTGTATAACATTGACTCAGATCGAGAAGATGCAATGTTGCAACCAACCAATGCATGCACCCAGGACAGAACCTCCAACTGTATGAAGCCAAAATTAGGAGAGCACACAATCAATCCAAACTACTTGGTCCAATCTCATACTCGTACCTGTGATCAGAGAAGCGAAAGTGAAAACAACGGACAGGGAACAAATTGCAAGGGTTCGAGACCTCTATAAGCATGAAAAATAATATGGCAAATAAGCTACATTGGCAAGAAAGGAAAACAGAAAATTCCCATGAGTAAAATCCAAAGTCCATGACACCAGAAATCTAGCAAGCTAAATTCAAAAAAAAAAAATCTATCAGGCCAGTAAAACCACCACCATCAGAATAAAGTGGATCTAGCAAGGCCAAGTGATGTAACAGCAAGAAATCCTAGCCACAGGCAAGCACCGAAGAACATGCACGGCGGTGATTGGGTGGCAGATATCGTCGGTGCTAGGGTTGACGGAGCAACTAGATCTGGCTACGTGTTGAGTAGAGGAGCAGGAGGCGACGGTGTCGAAGAGGCTTCGGTGCTGGCGGCGAAAGGGCAGCCGACGATGAGGAGGCAGGAGAGACAAACTCGGAGAGAGAGGAGGTGCAGGAGGCAAGGCTGTAGCTGTCTCCGCCGCCTCAGCATCCACCATGGCGCCGGCGGGGCAGCCGACGAGGAGGAGTGATGAGAGGTAGGGAGAGAGAGGAGGTGGAGGATACCTACCTGCTCCGCCGCCGCTTCATCCACCATGGCTGACCGTAGGAGAGGGACCGTAGGAGAGGGATGGAGCACGCTCGTGGCCACAGGGAGGTACCGGTGGGGATGGATGTGGTCCGTGGAGAAGAAAGACAAAGAAAAAAAAAAGGAGCCGGAGAAAGAGAGAAAATGAGCCTGGGAGCCGAGCCGATTGGGCCGAGTTGAGCCAGCCGAACGTCTAGACATTAAACAAATATGAAGTACCATGCAGTGTCAGAAGGATGCATGCAAAACCATACCCAGCACAAATCTTGGCGGCAGTACAGCCGTCCAGATAGGCTCAGCGTGCGCTAGGGCCAAAGGTATGCGCGTTCTCGGCTTGGCGCACGCAGCCATTGGTGCGTTCTGGACGCACTGTGGATGGAACTCCACCTTGGAGAGCGTCTGCGAAGGCGTGCCCATGCTTGTGCAGCCGTGCTTCGCGGACCAGATGGTGAACGCGAGATACGTCACACATGAGTGGGGTGTTGGGATGGAGGTTGGGGAAGAAATTGAGAGGGGGAGGGTCGCCGAGGCGGTGACCAAACTGATGGTTGGTGAAGACGCAGCTCAGATGAAGGGGAGGGCTCACCGTCTGCAGATACAGCCATCTGCTGCTTCTAGTTTGTCCATCGACAGTCTAGTCCATTACATATCGTCCTTGTGAACACAAAGATTTGTCATGCCAAATGGTCAAATGTACTAGTGTGTTGCTGAATCCAACATTTATACCAAGTACCTAATCTTGAATCTCAGTTGATATCTATAAACCTTATTTTTGAAACCCCCACTAGCTAATTCTCTCGACATGCAAGCACGCCACATCACCATCCCACTAAGACCCCACTAACATGCGACCTCACCAGCCCACTAACCCTTCCTTGTGCCACATCGTCAACATGCCCCACATGTCTATGGGCATAAAAAGGTTATAACTCATTGGCAACTTTATAAGGGGGTTCGGGGAGGCGGCCAACATGGCAATGGCAAGGGGTTGAATGGCGACGAGCGAGGTAGCGAGGGGACAACCGGTTGGGCAACACTAGCGGCGAGGGTGTTGCGGCGGTCTTGGGCAACGAGCTTGCCTTGGGATTAGGGTGGGTTAGCTCGAGGGACGGGCGGGCGGGTTGCCGGTGGCGTGGTAAGGCTATCGCTGCGGTGCTCGGCGGATAACTTGCCCCGGATTAGGGAGGGTTGGGTGAAGGAACAAAGGTGGGTTCTTGGTGGCGCGACTACCGGTAGTGGGGCAAGGGTAGAGGCGGGTGAGTACATTGGGCGGTGAGGTAGTCGTGGCCAAGGCGACAGAGGGATGGCCGGGGGAAGAAGATGATTGATGCTTAAAGAAAGCGCCACTGACCATGAGTTCGGGTGTTTAAAGTTTTGGGGTGTCACGTCACATGTTTAATGGGTATGTCGGAAATGGGTGTATGGATAATAAAAACTAATTACAAAACTCGCTTGTAAATTGTTTGACAAATTTATTATGACAAATTAATCCATCGTAAGCACATGTTTACTGCAGTATGACACAATTTCTATTCACTGACTAATTATGCTAAAAATTTTGTCTCGCAAACTACACGTAATCTGTCCAATTAGTTATTTTTTTAGTCTACATTTAACTCTATGTGTCACAACCACGTTCCTTCGGAGGGCGGCAAATGACACGATCGGTGGCGGCGCTAGGGCGGTGGCACAACTGCCTGGGGGGCAGCGCGGCGGAGGAGGCGGCGCGGCGACATGCGTAGGGGCGGGGAGGGCGGCGCCGGGGGCTAGGCAAAAGCGGGGAAATATTTTCTTTATTTGCTTGTCCCTAAAAAGATTACATCTCCCTTATTTATATAGCTATTCTATGGGACTTGTATCTCAAGCAATCTCTAAATGTTTTCTTATATCTCCGGAATACATTTTTTTACAAGCACATTCTTATTCTTTTCCTAATAGGAGACTTCCATATAGATTGGAAATATCTCCTTCACACCAAAAAAGTCCAAATCCTAACCCGATTTGATGACGACGTGGGAGGGAGGGAAGGCAGCGCCAAAGAACTTTTTTTTTTTTGAGAAATACATAGTACAACGCAGACGCTCACAATACGCACGCACACTCACCCCCTATGAACACACATACATAAACCCTACCCCTATGACCACCTCCGGAAGACCGAGCACCCGACAGATCCGGAGATTCCCGAAGTCGATTGGCACCTCGTCGTCGACGGAACGCCGCTACCACTTAATGCATAACACCGGTAAATCTGGGAAACTCCCAGAAAAAGGTGCTGCCCTGGTCGCCTGCGCGCCTACCCCTTAGGTGCTGGCCGGGCTGGCTGGGCCGCCCTGCCCCTATCCGGGCCGGCCCAATCTCGTCTTGTGACACTATGCATGATCCGCTCCCAATGCAAAGAAGTCTGTTTGAGATTTTTAGATGAACTGATCGAGATTTCATTTTACACCATGTCTGGAACAAAAGGATTTTTTATTAAAAAATTAAGCTTTCTTTGAAAATAAATGTCAATAAATTGCTACGATTCAGAGAAGCCCTTAGTATGGTAAGATTAATCGAGCTAAAACGTCATTTATCAAGGGGGTATTTAACGAGGTTATTTGACTATCCCTAAATATAATGTTGGATCTAACATACTCCCTCCATATTGAAAAGGAAGTCCATTTGGAAAAGGCTTCGGTCAAACATTGGGAACATAAATCATTAATAACTTTTAAGTCGTTGAGTTTTGAAATGTGAAAATCATATCAATAGATTTGTCTTGAAAAATTCTTTCATAAAAGTATACATATATAATTTTTTAATAAATATTTTGATAGAAAAGATAAGTCAAAGTTGCACTTTAGAGACCGTGTCGATGTCCTAAAGGACTTCCTTTTTTCAATATAGAGGGAGTATGCTCTCTTCATCCCCAAATCAGACATATGGTAGAACTCTACATGTAACACCCAGTTTTGTATATCAAGAAAGTCAATGGTTATTGATATCAATATATGTGCAAATCATGTGTATTTTCAGGGAACATATTATTGGCCCCGATTCTGAACTCAAGTATAGCGCTTGGATGAGCACGAGACATCCATACTTCTATGGGCTTCTATTAGTGTCATGTTTTTGTTTTCTCTTCATGGCTAGATTTTTATTTATCATCTTGGACTGAGGAGTGGTTCATTGGTCTTTCGCTGTAGTTGGAGTTTGTAATAATCAGCCCTGATTCTTGCTCCTCGAGAAATAATGAAGCCTAAACATTTGTTTCTATTATTATCTAAAAATCCGCAAAGCAAACATATGGTAAAAACTCTACATGTAACACCATGTTTTTGTATATCAAGAAATTCGATGGTTGTTGATATTAATGTGTACAAATCTGTGTATTTGCAATTAGTCTACAGGAGTACACATACAGAAACGCTGTTTCTCAAAACGAGTGCCTATTGTCGTCCTAATGCGCACAACAAGGAGATCAATCTATCTCTGGTTTTCTTTAGAAGGAAAATCAATCTATCTCTGTTGCACATAGCCAAGACTGCAACAAGTAGTAGTAGTAGAGTACTAAGGGCATGTACAACAAAGTGAGACAACTGCTGTCATGTAAGTTCTTGGAATTTACAATGACAGCAATTAAACAGACAAATTTCATACAACCCACGCAGCTGCTGTCTATTTGGTTGTCTATAAATTATTTAATGCTTACATGTAGCCATTATCATTCATGAAGAACATTTCTATGTACCATTGTGTTGCTAATTGATGCAAAACAAATCCTTCAAAGTAAATCATATATTATATTATTTCATAACTCAAATATAACACACGGTCTTCAGATAGGTAAACTGAAAATTCAAGTGACATGTAGACAGTGGACATGCGAGAAACTAAAACATTCAGAGTTGACAGAACATTCAGTTGGCATCGATAGAAAAAAAAAAGTGACTGAACACATTTAGAGTTGCCATTCAGTGACTGAACACACATTCTAAAAATTGGTATGATGGAAAACAATTGTGTTGCTAATTGATGGAAAACAATTCCTTCAAAGCAAATCATATAATTTTTATAATCTAAAAATTGGTATGATTACCACCATTGAAGCATTCCATCGAACAACTGTTGGGCATCTAACATGGCACACAGGCACACAACATGCGACGGCCATTAACAGCAAGCAAGCAATCACAGCAAACAACAATTGACACGAGCATGCGACGGCTATCGAAGCCAACGAAGTAGCGGTAGTCGTAGACGCAGCCGGTGGCCTTGCACGCGCGGGAGGCGCTCGGCAGGGCCTGGCACAGGGGGCTCGCGCACGGGAGTTCGAGAACGTCGAGGAGCGCGCCGGGTCGTACAGCGGCGTGGGCTGCGCGAAGCACGCCGTGCACGGCGCGCACTGCGTCCAGGTGAGGTCGCTGCCGGTGTCGATGATGGCCGGGAAGGCCAGGGAGGCGTGCCCAGCTGACCCCGCGCCGTTCTTCACCAGCGCCTCGAGGAGATTATGGCGGGAAGAGGCGGAGATAGTGCTAGTGCTCTTGGTCGCCGACCAAGGCAAGGCGCTGCCCAAGGCGCCGCGGGCGCTAGGTGGAGCGAGCCGTGTGTGGCGGCGCCATCGAGACTGCCCAGCGGGAAGCAGCGGGGAACGGCCTCCCACGCCGTCCTCTTCCGCGCGCGCCGGTGAGGACGAAGGGAAGAAGACGACGACTTCGACTTTCGGCAGGATTGTTTCACCTCTCGCCCATAGCTGGATCTGCACGGTGTCGACTCAAGGCGACGGCTCCATACAACGCGAAATCTTGCCGTCGAGTCCGTCTGGGAGCACGAGCCGGCGCTGTCGTCTCACGACGCGACGGCACCGCTGTCTCTCGCGCAAAGTGGGGGTGATTTTGCAAAACTGCCACCCCGAGACGACGGCCAGCACGCCCGTTGTACTTGCCCTAAGTGTACAACGCACCTGTCCATTTCGTCTGCCTCTCTACCATTGGTTGCAGCTGCACCCGGCCACCCGCCATTGGTTGCACGTCGTCGAACATCGTCAGAGTTCAGGTATCTCCGCCATTGGTTGCAGCTGCAGCATCTCCGCCATCGCCATTGGTTGCCTCTGCACCGCCGGCACTGAAAGCGATGACAGAATTGAAAAAAACTCACGGAAAGCACAAATCTATGCCAGGCCCAGAAGACGAACAGTAGGCGACGGAAAATCATCGTCACCATGCTCTCTTCCGGCCACTAAATCCGGTCACCATACTCACTGTTATTAGACCAAGTGAAAAATCGAACTCATTTACAGATTCTTCAACTCTAGCATTGTGTACAGAGAGGTTCATACGAGCTCCAACAACCATCAAATGGCCTCCGTAGGAAACACCGCCACCCGCGACCGCCGCCGCCGCGTGCTGTTCTTCCCGCTCCCGTACCAGGGCCACATCAACCCCATGTTCCAGGTCGCCGGCCTGCTCCACGCGCGAGGGTTCGCCGTCACCGTGTTCCACACCCACTTCAACGCGCCGGACGCGTCCAAGCACCCGGCCTACGACTTCGTCCCCGTCCACGACGGCGGGATGCCGCCGGCGAACAGCCCGGACATAGTGAATGTAACCGTGGATCACATCCTCGCCTTGAACCGCGCGTGCGAGGCGCCGTTCAGGGAGCGCCTGGCCGCGCTGCTGCTGGAGCAGCACACGCGGGACGAGGAGGATGACGTCGCGTGCCTTGTCGCGGACGCGCACCTGCTGACGCTCATGGACGTGGCGCGTGGGCTCGGCGTGCCCACGCTCGCATACCGCATCGGCAGCGCCGCGTGCTTCCGCTGGTTCATGGCGTTCCCCATGCTCTGCGACAAGGGCTACCTGCCAGTGCCAGCTCAAGGTACGTCGTCGGAGCTGGACATGCCGGTGATGGAGTTGCCGCCGTACCGCGTCCGGGACCTGCCGTCCGCCGCCAGCGGGCCCGCTCACGGCCGATTGCGGGAGGTGTTGTCCCGAGCGGTGACAGCCGTGAAGACCTCGTCGGGTCTCATCATCGACACGTTCGACGCGCTGGAGACCGACGAGCTCGCGTCGCTCCGGCGCGACCTCGCCGTCCCGGTGTTCGACGTCGGCCCGCTCCACGTGCACTCGCCGGCAGCCTCGAGCAGCCTGCTGCAGCCGGACCGACGGTGCCTGGACTGGCTGGACGTGCAGAGCCCCGCGTCCGTGCTTTACGTCAGCTTCGGCAGCCTCGCCACCATGTCCGTCGCGGACCTGGTGGAGACGGCCTGGGGCATCGCCAACAGCGGCCGCCCCTTCCTCTGGGTGCTCCGGCCGGGCCTCGTCCGCGGCGCGCCGCCGACGCCGTCGCTGCCGGACGGCTTCCACGCGGAGACTCGCGACAGGGGCACGGTGGTGAGCTGGGCGCCGCAGGAGGAGGTCCTGGCGCACCCTGCCGTGGGCGCGTTCTGGACGCACTGCGGCTGGAGCTCCACGATGGAGGGCCTGTGCGCTGGCGTGCCGATGCTGTGCCGCCCGTGCTTCGGTGATCAGTTGGGGAACGCCAGGTACGTGGATCACGTGTGGCGGACCGGTCTCACGATCGACGGCGAGCTCGAGAGGGGCATGGTGGAGGCCGCTATCTCGACGATGATGGGGGCAGGCGAGCCCGGCAACGAGCTGCGGCGGAGGGCACGGGAGCTCAGTAGGAGAGCGAAGGAGTGCGTGGCCGTGGCCGGCTCGTCCGACCTCAACGCGGACAAGCTGGTGAACCACATCCTGTCCCTCTAGCGCCATTAACTTGGTGTGCAAAACCATGTGTCGTTATGGGCCTAAATCGTGCCTTTACAAGCCCACTAACGGGCCTATTTCTATATGCCCATAGGTTTTCATACAGGCCTCGTTTGGGAAATCCCGTCCTTTCCCGGGTGTAAATCCCAGCATGTTGTTGCTATGGACTGCTCAAATTTGATGCCCACGGTGGGGACCGGCGCTGCGCTCCCCCGGGTGTCAGCTCTCCGACCTCAGACCTCCGGGCTTTACTCTCCGGCCTCGCATGCGAGCGGAGGCTTCGCTCCCCAGACGGTGTAGCAGCAAGAAAAGGAGCGTCTCCATGCAAGCTCGCGATGCTCGCTGCCCATCAGCCAGAAATAGCAATGATTAGTTAGTCTCACCCGCGGTGAAGCTTCCCGTGCTTCCCTGGTTCCCAAACGAGGCCATAACGATTAAGCCCTTCCAACATTTAAGCATCTAGGAGTAGAATATTCTCGATCTCTTTTTGGGACACCGTCGTCCAGGTGGCAAGGAAAACCACTCTGTGCTTGTCACGGCGACAAAATGGGGCTCGCGCCGTGCCTCCTTTTCCCGACGACACGGTTTGGCCCACCGAGTGGGCTTGTCGGCGGCCTTCACCTTTGTTGCCGCTTTCGCTACAAAACCGAAAATCCAATATAGCATGGTGCGAAAACCTTTTCACCCAAGCGAATATCCCTTCAATGTTATCTTTCACAATGCCGGGTTTCGCTTGTCTACATCTCCGATGATCGAAAGATGGCGAAGGCATGAACATCCCTTTGCCAAGATAAGCCATGTCGTTCGCATTCAGCCTAGAGCCCTAGCCGATAACGAACACATGTTCACATACCCCCACCCCCCTAAAATATGATTTCGATTTTTCGCGCATTCGGGCCTCTCTCGCTCTCCTAGGGATGGCTGCCTTCGGCTGTAAGGGGGGGAGGGGGGGGTGTGGGGCAGTCCTAGCCTGCCCCCAACACCATGCCTGCTCATTCTTTGTCTATGTTTGCTTTCTTTTGGGAATAAATAAATGGAGCTCATGCTGCTTTTGGGAAGTCAAAATACAGGTGCCTCAACTCCTCTATCCAAGTGATGAAGCACGAGGCAGAGCATTGGGTGTGAGGAGGGATCCTAAGATTTGGTTATTTGTTCTGTGAGGTAGTGTTGAAAACGGACGGAATTTTTTCTGTTTTTTTCCGTTCCGTTTTCTACATTTTACCGTTCCGTTTTCGCATTTTCGAAAAATCCGGAACCGGGTCGGAATCCGGGACGGAGATGGTCGGAATGCGGAGGGAAGTAGAAACGTCATTTTTCCGTCCATATTTTCGGAATCTTGGATTTCGTCGGGATTTTTAAGTATTTAATCCGGAATGTTTACTGATTTGAGCAGGCCAGCAAAGTAAGGGAGGCCCAACAGGAGAGAGCCCATCTAAAAACCCTAGCCCATCTAACGAAGGCCCAACAGAAGGGAACCCTATCCTTTGATTCCTTCCGTCCGTGAGGCCCAACATGAGTTTCATCGGCATGCACAACTATTTAATTCTCAATTTTGGTAATAGTGCAATAAAATTGTACACTACGACCGTGAGACTCGTCTAATGTATGTGCAGCTACTGTACAATAACCTTTAGCTCTCCTGTTTGAATGCCAACTGTGTTGGTAATGGCTAATCGATAATCTATTAGAGCAAGTACTATAATAAGCGACTAGCCGGCTCATATCTACGTGGAGAAGAAAATAGGCGTCTCACGACACGCCCGCTGCAGCCGGCGACTGCGCCATGCACTTGCTGCAATTGCCTTAAATAGTAGCGGGCTCCACCACCATCGCTTGTGCGTTGTCGCCGGCAGTCGGCGAGTAGCCTACGAAACTATTAAACTTGCTCTTAGTGTTAAAAAAGAGTATTATTCTTAATTAGCCCTTGACTACTACTATTCTCATTGGGACGTCATCTGAGGCTCACTCAGCCATCCAAAACGACGACAATGGCGGTGCCCATTCCACAGATAGTCCAGGCGCAAAACTATAGATGTTGCCACTATCCAAACGTCGTTATTAAAAGTCAGGATTGCTCGAAAGATGTTAAACAAACAAAAAAAAAAGAAGAAAATAACATAACAATCCTTTAGCTTGCCTAAATGCCCTTTATATTATTTATATTTAAAAGAAAATGACAAGTAAATCTCTAAATACGATTTCTGCACCAAAAACCCAATAGTGGTTGATTTGAAACCGGAAGACACCACGGATGATGTCCACCAAGATGTGATAGTGAAAGTGATCCCGATGGGATGGATGATGCGGGAGAGTTGTGATGGCATGACCATGTTATGTGTGTGTTGGAGAGCTAAAAGTGAACCATGTTATTTTGTTTGTCGAGATCTAAACTAAGTGTGTCCTTTCATATATGTTTGTCGTGATCTGAACCATGTTATTTTGTTAGTCGTGATCCGAACTAGGTGTGTTCTTTAATTTGTTATTTTCCGGCTTAAGTTCCAACTTTTGACCGTTTCCGTTCAATTTCCGTTCATATTGGTCGGTTTTTTTTGTACCCGCATATTCCAATTCTGTTTTCCGAACCGTATTTTCTGAACCGGATTCCGTTTCCGGCAACAAATATAGAAATGGAAATAGAAATGAGGTTTTTTCTCGTCTCGTCTCCGTCCGTTTTCATCACTAAGGGGCTATTGATCCGAGCATTGGGAGCTCATGCTGCGGGGGTGATGGGCATTCTCCTTGTAGATATTTCAACTTTTAATAGGTAGAGTTAACTTCGTTAATCATCAAATTTAGGATCTATTTGTTTCCTCTTACTTGGCAGTATCAAAAACGCAATCATTATCAAAGAAAAGCTCCGAGCTCTAGAGCCTAGTGGTTAGAGCGCTGAGTAGCACCCAACGGACACTGGGTTAGACTCCCCGTGGCCAAATTTAAACAGGTTTCATTATTAAATTTTTTTTTAAAAAATAGGCCAGGGTTTCCCTTGCTGACTTCGGTCAAAAAAAAAAAAAGCTCCGAGCATCACACGGTGAGAACGCTTCTGCCAATTGCACGTGAGAAGAAAAACTTATCCTATATATACCATGGACGCGAGTCACAATTTGACTACCATACCACGCGCAGCGGGCAATCTAGTGATGACATATGACATGCTTGTGGGCTTGCAATCTCAAGTGTTGAATTTGGATATATTGTCAAATATGTGGTTCAACATAGACATGATAACCCTTACATGAGGTGTGAAGAAGCTTGTCTTTGGTTCAAACCGAATTACATGTATGGCAAGCTATCGAAATTTGGCCTATTTGAAAACTAATCTTTCCAATATCAAAAGAACCCGATCAATCCTTGTATGTCAATTGTTGACAAAGGGGGAGAGATTAGTGCATAAAGATTAGAAGGGGATCAATTTTTTTTGAAAGCACACAAGTAGGGGAGCAAGCTCATAAGCCATTTGTTGCATTTGGTTGTGCACTAACATTATATGACTTGCTCTTGCACATGTATTTAAATTTCATATATAAATGCTTGTGTGGTGTATGCTAGTGGTAACTTGATTGATGATTGATCAACTAGCATGCTTAAGTGGTACCTAGATATTTTGTTTTCCGCTCTAAATTTAAGTACCTATGCTTATAATATGATCTCACGGGGTACTTTGAGTTTTTGATGAAATATCTAGTTATCCATGATGCTTGTATGGTGAGAAAGGCGCAACTCGATTGGTATCACGCTTCAAAGGTCCATTCTTTCACCTTAAGCATCATTTTGGTAACATGGCTCACTCCGTAATTTCAATATTCATACATGTATGCAAAGCCTATACCAAACTCTAGGCATACATGTAGGGGGAGCTCATGCTACCAAAACCGAACTTATTTTGTTTGTTCAATCCTATGATTGTAAGCAAAATGCTTGGACAACCAATGATAGGTTCAAAACCTTTAATCATAAAATCTTTATGCGGGTTGTCACCAATTACCAAAAAGGGGGAGATTGAAGATCTCTAGATTGGTTTTGGCTAATTGATGACATCCTTAGGACTAATCTCTCTATGCTAAGTGTTTGATTAGTTGGAGATTGGTCAAGCCAAGTGTGATGCACGGTGGTCATGGTGGATGGATCGTGGTGATCTAAAAGATGATCAAGTGCTCGCTTGGAGTGGATTCGAGGATCAAAGTGGGCTCAAGGCAAAGGTATATTTATAGGGCCATTTTGATTTGACACTCAAGACACCATAGAGGGTGTGAATGATTTAGGATAAATAACCGTACTATAAAGAGGGGAAAATCACAATCGCTTTACTCACCTAGTGCCACCTATTTGAATTTCAAATTGCATTTGCATTTGGGTTAGTAACGTGGCGACTTCGATGAGAAATTCCTCGGAAAGGTTTGAGAAATGCCATCTATTTATGGTCTTGAGGTTTGACATACTCTTGGAAGAGATGGCATATTATTGGGATCAAGAATGATTGAAGTTTTGGAAAAGAATTTTGAGAGAAAAGAATATATATATATATATATACGGGTGTATATATATGCCTATATACATATACATGTATACACGTGACATGCACTTGCATGTGTTAGCCGAAGGACAAAATTCATAGAAGCTGCTGGCTTGCTGTTCGGCAATTTGGAGCAACTGGAAATAAAAGAAAGAAGCACGTGCTGGGCTGCTGTTCAGATAAATCCTGCTGCTGCTCACGTTGCCGAACCAAACTTGCTTGCCGAACGAAGATGGCTTGCCGAACGCTGCGGTTGCCGAACGCTGCTTGGTTGCCGAATGCTGCTTGCGCTGCCTGCTGTTGGGCCGGCCTGCTCGTTGGTTCGCAAGGCCCAAGTCCTGGTCCGTTCTGCTGCTGGCCGATGGAATTTGCTCTTGTCCGTTTTTCATCATAAGAAAATTCTCCATCGCTCGCATCTTCGTCAAACAGAGCGGCCGCCGTCCCGAGCAGAAAAAGAAAGAAAGCGACGCTGCTGCTCTCTGCTGCCGACCGTTGGTGAATCCTACCGTTGGGGAGCCTGAGTCCTTACTGAGTATATAAGTGAGCTTCTCCCCTCTCTGCTCCCCTCTCTTGATAATTTCGAATTTCAACAGTGAGCTTGTTCTTCCCCCTTTCCCTAGAATAAGAGAAAAAGAGCTCCTCTCCTCTCCTCCCTCGATCTATTGATTTGAGCTGAAATTAATCGAGTGAGCTTGTGCTAGAGAGCGATTTGAGGGCTCCAAGAGGATTGCTTCCCTCTCCTCTCCACTTCGTCGGTGGATTTGAGTTCTTGAGAGGAGATTGGGGAAAACCTAGTGTGCATTGCATTTCGGGATTCATATTTGTGGCACTAGGTGGTTATTGCAATTGTTGATTTCTTATTACTCTTGGAGAGCACCACTCCTAGACGGTTTGGAGATTGGTGGAGGCGTTGGCAAGAGTTGGTGATTGTTCTTGGCCACCTCCGGTGATTTGTGAGAGGATCACGCACTCCTCGTCGGGGAGACAAAGTGTAAGTAATACATTGCTCATGTCTTGGGTACCTCTCATTTGCTTTGGGTGCAAGTAGCCTAAAGGCACTTGGCTAGGAGTAAGCTCCACCTTGCCCCACACGTGAGAAGGTCGGCACAACGGAGATTAGCTTGAGGGTGCTCAAGTGAACTTCGGGTTAAATCTTTGTGTCTCTCCATTGTGATTGTTGTCTCTTGGCATTCGGATTTATTATTCATATTGTGACAACATCCCCGGTGATTGGATTGACTAGCCTCGACATTGTGGTATATTACTTCTACACACTTGCATTACTTTGATATATATATTGTGCTTGTGTAGATTGAATAGTCTTGCTTAGTTGCTAGAGTAATTTAGCTTATTCACCTAGTGGTAAAGTAGCGACTTAGCCCTTGTGTGTGAATTAGAGACTATAGCAACTAGAATTGTCAATAGGAGGCCTGCCGACAAGTAGAGCTAGAGCAAACGTATTTACGCTTTGTTATTTACTAACAAGTTGCTCTAGTGATTTTGTAGAAATTTTATTAGGCTATTCACCCCCCTCTAGCCATTTAGGACCTTTCAAGTGGTATCAGAGCCGTGGTCACTGTTTTAGGAAGGAGTAACACCCTTCGGTGCAAGATATGGCTACTATAGTGTTCAACCATGTTGGGGGAAAGCCACCTCACTTTGATGGTGAGAGTTCTTTTGATCATTGGAAGAGAAAGATGACAATGTACCTTGGATCAATACATGAGAGAGTATTGGAGGTGACGGAGAATGACTATGTCATCCTTGATCCCATCAAGCTCACCGATGAGGATAGAGCAAACCGCACTTGCAATCGGATGGCACTCAATACCATCTACAATGCCATTGATGCCAAGATATTTGAGGGAATCAAGGATTTGGATCGTGCAAGTAAAGTGTGGACAAGATTGAGTGAAACATATGAGGACACCAAGGTTGTCAAGAGTGCCAAGCTATATGGCCTCAAGAGTGAGTTTGAGACCTTCAAGATGGAGGGTGAAACAATTCTTGAGACGTTTCATTGGCTACAAGTGATTGTCAATGATCTCAAGACACTAGGCTACAAGACACAAGATCAAGATTTTTGTCACAAATTCTTGATTAGCCTACCTTCAAGATTCAAGATGTTGATCCTCGTGCTACAAAGAGATGGGCTTGATTCAAAGAAGCCAAATGATCTACTTGGAGAGGTGTTGACATTTGACAAGTATGATCACAATATTGATGAGAAGGAGAAGAAGGAAGAGAAGAAGGTTGAGGAGAAGAAGGCCGTTGCATTCAAGGCATCTTCCACCTCAAACAAGGGCAAGGCAAAGGCACAAGAAGAAGAGTGTGATGTATCCGGCCTAGAAGAGGTTGATGAAGCTCTTGCCTTGGTTGTCAAGAGATTTAGCACCATGCTCAAGTACAAGAAAAGATTTGGGAACTACAAGAAGAAGGACACTTCCAAGGGCAATGATGACAAGAGGCTATGTTAGAAGTGTGATAGTCCTGATCACATCTTTGAGGATTATCCTCATAGGAAGGACAAGAACAACAACAAGGACCGTAGAAGGGGTAAGAATAAGGCCACCTTCAAGCAAGGCAAGGATGGAGCATTTGTGGTGACATGGGATAGTGATGAGTCCGAAGAAGAAGAAGAGGGCAAGGCTATGATGGCTCTAGTTGATCAAGACAAGCCTTCTCTATTTGACTCATCCTCCGGTTCATGCTTCATGGCTAAGGCCATCAAGGTATACGATGAACCATCCTCTAATGAAGTAAAATATGATAGTGAGGAAGAATATGATGAATCAAATGAACCCACTAAAGATGAGATGTTTGAGGCAATGGAGCAAGCTAATATTGTTCTCATAGCTAAGGCAAAGGAATGTATGGCCTTAAAAAAGAGAGTTGCCTCTCTTGAAAAGAGTCTTAGGGAGCAAGAAGCATCCTATGAGTGTCTAAAGGAAGACCATGAGGAGCTTCAACTTGCTCATACAAAGCTTGAAAAAGCTCATTGAAGATCTCTAGTTTGGTTTTGGCTAATTAGTGACACCTAAGGACTAATCTCTCAATGCTAAGTGTTTGACATGATTGGAGATTGGTCGTGCCGGAGTTGGTGCATGGTGATCATGGAGGATGGATCGAGGTGATCTAAAAGTTGATCAAGCATGCAACTCGGTGGAGTTTGGAGATCAAAGGTCCCAAGGCAAAGGTATAACCATAGGGCTTTTGATTTCACATCCAAGACACCATAGAGGGTGTGGATGATTATAGGATCGATAAGCCGTACTATAAAGAGGGGAAAACTTTCGTACATATCGATCCTCACGTGCCTTTAGGTTCAAGTCTCATATGCATGCATTCTAACCTAAAGAGCTAACTCCGTCCTTGGTGAAAATGGTTTCGAAAATGCTAACACATGGTGTCGAGGTGTTCTTCGACGTGTCGGCAACAAGAAACAAGTGACGGAAGTCGGTTTGGAGCAAAGGCGAAGGAACGGCGACAACGACTAAATTTAGCGGCTTCGAGAGGCGGCCGGGGCGGGTGACCGGACCCGCGACCGGAAGCATGCAAAGTGACCGGACGCTCCGGTGGGTGCGTCTGGTAGAGAGTATGTTTCCGGGGTCTCGGCCGTGGGTCGACCGGACGCACCGACCGGATGCTTCCGGTGCTGACCGGAACCACCGATCGGACGCACGACCGGACCCGGTTGAGACAGGGGCTGAGTCACTGTTCGGGAGTTGTCGGTTGTGACCGGACCCACCGACCGGACTCACTGGTGAGTCCGGTCAGTGCGTCCGGTCAGGCTGCAGAAACCGTGGGTTTCTTCCCAACGGCCACATTTTGTGGTGTGGGGTATTTATACCCCCTTGGCTGCCTCTTGCTCTCTCTCTTGGTCATTTGAATCACTCCTAACATCTTTGAGCAAGCAAGCAAGCCTCTCTCCTCTCTCATTCTTGATTTGAGCTTCATTCTTGAGAGAAGAGTTGATCCTAGTGCATTGCATCGAGTTCTTGCATCTAGAGGCACTTGGGGATCGTTGTGAGACGGTGGATTTTCCGTTTCTCTTGGAGGCACCGCTCCTAGCCGGCTTGGTGGATTGGTGGAGGCGTTGGCAAGAAGAGGTGATTGTTTCTTGGCCACCTCCGGTTGACTTGTGAGAGGATTACGCACTCCTCGTCGGGAAGACAAAGTGCAAGGAATACATTGCTCGTGCTTTGGGTACCACACTTGTTGAGTGGTGTGTTGAGGCTAGCAAGGGCACCGCCTAGCTCAAACACCATCCTTGTGTTGGTCGGCACAACCGGAGAGTAGTTGTCGGTGTACAAGCGAACTCCGGGTGAATAAACCGACTTGTTCATTGTCTCATTGTGTGGATCATCACCTTCGAGTGATTGATTGTTTTTCTTCTTCCCGGTGATTGGTTGACATCCTCTACAAGGCGGTATAACAAGCTTCTTACTCTTGCATTACTTTCCTAGTTTACTTTGAGTAGAGAGCTAGCACTTGCCTTGTGTAGTTGTTCTTGCTGGCATAAGGACCATATTAGGATTGCTCATTAGCTAGAGTAGTGACATAGACCTTGAGTGGACTAGAGATCATAGAAATATTTAGTCTTGTCACTAGAAGGCTTGCTTGACCTTTAGAGCTAGTGCAAACCGCTTTACGCCATGTTTTATTCTAACCGGTTTGTTAAGTTGAGCTTGTAGAAAATTTTTATAGGCTATTCACCCCCCTCTAGCCATCTAGGACCTTACAAGTGGTATCAGAGCCGTGGTCACCATATTTGAAGGCTTAACAACCTTGGTGTGATAGTATGGCAACCATTGTGTTCAACAATGTTGGGGGAAAGCCTCCTTTCTTTGATGGGGTCAAAAATTTTGATTATTGGAAGAGATGTATGAGAATGTACTTGGGATCAATCAATGACCAAGTATGGGAAGTGACCGAGAAGGATTATGTGATCCTTGATCCAACCAACCTCACTTCCACCGACAAGGTCAACAAACAATGCAACACTATGGCATTGAGCACACTTTACAAGGGAATGGATGTCAAAGTGTTTGAAGGCATCAAAGACCTTGAGAAGGCAAGTGAAGTGTGAGAGAAGCTTTGTGAAACCTATGAGGGCACTAAGGTGGTGAAGAGTGCCAAATTGTATGTTCTCAAGAGTGAATTTGAGAACTTCAAGATGAAGAAGGATGAAAGCATCCCGGACACATTCCATAGGCTCCAAGTGATTGTCAATGATCTCAAGGCACTAGGAGTGAAGATATTGGATAGAGACTTTGGGCACAAGTTCTTGATGTGTTTGCCCAAAAGATTTGCTATGTTGAGGAAGATTCTATTTAGAGGTGCATTGAACACAATGACACCTAGTGACTTGCTCGGTGAAGTGCTAACCGATGAGCAAGTAGATAGAATAGAAGATGAAGTGGAGATGGAAGATGACAAGAACAAGAAGGTTGTGGCATTCAAGGCCGCCACCACCACATCCAAGGCAAAGGGCAAAGCTAAAGCTCAAGAAGAGGATGATGAGGAAGTCAATCTTGATGAGATTGATCAAGAGTTTGCTATGTTTGTGAGGAACTTTAACAAGGTCTTGAAGGGCAAGAAGTTTGGGCAAGGCTCTAAGAGAAGAAATGATTCATCCAAGGGCAATGAAGAGCCAAGAAAATGCTTTGAGTGTGATAGCCCTTATCATGTTCTTGCCGATTGCTCAATCAAGTAAGAGAAAGAGATGCACAAGGCAAACAAGGGTGGCAAGACCAACAAGAAGAGCAAATCAATTGCCTTCAAGAAGAAAAATGATGGTGCATTTGTTTGTTCTTAGGATAGTGATGGTTCATCCGATGAAGAGGAAGAAAAGCCCAAGGCCATGAGTGCAATTGGCCAACACAAGACGTCATCCCTCTTCGGCTCATCACCTTCATGCTTCATGGCTAAGGCCACTAAGGTATCATTGCATGAGCATGATGAACTAAGTGATAATGAAGTAAAATATGATAGTGATAGTGATGATGATGATGATGATGAACCCACTAGAGATGATCTTTTAGAGATGCTTAAGCAAACTCATATCATGCTTAAGACTAAGGACAAGGAATGTAAAGCTTTGCAAAAGAGTGTAAAAACTCTTGAGCAAGACTTTAGGGAGCTAGAGGCCACCCATGAGGGTCTAAAGGAAGACCATGGGGAATTGGAGCTAGCTCACACAAGGCTTCAAAAAGCCCATGCCTTGCTCTTAGAGAAGAATGATAGAGCTTGCTCAATCATCAAGAAGGATGTAGGTTCAACATGTGACATCATAGATGAAACCCTTATGGTTGATGTTGAAGAACCATCCATTCCTTCCACATCCACATCAACCCACTCAAGCTCTACTAGTAGTGATGGAGTAATTTTAGACTCATCACTAAAGGTTGAGAATGAGACTCTCAAAAGAGAGGTGGATGAGCTCACCCACTCCTTGAGGAAGGCATATGGTGGGGATGCCTGCTTGCTAAAGTGCTTGGGTAGCTAAATGTTTTCCCTTAACAAGGAAGGCTTAGGCTATGTCCCCAAGAAAGGCAAGAAGACCTTTGCAACTCCAAAGCCTAGCTTTGTGAAGAGCAATGGGCCCTATTACAATAGATGCAAGCAAGTGGGGCATCAAGAGCATAAATGTGCTAAAATCAACATGAACAAGAAATCAAGCAAAGTGCACTCCATACATTTTGATTCTTGTTATTTGCTTACCAAGGGTGAGAAGGGTGTCAAGGCAAAGTTCATTGGTACACCCATTGTTGGCCCAAAAGAAGAAGGCAATTTGGGTACCAAAGGCTTTGGTTGCTAACCTCCAAGGACCCAAAGGCAAATGGGTACCTAAATATTATTGATTTCCTTGTAGGTGAATTACAAGATTGGGGGCAACCATTGGATTCTTGATAGTGGGTGCACTCAACATATGACCGGTGATGCAAGGAAGTTCAACACTATTGACTCAAATCAAGAGAATGGCAAGCCTATTACATTTGGTGATAGCAAAAGTGGCAAGATACAAGGCATAGGCAAGATTGCAATAACCAATGACTTGACATTGTCAAATGTGGCACTTGTGGACATATTGAAGTATAATTTGCTTTCGGTGGCACAAATTTGTGATCTTGGTTACAAGTGTATCTTTGGTGAAGATAGTGTTGAGATTGTGAGCACAAAAGATTCAAGCTTGATCTTCAAGGGAATAAGATTTGACAATCTCTACCTTGTGGATTTTGGTGCTAGTGAGACTCAAATTAGTACATGCTTGATATCTCAATCTAGCATGGGTTGGCTATGGCATAGAAGACTTGGTCATGTTAGCATGAAGCAACTCAACAAGTTAGTGACACATGATCTAGTAAGAGGCTTGAAGGATGTTCACTTTGAAAAGGACAAGTTATGTAGTGCATGTCAAGCCGGCAAGCAAGTTGCCAACACTCATCCAAAGAAGAGCTTCATGAGTACTTGCAAGGCATTTGACTTGATTCATATCGACTTGTTTGGCCCAACCACATACACAAGCATTGGTGGCAACAAGTATGGATTTGTGATTGTGGATGACTATACAAGATTCACTTGGGTGTTCTTTCTCAATGACAAGAGTGATGTGTATTCATTGTTCAAGACATTTCTCAAGAGGGTGCACAATGAGTTTGATATCATAGTGAAGAAAGTGAGAAGTGACAATGGAAGTGAGTTCAAGAACACAAGAGTTGATGAGTTATGTGATGACTATGGGATGATGCATCAACTTTCGGCCAAGTACACACCGAATCAAATGGCCTAGTTGAGAGGAAGAATAGGACTCTCATTGAGATGGCAAGATCCATGCTTAGTGAATACAATGTGAGTCAATCTTTTTGGGCCGAAGCAATCAACACCGCATGTCACTACATCAATAGATTGTATTGTCATCCCATGATGCACAAGACACCTTATGAGCTATTGAATGGAAGAAAGCCAACCATTGCATACTTTAGAGTATTTGGGTGCAAATGTTACATATTGAAGAAGGGTGCAAGACTTGGCAAGTTTGACAAGAGGTGTGATGAAGGGTTCCTACTTGGTTATTCCACCACAAGCAAAGCATATAGAGTGTGGAACAACTCAAGTGGAGTGCTAGAAGAAGTCCATGATGTTGAATTTGATGAAACTAATGGGTCCCAAGATGAAGATGAGAACCTCAATGATATTAGTGGAACTCAATTGGTAAATGCCATGAGAGGCATGGACATTGGTGATATTAGGCCAACTCAAGTTTATGATGACAAAGATGAAGTGCAAATCACTCAAGCTAGTGGTGCTCAACCTCAAGATCAACAACAAGCTAGTACATCATCCCAAGCAACAAGAAGTGAACAACCAAGCTCAAGCAATCAAGTTCCAATACTACAAAGCTCAAGTATAACTAGAGATCACCCAATTGATCAAATTGTTGGTGACATTGCAAGTGGAGTTCAAACAAGAGGAAGGCTAGCGGCCTTTTGTGAACACTTTGCATTTGTGTCACAAGAGGAGCCCGAAAAGATAGATGATGCCTTGAAGGATGAAGAATGGGTCATTACAATGCAAGAAGAGCTCAACAACTTTGATAGAAACAAGGTTTGGGAATTGGTAGAGAGACCGAAGGACTACAATGTCATTGGCACCAAATGGGTGTTCAAGAACAAGCAAGATGAAGATGGCATTGTTGTGAGAAACAAAGCAAGACTAGTTGCACAAGGTTACACTCAAGTAGAGGGTCTTGACTTTGGTGAAACATATGCTCGGTTGCAAGATTAGAGGCAATAAGAATTCTATTGGCCTATGCATGTGCACACAACATCAAGCTCTATCAAATGGATGTCAAAAGTGCCTTTCTCAATGGCTTCATCAATGAGCTAGTGTATGTTGAGCAACCACCCGGTTTTGAAGATTACCATCATCCCAACCATGTGTACAAGTTGAACAAGGCATTGTATGGGTTGAAGCAAGCACCTAGAGCATGGTATGAGAGGTTGAGAGACTTCCTACTCAAGAAAGGATTCAAGATGGGCAAAGTTGACACTACTCTATTCACCAAGAAGATTGGCAAGGATTTGTTTGTCATGCAAATATATGTTGATGATATCATCTTTGGATCAACAAATCAAGAGTATTGTGAAGAGTTTGCTAAGATGATGGCAAAAGAATTTGATATGTCTATGCTTGGAGAGCTCACATATTTCCTTGGTCTTCAAATCAAGCAAATGAAGAATGGTACCTTCATTAGTCAAGGGAAATACATTAGAGACATGGTCAAGAGGTTTGGATTGCAAGATGCCAAGGGCATTAATACACCAATGGGTACTAATGGATCATTGGACAATGATGAGAGTGGCAATATGGTTGTTCAAAGGTACTATAGGTCATTGATTGGAAGCTTACTCTATGTGACCGCATCTAAACCCGATGTGATGTTTAGTGTTGGCAAGTGTGCAAGATTTCAATCCTCACCTAGAGAGAGTCATCTCACCGCATCCAAAAGAATATTGAGGTATTTAAAGCACACACAAAATGTTGGGCTATGGTATCCCAAGGGGTCAAATTTTGAGCTTATTGGATATTCGGACTCCGACTATGGGGATGCAAGGTTGATAGAAGAAGCACAAGTGGCACTTGTCAATTCCTTGGAAGATCTCTAGTATCTTGGTCCTCAAAGAAGCAAACCGGTGTGACACTTTCAACCGCCGAGGCCGAATACATTAGTGCCGGTAGTTGTTGTGCACAATTGCTATGGATGAGATCAACATTGAAGGATTATGGGTTTGATTTCCATCATGTGCCTTTGTATTGTGACAATGAGAGTGCTTGCAAGATGACTCAAAACCCGGTCCAACATACAAGAACCAAGCACATTGACATAAGGCATCACTTCATTAGAGATCATCAACAAAAGGGTGACATTGCTATCCAACCTATTGGCACCGAAGATCAATTAGCCGACATCTTTACAAAGCCACTAGATGAGAAGAGGTTTTGCAAGCTAAGGAATGAGTTGAATATCCTTGACTTCTCCAACATGAGTTGAAAGCACTTCACTATCATAACATGCCCCTCCATCAAGCAAAAGCAAAGGTATCATTGTTTGACTTGGCATTCATGATATCTAAGGACATGTTAGAACATATAGGCATATAACTTGTGCCTTAGAAAGCTTTCATGGAAAATAAAAGGATTTCAATGTATGTATGCCATCACTATTGCCTCTTATGCTTGATTGATCTAGTGATGACATATGACATGTTTATGGGCTTGCAATCTCAAGTGTTGAATTTGGCTATCTTTTCACACATATGCTTCAACATAGGCAAGATAACCCTTGTCATGAGGTGTGAAGAAGCTTGTCTTTGGTTCGAACCGAAATATATGTTTGACAAGTGATCCAAATTTGACCAAATTTGAGCACTATTCTCTCTCCCTATACACAACATGGTCATACCTTTTGTGGAAATTGTCGACAAAGGGGAGAGATTAGTGCATGAAAGGTTTTGAAAATTTTAAAAAATTCCACATGTTTTTGAAAATCTTTCATGAAGGTCATGAATTAACAAGTGGTTCACACAAGTAGGGGGAGCAAGCTCATAGACAATTTATTGCATTTGTTTGTGCACTAACATATGACTTGCTCATTTGCACATGTATTTAAATTCTATATACATGCTTGTGTGGTGTATGCTAGTTTTTCACATGTTGATTTACAAGTGGTTGATGACTAGCATGCATAGGAGCTAGTTAGATTTTCAAAATTCGCTCTAAATTCAAGTACCTTGCTTATAATGTGATCTCACGTGGTACTTTGAGTTTTGATGAAAATCTAGTTACCTTGATGCTTGTACGGTGAAAATGGCGCAACTCAGATTGGTATCACGCTTCAAAGGTCCATTTCTTTCACCCTAAGCATCATTTTGGTAACATAGCTCACCCTCAATTTCAATATTCATACATGTATGCAATGCTACGTTCCAAACTCGTGGCATACATGTAGGGGGGAGCTCATGCTACCAAAAACCGAACTATGATGATTGTCCAATCCTATGATTGTAAGCAAAATGCTTGGACAACCGTTGTATGTTCAAAAACATTAATCATAAAACCTTTATGCGGGGTTGTCACCAATTACCAAAAAGGGGGAGATTGAAGATCTCTAGTTTGGTTTTGGCTAATTAGTGACACCTAAGGACTAATCTCTCAATGCTAAGTGTTTGACATGATTGGAGATTGGTCGTGCGGAGTTGGGTGCATGGTGATCATAGAGGATGGATCGAGGTGATCCAAAAGTTGATCAAGCATGCAACTCGTTGGAGTTTGGAGATCAAAGGTCCCAAGGCAAAGGTATAACCATAGGGCTTTTGATTTCACATCCAAGACACCATAGAGGGTGTGGATGATTATAGGATCGATAAGCCGTACTATAAAGAGGGGAAAACTTTCGTACATATCGATCCTCACGTGCCTTTAGGTTCAAGTCTCATATGCATGCATTCTAACCTAAAGAGCTAACTCCGTCCTTGGTGAAAATGGTTTCGAAAATGCTAACACATGGTGTCGAGGTGTTCTTCGACGTGTCGGCAACAAGAAACAAGTGACGGAAGTCGGTTTTGGAGCAAAGGCGAAGGAACGACGGCAAACGACTAAATTTAGCAGCTCGGGCGGCGGCGGACGCCAGTGACCGGACCCGCGACCGGAAGCATGCAAAGTGACCGGACGCTCCGGTGGGTGCGTCTGGCGAGAGTATGTTTCCGGGGTCTCGGCCGTGGTCGACCGGGCGCATCGACCGGGATGCTTCGGTCTTGGCCGACCGAACCACCGATCGGACGCGACGACCGGACCCGGTGAGACGGGGGCTGAGTCAGCTGTTCGAGGAGTTGTCGGTTGTGACCGGACCCACCGACCCGACTCACCGGGTGAGTCCGGTCGAGGCCCGGTCGGGCCCGTAAAACCGTGGGTTTCTTCCCAACGGCCACATTTCGTGGTGTGGGGTATTTATACCCCTTGGCTGCCTCTTGCTCTCTCTCTTGGTCATTTGAATCACTCCTAACATCTTTGAGCAAGCAAGCAAGCCTCCCTCCTCTCTCATTCTTGATTTGAGCTTCATTCTTGAGAGAAGAGTTGATCCTAGTGCATTGCATCGAGTTCTTGCATCTAGAGGCACTTGGGGATCGTTGTGAGACGGTAGATTTCCCGTTTCTCTTGGAGGCACCGCTCCTAGCCGGCTTGGTGGATTGGTGGAGGCGTTGGCAAGAAGAGGTGATTGTTTCTTGGCCACCTCCGGTTGACTTGTGAGAGGATTACGCACTCCTCATCGGGAAGACAAAGTGCAAGGAATACATTGCTCATGCTTTGGGTACCACACTTGTTGAGTGGTGTGTTGAGGCTAGCAAGGGCACCGCCTAGCTCAAACACCATCCTTGTGTTGGTCGGCACAACCGGAGAGTAGTTGTCGGTGTACAAGCGAACTCCGGGTGAACAAACCGACTTGTTCATTGTCTCATTGTGTGGATCATCACCTTCGAGTGATTGATTGGTTTTCTTCTTCCCGGTGATTGGTTGACATTCTCTACAAGGCGGTATAACAAGCTTCTTACTCTTGCATTACTTTCCTAGTTTACTTTGAGTAGAGAGCTAGCACTTGCCTTGTGTAGTTGTTCTTGCTAGCATAAGGACCATATTAGGATTGCTCATTAGCTAGAGTAGTGACATAGACCTTGAGTGGACTAGAGATCATAGAAATATTTAGTCTTGTCACTAGAAGGCTTGCTTGACCTTTAGAGCTAGTGCAAACCGCTTTTCGCAGGTGTTTTATTCTAACCGGTTTTGTTAAGTTGAGCTTGTAGAAAATTTTTATAGGCTATTCACCCCCCTCTCTAGCCATCTAGGACCTTACACTCATTCCTTGCTAGTAGCTAAGAGTGACAAGGTTGTCTTGGTATCCAAGAGGAATGTTGGTTCAAATGTAACATTATAGATGAACCATTTGTGGTTGATGTTGAAGAACCAAACATACCCTCCACATCCACACCAACCCACTCTACCTCCACTAGTAGTGATGAAAAGGTTTTAGATTCATCATTATTAGTTGAGAATGAGACTCTCAAGAGAGAGGTGGATGAGCTCACCCACGCCTTGGGTAAGGCATATGGTGGGGATGCCAAGTTGCTAAAGTGCTTGGGTAGCCAAAGATTTTCCCTTAACAAGGAAGGTCTAGGGTATATCCCCAAGAAGGGCAAAAAGGCTTTTGTGACTCCAAAGCCTAGCTTTGTGAAGAGCAACGGTTCCTATTGCCAAAGATGCAAGCAAGTTGGGCATCAAGAGCAAAAATACACTAAAATGAACACCAACAAGAAAGCAAACAAAGTGCATTCAATTTGTTTTGATTCTTGCTATTTGCTTACCAAAGCGGGAGAATGGTGTGAGGGCAAAGTTCATTGGTACACCAATTATGGGACCAAAGAAGAAGTCCATTTGGGTGCCAAAGTCTTTGGTGACTAACCTCCAAGGACCCAAGCACGGATGGGTACCTAAATCTCATTGATTTGTGTTGTAGGTGGACTACAAGGCCGGAGGGAGGCATTGGATTCTTGATAGTGGGTGCACTCAACACATGACCGGTGACGCAAGAATGTTCAACTCTTTTGATACAAGCAAAAGTGGTGGTAGCATCACATTTGGTGATAATGGTAGAGACAAGATCAAGGGTCATGGCAAGATTGAGATCACAAGTGATTTTAGCATATCCAATGTGGCACATGTTGACAAGGTGAACTTCAACTTGCTCTCGGTAGCACAACTTTGTGACCTTGGTTTCAAGTGCATATTTGGGGTTGATGACATTGAGGTTGTTAGCATGAAAGACTCAAAGTTGATGTTCAAAGGCTTTAGGCATGACAATCTCTATCTAGTTGATTTTGGTACAAGTGAAGCAAAATTGAGTACATGTTTGCTCTCCAAATCAAGCATGGGTTGGCTTTGGCATAGAAGGCTAGGACATGTTGGCATGAAGCAATTGAACAAGCTTGTGAAGCACAACTTAGTGAGAGGCTTGGATGGAGTTGAGTTTGAAAAGGACAAGCTATGTAGTGCATGTCAAGCCGGCAAGCAAGTGGGCAACACTCATCCTAAGAAGAATTTCATGAGCACTTGCAAGCCATTTGAGTTGATACATATGGATTTATTTGGTCCAACCACATACACTAGCATTGGAGGCAATAAGTATGGATTTGTGATTGTGGATGACTTCACTAGATATACTTGGGTATTCTTTCTCAATGACAAGAGTGACACATATTCCATCTTCAAGACATTTCTCAAGCAAGTGTGCAATGAATATGATGTTACCATCAAGAAAGTGAGAAGTGACAATGGTAGTGAATTCAAAAATACAAGAATTGAAGAGCTATGCATTGACTATGGCATTAAGCATGAATTCTCACCTACCTGCACACCACAATCCAATGGCCTAGTTGAGAGGAAGAATAGGACTCTCATGGATATGGCAAGGTCAATGCTTAGTGAATATGATGTGAGTCAATCATTTTGGGCCGAAGCAATCAACACCGCATGCTACTACATCAACCGATTGTATTGTCATCCAATGATGGGCATGACACCTTATGAGCTATTGAATGGAAGAAAGCCAAGCATTGCTTATTTTAGAGTCTTCGGTTGCAAATGTTATATATTGAAGAAAGGCACTAGATTGGGCAAGTTTGACAAGAAGTGTGATGAGGGTTTCTTGCTTGGTTATTCCACTACAAGCAAAGCATATAGAGTGTGGAATAGCACTAGTGGTCAACTTGAGGAAGTGCATGATGTTGAGTTTGATGAAACCAATGGGTCCCAAGATGAAGAAGAAAATCTCAATGATGTTAGTGGAACTCAATTGGTAGATGCAATGAAGAGCATGGACATTGGGCATATTAGGCCAACTCAAGTGATTGATGTTGAAGATGACAAAGATCAAGTGCTTTCATCTCCAATGGGTCAAGCTAATGGTTCTCAAGTGCAAGATCAACAAGCTAGTACATCATCTCAAGTGCAAGCCACATCAAGTGATCAACCAAGTTCAAGCAATCAACTACCAATACTCTAAAATACAAGTGTTGCTAGAGATCACCCAATCGATCAAATTGTTGGTGACATTGCAAGTGGAGTACAAACAAGAGGAAGGCTTGCGGCATTTTGTGAGCACTTTGCATTTGTGTCACAAGAAGAGCCGGAGAAGATTGATGATGCCATGAAAGATGAAGAATGGGTATTGGCAATGCAAGAGGAGCTAAACAACTTTGAAAGAAATGAAGTATGGGAGTTGGTGGAAAGGCCAACCAACTATAATGTCATTGGAACCAAGTGGGTGTTCAAAAACAAGCAAGATCAAGATGGCATTGTGGTTAGAAACAAAGCAAGACTAGTTGCACAAGGCTACACTCAAGTTGAGGGTCTTGACTTTGGTGAAACATATGCTCGGTGGCAAGATTAGAGGCAATTAGAATTCTATTAGCCTATGCATGTGCCCACGACATCAAGCTATACCAAATGGATGTGAAGAGTGCATTTCTCAATGGCTACATCAATGAGCTTGTATATGTTGAGCAACCTCCCGGATTTGAAGATTATCACAAGCCTAATCATGTGTACAAGTTGAAGAAGGCATTGTATGGCTTGAAGCAAGCACCTAGAGCATGGTACGAGAGGTTGAGAGACTTCTTACTCAAGAAAGGCTTCAAGATGGGGAAGGCCGACACTACTCTCTTCACCAAGAAGATTGGCAAGGATTTGTTCATCTTGCAAATATATGTGGATGATATCATATTTGGATCAACAAATCAAGACTATTGTGAAGAGTTTGGGAAAATGATGGCTAAAAGAGTTTGAAATGTCTATGCTTGGAGAACTCACTTATTTCCTTGGACTTCAAATCAAGCAACTCAAGAATGGCACATTCATTAGCCAAGAAAAATACATAAGAGACATGATCAAGAAGTTTGACATGCAAGATGCAAAGGGCATTACCACACCAATGGGTACAAGTGGCACCTTAGATCAAGATCTCAAAGGCAACATGGTTGATCAAAGGCTATTTCGGTCATTGATTGGAAGCCTACTATATGTGACTGCATCAAGACCGGATGTCATGTTTTGTGTATGTTTGTGTGCAAGATTTCAATCCTCACCAAGAGAGAGTCACTACAAGGCCGCAAAGAGAATATTGAGGTATTTGAAGCATACACAAGATGTTGGCTTATGGTATCCTAAGGGGTCTAGCTTTTGAGCTTGTTGGATATTCGGACTCCGACTATGGTGGTTGCAAGATCAATAGAAGAAGCACTAGTGGGACTTGTCAATTCCTTGGAAGATCTCTTGTGTCATGGTCCTCAAAGAAGCAAACAAGTGTGACACTCTGCGCCGGCCGAATATGTTAGTGCGGGGTTGTTGTTGCCAACTACTTTGGATGAGGTCCACATTGAAGGATTATGGATTTGACTTCAACAAAGTACCCCTTGTATTGTGACAATGAGAGTGCTTGCAAGATGACTCAAAATCCGGTGCAACATACAAGAACCAAGCATATTGATATAAGGCACCATTTCATTAGAGAGCATCAAAATTCGGGCCTCTCTCGCTCTCCTAGGGATGGCTGCCTTCGGCCGTAAGGGGGGCGAGGAGGGGGGGGGGCAGTCCTTAGCCTGCCCCCAACACCATGCCTGCTCATTCTTTGTCTATGTTTGTTTTCTTTTGGGAATAAATAAATGGAGCTCATGTTTTCTACGGGAAGTCAAAATACAGTGCCTCAACTCCTCTATCCAAGTGATGAAGCACGAGGCGAGCATTGGGTGTGAGGAGGGATCCTAAGATTTGGTTATTTGTTACGTGAGGTAGTGTTGAAAACGGACGGAATTTTTTTCTGTTTTTTTCCGTTCCGTTTTCTACATTTTACCGTTCCGTTTTAGCATTTTCGAAAAATCCGAAACCGGTTGGAATCGGGACGGAGATGGTCGGAATGCGGAGGGAAGTAGAAACGCTATTTTTCCGTCCATATTTTCGAATCTTGATTTCGCCGGGATTTTTAAGTATTTAATCCGAATGTTTACTGATTTGAGCAGGCCAGCAAAGTAAGGGAGGCCCAACAGGAGAGAGCCCATCTAAAAACCCTAGCCCATCTAACGAAGGCCCAACAGAAGGGAACCCTATCCTTTGATTCCTTCCGTCCGTGAGGCCCAACATGAGTTTCATCGGCATGCACAACTATTTAATTCTCAATTTTGGTAATAGTGCAATAAAATTGTACACTACGACCGTGAGACTCGTCTAATGTATGTGCAGCTACTGTACAATAACCTTTAGCTCTCCTGTTTGAATGCCAACTGTGTTGGTAATGGCTAATCGATAATCTATTAGAGCAAGTACTATAATAATTTTTAAATCATATCTACGTGGAGAAGAAAATAGGCGTCTCCTCACGACACGCCCGCTGCAGCCGGGCGATCGCGCCATGCACTTGCTGCAATTGCCTTAAATAGTAGCGGGCTCCACCACCATCGCTTGGCGTTGTCGCCGGCAATCGGCGAAGTAGCCTACTTAAACTATTAAACTTGCTCTTAGTGTTAAAAAAGAGTATTATTCTTAATTAGCCCTTGACTACTACTATTCTCATTGGGACGTCATCTGAGGCTCGCTCAGCCATCCAAAACGACGACAATGGCGGTGCCCATTCCACAGATAGTCCGGGCGCAAAACTATAGATGTTGCCACTATCCAAACGTCGTTATTAAAAGTCAGGATTGCTCGAAAGATGTTAAACAAACAAAAAAAAAGAAGAAAATAACATAACAATCCTTTAGCTTGCCTAAATGCCCTTTATATTATTCATATTTAAAAGAAAATGACAAGTAAATCTCTAAATACGATTTACGCACCAAAAACCCAATAGTGGTTGATTTGAAACCGGAAGACACCACGGATGATGTCCACCAAGATGTGATAGTGAAAGTGATCCTCGATGGGATGGATGATGCGGGAGAGTTGTGATGGCATGACCATGTTATGTGTGTGTTGGAGAGCTAAAAGTGAACCATGTTATTTTGTTTGTCGAGATCTAAACTAAGTGTGTCCTTTCATATATGTTTGTCGTGATCTCGAACCATGTTATTTTGTTAGTCGTGATCTGAACTAGGTGTGTTCTTTAATTTGTTATTTTCCGGCTTAAGTTCCAGCTTTTGACCGTTTCCGTTCAATTTCCGTTCATATTGGTCAGTTTTAGGTGTACCGCATATTCCAATTCTGTTTTCCGAACCGTATTTTCTGAACCGGATTCGTTTCCGGCAACAAATATAGAAATGGAAATAGAAATGAGGTTTTTTAAAGTCCGTCTCCGTCCGTTTTCATCACTAAGGGGCTATTGATCCAGAGCATTGGGAGCTCATGCTGCGGGGGTGATGGGCATTCTCCTTGTAGATATTTCAACTTTTAATAGGTAGAGTTAACTCGTTAATCATCAAATTTAGGATCTATTTGTTTCCTCTTACTTGGCAGTATCAAAACGCAATCATTATCAAAGAAAAGCTCCGAGCTCTAGAGCCTAGTGGTTAGAGCGCGAGTAGCACCCAACGCACTGGGTTAGACTCCCGTGAAAGCGAATTTAAACAGGTTTCATTATTAAATTTTTTTTAAAAATAGGCCGGGGTTTCCCTTTGCTGACTTCGGTCAAAAAAAAAAGCTCCGAGCATCACACGGTGAGAACGCTTCGCCAATTGCACGTGAGAAGAAAAAAACTTATCCTATATATACCATGGACGCGAGTCACAATTTGACTACCATACCACGCTTGTGTGCAATCTAGTGATGACATATGACATGCTTGTGGGCTTGCAATCTCAAGTGTTGAATTTGGATATATTGTCAAATATGTGGTTCAACATAGACATGATAACCCTTACATGAGGTGTGAAGAAGCTTGTCTTTGGTTCAAACCGAATTACATGTATGGCAAGCTATCGAAATTTGGCCTATTTGAAAACTAATCTTTTCCAATATCAAAAGAACCCGATCAATCCTTGTATGTCAATTGTTGACAAAGGGGGAGAGATTAGTGCATAAAGATTAGAAGGGGATCAATTTTTTTTGAAAGCACACAAGTAGGGGGAGCAAGCTCATAAGCCATTTGTTGCATTTGGTTGTGCACTAACATTATATGACTTGCTCTTGCACATGTATTTAAATTTCATATATAAATGCTTGTGTGGTGTATGCTAGTGGTAACTTGATTGATGATTGATCAACTAGCATGCTTAAGTGGTACCTAGATATTTTGTTTTCCGCTCTAAATTTAAGTACCTATGCTTATAATATGATCTCACGGGGTACTTTGAGTTTTTGATGAAATATCTAGTTATCCATGATGCTTGTATGGTGAGAAAGGCGCAACTTCGATTGGTATCACGCTTCAAAGGTCCATTCTTTCACCTTAAGCATCATTTTGGTAACATGGCTCACTCCGTAATTTCAATATTCATACATGTATGCAAAGCCTATACCAAACTCTAGGCATACATGTAGGGGGAGCTCATGCTACCAAAACCGAACTTATTTTGTTTGTTCAATCCTATGATTGTAAGCAAAATGCTTGGACAACCAATGATAGGTTCAAAACCTTTAATCATAAAATCTTTATGCGGGGTTGTCACCAATTACAAAAAAGGGGAGATTGAAGATCTCTAGATTGGTTTTGGCTAATTGATGACATCCTTAGACTAATCTCTATGCTAAGTGTTTGATTAGTTGGAGATTGGTCAAGCCAAGTGTGATGCACGGTGGTCATGGTGGATGGATCGTGGTGATCTAAAAGATGATCAAGTGCTCGCTTGGAGTGGATTCGAGGATCAAAGTGGGCTCAAGGCAAAGGTATATTTATAGGGCCATTTTGATTTGACACTCAAGACACCATAGAGGGTGTGAATGATTTAGGATAAATAACCGCATTATAAAGAGGGAAAATCACAATCGCTTTTACTCACCTAGTGCCACCTATTTGAATTTCAAATTGCATTTGCATTTGGGTTAGTAACGTGGCGACTCGATGAGAAATTCCTCGGAAAGGTTTGAGAAATGCCATCTATTTATGGTCTTGAGGTTTGACATACTCTTGGAAGAGATGGCATATTATTGGGATCAAGAATGATTGAAGTTTTGGAAAAGAATTTTGAGAGAAAAGAATATATATATATATATATATATACGGGTGTATATATATGCCTATATACATATACATGTATACACGTGACATGCACTTGCATGTGTTAGCCGAAGGACAAAATTCATAGAAGCTGCTGGCTTGCTGTTCGGCAATTTGGAGCAACTGGAAATAAAAGAAAGAAGCACGTGCTGGGCTGCTGTTCAGATAAATCCTGCTGCTGCTCACGTTGCCGAACCAAACTTGCTTTGCCGAACGAAGATGGCTTGCCGAACGCTGCGGTTGCCGAACGCTGCTTGGTTGCCGAATGCTGCTTGCGCTGCCTGCTGTTGGGCCGGCCTGCTCGTTGGTTCGCAAGGCCCAAGTCCTGGTCCGTTCTGCTGCTGGCCGATGGAATTTGCTCTTGTCCGTTTTTCATCATAAGAAAATCTCCATCGCTCGCATCTTCGTCAAACAGAGCGGCCGCCGTCCCGAGCAGAAAAAGAAAGAAAGCGACGCTGCTGCTCTCTGCTGCCGACCGTTGGTGAATCCTACCGTTGGGGAGCCTGAGTCCTTACTGAGTATATAAGTGAGCTTCTCCTCTCTGCTCCCTCTCTTGATAATTTCGAATTTCAACAGTGAGCTTGTTCTTCCCCCTTTCCCTAGAATAAGAGAAAAAGAGCTCCTCTCCTCTCCTCCCCCTCGATCTATTGATTTGAGCTGAAATTAATCGAGTGAGCTTGTGCTAGAGAGCGATTTGAGGGCTCCAAGAGGATTGCTTCCCTCTCCTCTCCACTTCGCCGGTGGATTTGAGTTCTTGAGAGGAGATTGGGGAAAACCTAGTGTGCATTGCATTTAGGGATTCATATTTGTGGACTAGGTGGTTATTGCAATTGTGGATTTCTTATTACTCTTGGAGAGCACCACTCCTAGACGGTTTGGAGATTGGTGGAGGCGTTGGTAAGAGTTGGTGATTGTTCTTGGCCACCTCCGGTGATTTGTGAGAGGATCACGCACTCCTCGTCGGGAGACAAAGTGCAAGTAATACATTGCTCATGTCTTGGGTACCTCTCATTTGCTTTGGGTGCAAGTAGCCTAAAGGCACTTGGCTAGGAGTAAGCTCCACCTTGCCCCACACGTGAGAAGGTCGGCAAGACAACGGAGATTAGCTTGAGGGTGCTCAAGTGAACTTCGGGTTAAATCTTTTGTGTCTCTCCATTGTGATTGTTGTCTCTTGGCATTCGGATTCATTATTCATATTGTGACAACATCCCCGTGATTGGATTGACTAGCATCGACATTGTGGTATATTACTTCTACACACTTGCATTACTTTGATATATATATTGTGCTTGTGTAGATTGAATAGTCTTGCTTAGTTGCTAGAGTAATTTAGCTTATTCACCTAGTGGTAAAGTAGCGACTTAGCCCTTGTGTGTGAATTAGAGACTATAGCAACTAGAATTGTCAATAGGAGGCTCGACAAGTAGAGCTAGAGAGCAAACGCATTTTTACGCTTTGTTATTTACTAACAAGTTGCTCTAGTGATTTTGTAGAAATTTTATTAGGCTATTCACCCCCTCTAGCCATTTAGGACCTTTCACTGTGTACTATAGATGTCGATCGGCCGGGGAGGAAGGTTGGCTCGGCGGGTGGGAATGGGCACCATGGCGGCGTTAGGTGCGGCCGACTCGCGGTGGTGGCGGGCGGGCTAGGTCGGGGCGGGGGGGCACCGTCCGCCATGGCCGGAGCTCGGCTAGAGAAGAAAGGGGGGCAGGGGGAGGGAGCCCTAGGGCGGCCGCGGTGGAGGCGGCAGCAGGCAAGGGCGCCGGGCATCACGAGGAGGGGGGGGTTAGATGAGCCGGGCGCGGCCCAAGTGGGGTCAACTGGTCGGACGCTAACAACCCCAGCTCTACTCCCCCCAAAACGGAGAACGTGAAATAAAACTATTGTTATCTGGAAACCATGCGTGAGAACTAACTGTTAATCCTAGCTAGTCCACGCCTTGAATTGCTCCACTTCTTCCTTGCATAGAAGGACCGCCAGTATTTGTTGCAAAGATGTACTTGTTCTGGAAGGCTCTTTTAATTTATTCCGCTCTTTCCATATATTCCACCAGAAATTGATAATGATTCCATCAAAGCAGAAATAGATTTTTTTTTAGAATGACACAGCATAACGCAGACGCCACAACACGCACGCACACTCACCCCTATGAATACACATACGCAAACCCTACCCCTATGAGCACCTCCGAAGGACTGAGCACCCGGCAGATTTGGAGATTCTCGAAGTCACCATTGGCGCCTCGTCGTCGGCAAAGGGAACGCCGCTACCACTTAATGTATAACGCCGGAAAATCCTGGAAAAATCCCGAGGAAAAGGTGCGAGCACCGGATTTGAAACCCAGTGGGTAGCGTCCCACTGGACCCGTCCCTACCATTGGACTACAAGCCAATTCGCATCAAAGCGCAAATAGATGGTGAAGGTTTCCTCTGTTTTTTTCTTAATCTTTGCTCAACATCTGGGCCAATAGTTGTGCAGCGATCCATTTGTGTTCCTGCTGCGTTAATCACCCGAGCGTCCAAGCCATTGTTTCACAAAACGGCCCATACCTGTTTTTAGAACACTTTTTTTTTCTGAGAATGAGAACACACAATCTTTGCACAAAATGGGTCGGGGGTTTCTGGATTATTGTGTGACTGCAAAGATTGCATCTTCATATAACATTGTTTGTGTACAGCTTTGTTGAGATCACGTGGCATGACAAGGTTAGTGGCAACCAATAAACATGCATTACTTCACAATGCTGAATTGTTAGATTTCATCATATCAAAGATGGACTAGTAAAAATTAAAATTTCGGCGATACATAAATTTTATCGGAACTCAGCAATAAACAAGATTTTTGGGTTTATCAATCAAAATTTTGTCACCGATATAAATCTGTTTCTTCACCCAACGCAAAATATGGCTCGTTTCTTCGTTCAGAGGAGAAAAGATTTCCACTGATTTTGGTCTGTGTCCCTTAAATCTGTTTCCATATCACTTATTATAAAAACACTTACAAGGCACAGTGGCATCATTTCTAAATAACACAAGCATAGTAATGATAGTAATCCCTGGATTGGGAATAAATGGAGGCAGTTGAGGATCCCAATCAGTGTTTAAACACTGTCTGTATTACTGTTCATCACTGGCACTATTTACAAGTGTTTGTTCGCTGTTCTCTATCTGTTTAGTTGATGCTACCAAATGCACACTAAAGAATTTAGCTGTTGAACCTTTGTGTACTTGTCGCTTGCCGGCCGGTTAAGTGTATAGATCACGTGGACACTATTCTCTCTGTATATGTCTCCTTCCTCTGTTCGATCGACATCCAGCCGACGTAATTGGTTCTCATAGGGAAAAAATGATTTCCACTCATTTTTCGTTGGTGTCCCTTAAATCTGTTTCCATATCACTTATAAAATACTCCTACTTACATGGCATAGTGTCCTGCCCTAATAGAAAATCATCATTTCTAAATAAGCAGCGTATCATGTGCAATCGAGGTACAGGTTGGTGTCTAACATATGCAACCATTAATTAAAAGGCTATAAGATCTGATCCAAAAGTACCGCGGTGTTTTTCACTTTAAAACCCTCTACCTGTAGGGGTTTTAAATCTAACTGGCCAGTATATCCGGGTGGGAGGGTTTAAGTGAAAAAAAAAACCCGGGGCGTTGGATCTAAATCCTGTGTGGTCTTAATTGCTTATTGTATATGTTACACACCAAAGCTTGGTTGCACACTACAAATAAAAGCTACATCTAAGATGATCCACTGTTGTCATAGTAAAGGACAGGAACGTAGCTGATAATAATGATAATAATCCCTGATTTGATGGAGGTAGCTGAGGACCTTAATTAGTGTTTAACCACTGTCTCTATCAGTTATCACTGTTCATCACTGTCGATCTGCCACCATTTACTGGTGTTGTTCGCTGTTCTCTATCTGTTCAGTTGATGCTACCAATGCACATTAGAAGTCAGCTGTTGAACCTCTGAGTCGTTGTCGGTTGTGGGTCAGGATCACGGATCACGTGCACACTAAAGAATGCTACTCTCTTTGTACGTTTTCAACTTTTGAACTTCATGTTTTGAAAGATCCGTCTTATTTAAAATATTTATTCAATCATAAAAATAAAGTAATCAATATTTAAGTATCTTTATTGATAAAATAAGTCGTGAACAAAATAAATTATGTTTATGAAAGAATTTTAATAAGACGAAACATCGAATAAGATGACACGGAATCCAGGATGACAACCTAAGTGGCACGGAGGGAGTACCAATGACTTGACCGATCGATGAAAGCGACATGTCCGAGCACCCGTAGGGGCTCGGCGAAGAAGGCGTGTCTATGAAAAACGGGTGTGTTTAGCACCCAAAATTTGGTGCAAAATTTCGTTTAATCGTAAAGACGTTTCGTTTTGTTAGTAGAATATTATCCTACCATGGCGTAACTAGGCTCAAAAGAATCGCCTCGCAATGTACATCTAAACTCAGATAATTAGTTTAATTTTTTACCTATATTTCAGACATCCATACATGTTGCCGGGCGGCCGGATGTGATGGGAATCTTCTTTTTGATAGTGGAATTTGGGAGGAATTTGGGGTGCAAACACACCCAACTACGAAAACTGTCTGTCTCTATCACTGTTCATCACTGTCTCGATTGGTTGATCCAATGCACACTAAAGAATTCAGCTGTTCAATTCAACGGTTGAGTCCTTGTCGCTTGTGGGTCAGCTTCATGGATCACCCG